>PYAF01002456.1:155903-188763 GCA_007407185.1 Glycine tomentella
ATGTTATGACATAGCCTTTTATGTTTTCTAATCTACTTGTGGATAAATCCAATAAGATTTACTATCAAACCTTTATTTCAAAATCATTTTCAAAACTTCACTTATTTTCAATTAATCATTGGTCTTTTTAAAATAAATTATCCGCTGCAAATAAAATAAATACGAATAAAATGAAAGAGTGGAGTGGTGGTTACAGAATTAGTATAAACTTGACCTTTTAAAAAACTTTACAAAATCAAAGTTGAAGGAAATATCACTTTTAAAACCAATGAAACTTCAATTCAATCAAACCACTCAGTCCTAGAAACCAATGACAAAAACCTGCACTTGTTGATTAAGTAAGAAATCACAATTATCAAGAGATCAAGATAGCAAGAAGAGATAAAGAGATTGAGATCAACACAAGAACGAATATTAGTTCACTTCTCAGGAGAAGCTACATCCAGTTCTTCTAATCAAACTAGATTAGAGTTCTACTAAATCAAATCTATTCTTTTACAAGTTGTTACAAGTGCTTATCCTTATCCACCCTAGATAAAGAATTAGAATTCTAACACCCTATTAGAAATCAAATCATAAAGAACTTGAGAACCCTACTCAGTTCTTTACCCCTAGAGAACACTACTTTAGAAAGCTTGAAAGAAAACTATTTTATCTTAGCCTTACACAAACTTAAAACACACAAAAAAATTTACTAGTAAAGTTAAAGAGAGATACAACTTGTGATCCTCACTAATTGAACGAATGAATGAATGTTACTAATCAATTCCAAGTTGAATGAATGTTAATGAAAAGAAAATTAACTCTCTTGAAGTTCTTTTGAAGAATCTTGTCTTAACACATCATCATTAATGAAGCATGTAATCTTTGATCTCAAACAAGAAATGTATCACTCAGAAAATCTGTTTCTTGGACCTTTGAAAGCTTAGAAAATATTAAGTAATTCGTAAATTCTGATTGTATGTTGTTGCTAAAAGCATAAACCCAAAAGCTTTAAATAGAAAACAGATTTAATTGATTGTAATCGATTAATACGTAAGTGTAATCGATTATTTTACATAAAGTAATTGATTAATATACCAAGTAATCGATTAAAATGTTCTTGAGACAATTTGGAAAACTTTCATGAACAATGTAATCGATTAAACCAATCTGTCTTAGTTATGTAATAAGCCTTTGTAATCGATTACAGATGAATGGTAATCGATTAAGACAGTCATGCTATGTTTTGTATTAAGCCTTGGTAATCGATTACAGTAACTGGTAATCGATTAAGTCAATCATGCTATGTTTTGTAAAATACACTATGAAATCAATTACGATTTGGTTGTAATCGATTAAAATGTTCTTCATGGATTTTCCAGAAATAACACAGGCTTGTAATCGATTACAAATTGTAAGTAATCGATTAAGACAGTGCATATTTTGATTTTTCAAAACCAAAGCCATGAGAGTTCCTTTTCAGATGCAAACATGTAATCTTGAATGCTTATCTTCAGTCATGAATGCATGTATATGAATATGCTCATGCAATGCAAGAATCACAAGGCAAGCCTCTTGAATAACTAGACAAATTACAAATGTCTTCTATTTGATTGTCATGTAAAAAGCTAAAACTCTAAAGCAAAATCTTCATCTTTGCCTTGGTCATCTTCTAGCTCCCCCTATATCCAAGCTCGACATAATGTCATAGCTCCACAACATCTTGTATATCTCTATTGAACCATGTAAGAAGCGTGCCATGACGGCTTCCGGTTCTTCAATAACATTTGCTCATACCATAGCAACCTCCATCTCCTTATGATACGCATCCACACTTAGACTCCTTTGAGTGAGTATTTGGAGCTTATTATGAAGCTCCCTATGAGGGTGGAAGGGGTACTAGAACCACTAACCATCATATAGTAGTATGAGGAAAATATGAACATGACCTCACCACTCTACTCACATGTTTCACTCAAGAAATGACAACTCGTGTTTTCACTCAAAAAATGACTTTTGATTTTAATGTAAATGCTCTTGCCTTTTCCCACTCAAAGTTCTCTTTAGGTTCTTAACAAGATCAATCGCGTTTCAAAATCAAATTTTTTTTATATAAAAATCCTCACAAGAGTTGCTCACTGGATTGTTGAACGAAATTCACAGAGACAACAATCAGAAAGGAATTTTAAATGACAAACTAGAAAATGTAAGAAAGATAGACACTTTCAAAATAAAAAGACCAAACAAAGACAATACGAAACTAGGAAGAGAAAAAAAAAACAATGGCGCAAAGAAAAAAAGAATAGCGTTATAGCACCACAAATAAACTTTCACAATTATCAAATAAATTAGTGCAAAGGGATTCTTTTATGAAGCAAAAAAATGGAATTGAATGTATCTACACTACCAAAAAACACAAAAACCTTGTTAATTTTAATCCAATTATCAACCAATGTTCTAACTTAAGGTTCCATTCTAAAAACCCATGCCCCTCCAAATATGATTGGAAAGAAAAAAAAAACAGTTTTCTCCTTTTCATATTCTTCAGTTTGAGAAGGTACCAAAATTTAGGTGAAGTTAGAAGGAAATTTTGACAATTACACCAATTATGTAAAAAAGTACTCGCTTTCAACACACAAAAAAACCTTTTGAGCTTTGTCAAATAGTCCAAAAAAATAAAATAATATGGTACCAATATTCAATACTAGGAAGAAAAAAAAACAGAAAATTGAGATTCAGGTAATTTTAGGTGTTTTAACTTTTGTCATACCAACAGGAGCACAAAATGCTACCAAAAGCATATGTGTTGAGAACTTTTTGTGATTAATAGCATGTAATAAATTATAAATGATTCAGTGTGGAATCCACTTAATTCATGTCAATACATTGTGCTTCTACATCAGTAGGCATGCTGCAACATTGATATGTTGAAATCGTTTTCTTTCACTTACCAGTGAATGGTTAAACCATTTATATATTTATTAAATTATCTTCATACGTTGTGTAAATTGCATGTGTTGTTAGTTGTAACAAATAGATCATGATTAAAAAGTTTCTTTTTCTTGTCTCCTTACTACATTCATAATTATCAAGTTTTCCTTTACAACTTTCATTCATTTTAGGCCTACTTTAATCTTTATGATTTTTTAATAACTCCAACAACTTAAAAAAAACTAAACAAGATGAAAAGGAATATTCACTTGGCAGAAGCCACAATTGCAATACATAATGTGAATAATGAATAAGACAACTAGAAAACAAGAGAGAAACCCTCCAAAGTCCAAACAAGCTTACAGCTGTGTGTCACATCCAACAATCAAAAAATCAATTCCATGGTACCCAGAGTAAAAAATTGAATGATAAGGGTGACATGTCACATATTGATACATGAAAACATCACCAGCAAAAAATAACTTTCACTTCTCTAAGACAAGAGAATTCTTAAACAACAGAACCAAATTCGGTTAAGAAAACACTTAATTAAAACTGTAATATTTTCCTCCTCTAATTCTGGCTGCAACACTCACTCATCAACAAACACATATGCCATCAACATTAATTGAAAATGACATTTCTAAAACGTTAAACTAACAGATTAGCTATGATACATTTTGATGTGGCACAAAAACAAACGCAACACTCCACCATAGCCACACTTGTTCCTCTTCCTAAGTCGTGAGTGTGGCACAATGACTTGTTCATTATTATTGACACCCTCTTTTCCCGTGATGATGATGATGAACTAATTTTCATCATGATGTTCAATGTTTGAAGAAGTACTAGCAGCACTGCCACCAAACAGTACCTGGAGCATGGATCTTATCATGCTCTTCAACACAGCCTCTGAGAAAACCGTGTTTATCACGACGCATAGGTGGCACCCCTTAAGATGCACTAATTGGGAAATTTGAGAGACCCATAATTGATTAAAATTCTTAGTTTGTAACTCACAGAGCTAATCAAAATTGGTTTGGTTTTGATTTTCTACTTAACACAAATTAATAAGGAGAATGAGACATGACCCAGCACAAGACAACCCAAGACATATAACAAAAAACCACAACCCGTTCACTTTGGCTTATAAGCATTACATGTTATGTTAGAATTTATGTATATTATAGTAATATATATAGACTGAGAGAGAGACTACTATGTAGTAGAAATAAAAGAAAACAGCAGAAGCACAAATTCGTGCCTGAAAGACAAATGTGAAAGAAAATTGTACAAAGGTAGGTAGTAAGCATCAATTAATTGCATCGTCAAAGAAGTAACGTGGTAAGTAAGTAATGTTGGATTAAACTTTAATAATAATAAAATAGATATGTGAAGAGTCATGTCCCTAGGTGAAGAAGTTACTCATGTGAAGAGTCATGTCCCGATATGAATATTTTTAAATTGCTCCCACTTGCTATTACCTATAAATAACATCTCATGTAAAAGGCCAATGTGTGGCTTGGCAGACCATTATCTAAATACATCAGAAGTATTCTACCAGAGAAATTGTTGTGTGTTTGTGTGAGTGCACCAGTGTGTGTAAGGACCTGTGATTATTAGACTTTTGGCAAGCGTACCAATTGTCGTTGTAAGTTACAAAATTTATAAAAGTTCGTCTCCACAGGGACTTGATTTTTACTCAGTTAATTCAAATAAAGCTTAACAGTTTAATAGTTATGTACAATGAGTGTGAACGGAGTTTCATGTAGTTGTGGACTAACAGAAATTATGAAAATTTAGAAGAAACGGAAATAATAAACTTAGTGCGGAAGATTACGGAAAATTACGAAAGATTACGAAAACTAATAAAATGAATTTGATTAATTTAAGAATGTAGGATTGGATTTCATCGTTCATACCCTTAGTATTCAATTAATATTACCATGCATAAGTTATTTTCTTTTATTATTGATGCACACATAAAATCACCCCAAATCGATCCCTCGTATTTGAGAACCCTAAGAATATTTATCAAATATCGATCCCTCGCATATGAAATAAATACCCCAGCATTACGATCATATTCGCGTGCTATTTGCAATCTAAACTTTATGCTCTATTCCTAGCAACGTAACGTAAAGAGTAAATTTATCCAATTCAAGTTTTAAGAGTACTTTCCAATTAAACTTAGAACCTTAATTCATGAAACTATTGATCAAGTAGAATCAAGCGTTAAGTACGGAATAAATTTACCAATAATAAATAGAAAAGACTTATGCATAAATAAATGTTAAAAGAGATACCTAAGGGTAAGAAGATTACATCCAATCCTTTGAGAGAAGCTAGCCAAGCATGGAGAGAACCTCCTTAGAAGAATAGATGAAAAGACTCATCAACGCTTTCTATTTCGGCAGAGTTTCCACACTAATTTTCACCTCTCTCACTAACCTAAGCTATCTACTAACAAGATTTAAAGAAGCATGAAGCTTAGGAACAAGCTTAAGAGCAAGGGAGAAGAGAAGATTAGGATTGCAAGAAGTGGTTTTGGCCTTGGGGGTGCTTGGGTATTTATAGGGTTGGCCTGGTCGAGTTTGGTTGCCCAAGCGACCAATTCCTTCATGAAATACTCGCTTGGGCAAGTTAATAACCCAAGTTGCACGTCCACTTGGCCACTTGAAGGCCCATTTGCATGTGTTGCTTGCCCAAGCGAGCAAAATACACTACATTCACTCGCTTGGGCTAGTTAAATGTACTTCCAGAAGGGTCTTTGGGCCTGATTTGCTTGCTGCACCCCCAGGTTTGCTTTTATGAGTCATTTTTGCTTGCTTTGTGTACGGAAGCTTCGGAATTCACGAAATCTAGCAAAATACAAAAGAAGGTTGGATGAATCTTCAAGAATTATAAACACAACATAAATGCTAATTGTTAAATACAAACTAACTAGATTAGGGCAAATTTTGATAGATATTCTTAGTAAAAACACAAGATAAATGCCTTAAATGTAATCTAAATTTCACTAAAATATGACACTTATCAACTCCCCCCAACCTAAAATATTGCTTGTCCTCAAGCAATAGTAAAAATATTTGGAAACATGTTTTTATAAAGAATCAACTTTCCAAAAAAAAATGATCAGAACATATTTTCAAATAGTTAACATCAAGAATTGAAACCAAAAGATGAAATTCGCATATCCAAATGAGATTAAGATCAATTTACATTTCCTTTCTAAAAAATATCAGAGGAAAAATATGACTGATTTGCACAGAGAAAAACTTCTCAAGTGTTTAATTCTCTCATAGGTAAGTGTTTCATCTCAATTCCTACACTAATATTTTATAGATTGATTTTGCAATTCATTTCCTATCAAATCAAAGTGCATAATCAACAAGGATCATTAGGGCTTTTATGGCTGGGCTTTTGGTTAGAAAAGAAATCTTGGTTTTTTTGGATATTCAAAGAACCTTTGGAATAGGGGAGCATATACAGATAAAACAGTGAAATCTTTACTTCCTATGTCTTCCTTTTTTCTTCCAAGATATCTATCAATCTTTTTATTCACCCAACTTTGTACAACACTTTAAAACACAAGGAATTTGTTTCCTTTTCTTTTTCTTTTTCTTTCACTTCTTTTCTTTCTTTTCTTTTACATGAATAACATGTAGCCACATTTAGAAGTCTTTTTCATAGCATGAATTACCCAAAGGAAGTTTCTATCAATAGATAATTTCCCTTTTTGCTCTCCTATCCTTATGTAAGGTAGGGAATTCCTATCCTAGGTTAGGGTTTCAACAAAAAATCAACTGTTTGGCTCAAAAAGGGTTGCAAATGGTAAATCATTATATTCATGTTGGGATAGCTTTTTGGCCAGTGGCTTTAACAGTTATTCAAAAAGAAAGACGACCTAAATCATATCCATGCATCATATGTTATGACAATTAGAAATTAATGCAAAATTACTATAAATCATATCAGTAAGGATACTCAATGTAATTTATGTGGTGGCACACACTCACTAGGCTTAAGGGTTGTTTCATGTTCAAATCAGATCAATGTTTCAAAAGATATTCTTTATTAATTTTATGTAAAAATCCTTGCCTTCATTTGATATTTGAGAAAATCATTCATTTGTTTTTCATTCTCAAGATTTTTCAAAAATCATTTTGTTTTTCTGATCCAGTATAAAAAAATCAAGTTTCAAAATAATGTCTGTTGATTCTTTTCAAAACATGTAATTTTTCAAGAAAATTATTCCTTTTAAGTCCGAAAAAGATATTATATATATATATATGTGATATAATTACTTAAAACAAAAAGTAAAAATTTTGGTATAATTTTCAAAAAGACATGTTAATAGTATATAATACCAAAAAGATTTATCAATATATATACAACCAAAAAAATTATCAGTGCATATAACTAGACACAGATGAAATAGTTAGTAATAAAAATAGTAATATAGTAACTAAAGTATTTAGAAAGCGATAAAGAAAAAATTGAAACAGTGTCACAGTGTCTCAGATGATGCAAATTCATGTAAGATATCAGATTATGCTCCAGATCATCCTCCTTAGCTGCTTTCCTCAGCAGCTTCATAATCATGTGCAAGGCCAACTACAGGATCCTGCTCAGCTCTCTGGTCCTCTGCCTCCTCCGGAAATGTTGGCCTGTCCCCAGGCCATGCGACATAAGCTCTGAACTGCTCTGGAGTGGGCCAATGGAATGGAGTGGGATCCTGTCGGTGCTGGTGCTGGGTGTAGTCATAGAAGCTCTGGTTCAGCTGCACCTGCCCTCGATGATTAGCAGCCTGTTGATTTGCCATATGCTACATATAGGTATGCATCTGGAGTTCCATGCGCTGTAAATGAGCGGAAATGGACTCCATGGATGCTGGCTGTGGTGGCTGCTCCTCCTGTACCTGCCTAGCTAAATAATATTTTTCAATAAAAGCTCGGTTAATAGGAGGTCGAATGGCTTTTGAGGGCTGCACGGGGATTCCATAGAACTGACATAGTCCGGTAATAAGTGCAAGAAATCCTAGTGCTCTATTTGCTTTTTCTGGATTGGTTGGATGTTTGGGAGGCTCTAAGGTAACAAATTGATGGATGGAATCGGAAATGAGCTGGGCTACATTAACAATGATTTGGGACATACAACTAAAAACTAGCTGACATTTGGGCATGGGTAGATCACTGCTATGATGACTAGGAAGAATGTTGCTTAAGAGGAATGTCATCCAAATTTGGGTTAAAGTAGTCATGTTAGTACGCATTAATCTTACCCGACTACCTGCTATACTTCTTACAAAATCAGTACCTGGTATACAGAGTAGATCAATTAATTCTTGTTCATCAAACCCTAGGTGGATGTTCCTCCTTGCCTGATATTCACATAGCTGTCCTTCTTCCAGAATTAAGGGATTCCCTAAGAATTGGTTAATGGCATTTGTGTCATATGGAATCCATTGCCCTCGCACAGAAGACCGCTTATCTCTGATTCCTTCTTCTATGGGCCATGCGTTTGCATAAAATTCTAAAACAATTTCAGGTTCAAATTTATGCATAGGATTGGCCAATTGCCCCCATCTTCTTCTATTCAATTCAGCTGTGTAGTCGGGGTATTCATCATCCCTTAGTTGAACTTTTCTTTTTTTAGGAATGACCAGTTCTTTATTATCTCAAATCTTTGTTGGTGTTCCTTGGTTCTGAACCGTTAAGCAATGGAAATGCTATCAATCAGCAACACAACAAAGCTTTGCACATAATGTTACCAATCAGCAAGTATTTAGAGATGGTATCCCTTTGAAAATTCAAATTTGTATATTTGTAATGTATGAGCAAGCCTTTGCACAGTAACATTCAATTAAACATGCAGCCATTGGATACTTGTCAGTCAATATGTTATACCTCAGCCTATGATATTCATGAATTCCTAAATGCTAAAAACACTATGAAACATTTCTAAGAATTTCCAAGTGTTGTGCATAAAGGAATGATTCACTATTTAAAGCTAGCATTAAGCATGTGAGGTATATTATGCAATTCAATTCATCTAACAAGCATTCTAGAAGCAAATTCGTGCAAGAATATAGAGTTATAGCATGGCTTTTTTCTTTGAAGCATTTGACCGAACACTTGGTGTGCATGCTTTATCACCCATGAAAATGAATAGGATTTGTATGTGCTTGCACTCATTGTTAGAGAATAAGAAGGAGAGAAGCAATCAGAACATCATCAATTTCAGAAACCACATCAATCAAGGAATTGCCAAATCTGTAACTTATTTATCCTAGGGTTTTTAAATTTCAAAGCAAGAACATAACTATACTAATTGTAATGAAGCTATCCTAATCTATGCTATTTGCTACAGCAACTAATTCAAAATGGCACAAAGATACTTACCTGGATATGGAGTGTGATTTTGAATGAAAATGGAGTGGCTTGGGTGAGTTAGATGAACAAGACAAAGGAAGCAGCAAAATTCACAAATGATAATGAATTTTTGGTGAAATTTTGTGTTTTCACCTTTTAAACTTGTGCTGCAGGGCATTGCTCGCCCAAGTGAGCCTAATAGGCATGAAATACTCGCTTGGGCGAGTTAAAGCAGCTTTTTTTTTTGAAAAATTATTTTAGCTTATAATTATCTACTACGTTAACTAATCTATATTTATATAGGCAAAAATATTTAAATAAAATGAGAAAACATAGAAAAAGATAGGTTAGAAATTACTAGGTTGCCTCCTAGAAGCACTTCTTTAATGTCATCATAGCTAGACGCTTTTGTTGTAGCTCAAACTTCTTGTAAGTGGATCACAGTGGTGAGTCTTTCGACATCACCACCCAGATAAGGTTTTATTCTGCTACCATTGACAGTCCATGTCCTCTTTGTGGCTGGATCTTCAAGGACTACGGCTCCATGTGGCATGACTTCATTGATGATGAATGGGCCAGACCATTTGGATTTCAGCTTACCTGGAAACAATCTCAATCTAGAATTAAATAACAAAACTTGTTGCCCAAGTTGAAATTTTTTTTTTCAAAAGCTTTTTATCATGATAAGATTTAACTCGTTGTTTATAAAGCTTAGAATTTTCATATGCTTGAAACCTTAATTCCTCCAGTTCATGAAGTTGCAGCTTCCTGAGTTCACCTGCTGCATTAAGATCAAAATTTAGAAATTTCAACGCCCAATAAGCTTCATGTTCTAACTCCACAGGCAAATGACAGGATTTGCCATAGACCAATTGGAAAGGAGTGAGTTCCGTAGGTGATTTGTATGCTGTTCTGTATACCCACAGAGCTTCATCTAACTTCTGAGACCAATCCTTCCTTGATTGAGCAATTGTTTTCTCCAATGTTCTTGTAATTTCCTTGTTTGAAACTTCTGCTTGCCCATTGGTTTGGGGATGATAAGGTGAAGCTACCTTATGCCTGACACTGTAATTTTAGAGGACCTTTTTAAGTTGGACATTGCAAAAGTGAGATCCTCCATCACTGATTAATACTCGTGGTGTCCCAAATCTTGTAAAGATGTTCTTTTTAAGAAGCGAATAACTGTCTTTGCATCAGCTTTCTGTACGGCTATTGCTTCTACCCATTTTGTGACATAATCCACAACCAATAAAATGTATTCATTTGAGTAGGATGATGGAAATGGACCGATGAAATCTATCCCCCAACAATCAAATGCCTCAACCTCCAAAATGTTTTGTAGTGGCATTTTATTTCTTCTAGAGATTCCCCCTGTTCTTTGGCAGTTATCACACCTTTGGACATATTCATGGGCATCTTTAAACAGAGTAGGCCAATAGAATTCAGATTGGAGAACTTTGGCAGCAGTTACTTCACCATTGTAGTGACCTCCATAAGGTGAACTGTGACAATGCCATAGGATGTTCCTTGCCTCTTCCTGAGTTACACATCGTCTTAGGAGATTGACTGTTCCTATTTTGAAGAGGTAAGGATCATCCCATACAAAGTATCGGGTATCTCTGAGAAACTTCTTCTTCTGTTGCCAGGTATAATCTTCAGGAATTACACCGGCTGCTTTAAAGTTGGCCATCTCTGCAAACCGTGGCCTTTCTGAAATATGGAAGTGCTTCTCATCAGGGAATTCTTCTTGAATTTCTGGATCTTGAGTGGCTATTTCATCACTAGTAAGTCTGGACAAATGATCAGCTATATGATTCTCACACCCCTTCTTATCCTTGATTTCTAAATCAAATTCCTGTAGGAGTAAAACCCAATGGATAAGTCTAGGTTTAGAATCAAATTTAACTAACAAGTACTTTATTGCAGCATGATCAGTATAAATCACCACTTTGGATCCTATCAAGTATGATCTAAATTTTTCCAAGGCATACACTATGGCAAGCAATTCTTTCTCTGTTGTTGCATAATTAATTTGAGCATCATTTAAAACTTTGCTTGCATAATGTATAACATGGAAAACTTTGTTTTTCCTTTGTCCCAAAACTGCTCCTACAACATAATCACTTGCATCACACATTAATTCAAAATCAAGTGTCCAATCAGGTGCAGTGATTATGGGTGCAGAAACTAGTTTTTGTTTCAAAGTATTAAAAGCTGTAAAGCATGAATCATCAAAATGGAATGGAACTTCTTTATTTAAGAGATTGCTCAGTGGCTTGGCAATTTTTGAAAAATCTTTAATAAACCGCCTGTAGAATCCTGCATGTCCCAGAAAACTTCTAATGCCTTTGACATTGGTTGGTGGAGGTAATTTCTCAATGACATCAACCTTAGCTTTGTCCACTTCAATGCCCTGCATAGAAATCTTGTGACCTAAAACAATGCCTTCCGTTACCATGAAGTGACACTTCTCCCAATTAAGTACAAGATTAGTTTCAATACATCGCTTCAAAACAACCTCAAGATTAGATAAGCATAAATCAAAAGAAGTACCAAATACTAAAAAATCATCCATGAAGATTTCAATGCTTTTCTCAATAAGGTCGGAAAAAATAGCAAGCATGCACCTTTGGAAAGTGGCGGGTGTATTACAAAGACCAAAGGGCATTTTCCTATAGGCAAAAACACCGAAGGGACAAGTAAAGGCTGTTTTCTGTTGATCTTCAGGATCAACATTAATTTGATTGTATCCTGAATAACATCAAGAAAACAGTAATATTGCTGACCTGCTAGTTTCTCCAATATCTGATCCATGAATGGTAATGGAAAATGATCCTTCCTTGTGGCTTTGTTGAGCTTTCTATAGTCAATACACATCCTCCAACCCGTAACAGTGCGTGTTGGAATAAGCTCATCTTTGTCATTTTGATTACTGTCATGCCACCTTTCTTGGGTACGACCTGTACAGGACTTACCCACTGACTATCGGAGATAGGATATATCATTCCAGCTTCCAGAAGCTTGACCACTTCTTTTCTAACAACCTCTTTCATGGTTGGATTGAGTCTTCTTTGTGGCTGAGCTACAGGTTTATAGTCCTGTTCCATCAGAATTCTATGCATACAATAAGAAGGACTAATACCTGTTAAATCTGAGAGTGTCCAACCAATGGCTTTGTAATTCTCTTTCAAAACTTTCACCAATTTCTTTTCTTCCTCCTCAAAGAGATGGGCATTTATGATAACTGGCTTTTCAGAGTTATCTGCAAGAAAGACATATTTCAAATGGGAAGGTAATACCTTTAATTCCAGCTTCTGTTCTTCTTTTTGCTTTTCTTCCTTTATTTCTTCAAAGAGGGATTGGTGATAAGGAACTTCTTCACAAGCATTCAATTGATGAAGATATTCTGCTTCTTCTTGATCTTCATCTTCATCTTGGACTGTTTCATCAATGCCTTCTCCAAACCTTCCTTCCTATGAATAAATCTTTTAGAGTCAGAAATTACCTCATCAAGAACATCAACTCTAAAGCATGCTCTTTTATCTGTGGGATGCTTCATTGCTTCAAGGACATTGAACTGTATTTCATCATCTTGCACCCTTACAGTGAGTTTTCCTTCATCCACATCAATCAAGACTTTGGCAGTCTTCATGAAAGGTCTGCCAAGAATCCGTGGAACTTCACTGTCTTCATCCATGTCCATCACTACAAAATCAACTGGAAAAAAGAATTTGTCAACTTTCACCAACACGTCTTCAATAATACCATGAGGATGCTTGATGGTTCTGTCAGCTAGTTGCAAAGTCATCCTTGTTGGTCTGATTTCTACTTCTCCTATCCTTTTGACCATGGATAATGGAATGAGGTTGATGCTTGCACCTAAGTCAAGAAGAGATTTCCCCATTGACAAATTTCCAATAGTCACAGGAATTGTGAAACTACCGGGATCTGTTGATTTTTCTGGAATTGTCTTTTGGATGATGGCACTGCAACCTGCATCCAGCTCTATGGTTTCATCATCTGTGTATCTTCTCTTCTTTGTGAGTAGATCCTTCATGAACTTGGCATATTTTGGTATCTGCTCCAATGCTTCAGAAAAAGGAATGTTAATTTGCAATTGTTTAAAAATATCTAAAAATCGCTTATATTGCCTTTCTTTTGCCTTCTTGGATGGAGCATGTGGGTATGGCATATTTTGGACTGGTGGCGGGGTTAAGACAGCTTTGCCTTTATCCCTCTTTTTCTTTTCATCTTCATTCATCACTTTTCTCTCAATTTTTTCATTTATTTCATCATTTTTCTCTTTTTCTTTTTCTTTTTCTACTTTTTCATCATCACTTTTTTCTATATTTCCTTCATTTTTCTTTTCCTCTTCCTCCTGTCTACCAACCACAGTCCCCCTTCATTTAGGCTTGACTTGGGTATTTGCTGAGAAAGTTCCACCTCCATGCTCAGATAGTTGCTTTGCGAGTTGTCCAACCTATACTTCAAGATTTTTGATGGAAGCATCAGTATTCTTTTGATTGGTGATGGACATCTGCATAAATTGAGTTAAAGTGTCTTCCATTTTTAATAATCTATCAGGCTGAGCTTGGTTTTGTGGATTTCTATTAGAAGGACCTGCATATGAATTGTTAGTGGGACCTGCAAAAGGAGGATTAGAAATAGCATTATATGCATTATTATTTTGTCTCCAACCATAAGGTTGATTTGAACCTGGACCTTCTCGGTAACCTTGATAGTTTCCTTGATAATTCTGCTGAGGTCTGGTCTGATTTTGCAAATAATGAGCCTCTTCCTCTGGTTGTCAATCACCGGGTGCTGGACAATGGCCGTTTTGATGTTCTCCACCACAGAAATCACATCTCAAAATTTGTTGAACTTGATGAGCTGTGTGTGGTTTCTGTGATCCTCCATGCTGCATTTGTTGAGGAAGTTTGCCTATTTGTTTGGTCAAGGCCTCCAATTGTTGAATTAACAATTTATTCTGAGCTAGAATGGCATTTTGGGTATCTAGCTCCATTATTCCCTTCCTCTGAATAGGTGATCTATCATGGTGAGATTGATAGTCACTTGCTGTTATAGAATCAATGATCACTATGGCTTCCTCAAGACTTTTAGACATCATGGTTCCTTCGGCTGAAGCGTCAAGGATCATCTTGGTCTGTGGCCTCAAACCACTATAAAAAATATGTAATTGTGCAGCATCATCAAAATTGTGGTTTGGGCATCTTATCAATAAGGATTTGAATCTCTCCCAAGTCTCACAGAGAGGTTCATCTGCTCCTTGGGAAAAAGTAGCAATGGTTGATTTTGCGCTAATGTATCTTGATGGAGGAAAGAATCTAGTAATAAATTTTTCCTCCACTTCTTCCCACGAGCTCAGAGCTTTTGTTTGATTGGGACTGGAGCCATGTCTTTGCTTTACCTGTCAAAGAAAATGGAAAAGCTCTAAGATAAACAGCTTCCGCATCCTCGTCAGAAGCTCCCATTGTACTGCACAACTCCATGAATGTGGACAAGTGAGTGTATGGATCCTCTTGGTTCATCCCTACAAAGGGATGTGAACCAATTAGACTGAGTAATGCTGGCTTCAGCTCCACAACCTTGTTGTTGAAAGGAGGGATGACTATGCTATTGTAATGCTTTGGGCCTTGTTGGTAAGCATAGTCACCAAGAGTCCTCCTTGGTGGTCTATTTTCATCTTCCCCACAATCAGCCATATTATCACGAACAGGTAGCTTTTCTGATGAAGGAGGATCAATAGACGAAGTTTCCTCCGATGTCTTATTGGCTTCTAGTTTCTTTTTCTTCCTATTTTTCCTTTTTGTTTTGGTGATTTATGGATCAAACAAAGGTTTATCTGTAGAAGATTTACCTCGCATAAAGGAAAAAGAGCAAACTACAATATCCCGTAAGCATCGAGGTTAAAATAAAAGAGAATTTCTATACAAAAATTAAAAATAAAGTAAATAACGAAAATAAGAAAAAGTCCTACTAAACTGATAAATTAAATCTAAAAGAACTGAGTAAATAACTCAAATCCCCGGCAACGGTGCCAGAAACTTGTTAGACTTTTGGCAAGTGTACCAATTGTCGTTGTAAGTTACAAAATTTATAAAAGTTCGTCTCCATAGGGACTTGATTTTTACTCAGTTAATTCAAATAAAGCTTAAGAGTTTAATAGTTATGTACAATGAGTGTGAATGGAGTTTCATGTAGTTGTGGATTAACAAAAATTATGAAAATTTAGAAGAAACGGAAATAATAAACTTAGTGCGAAAGATTATGGAAAATTATGAAAGATTACGAAAACTAATAAAATGAATTTGATTAATTTAAGAATGTAGGATTGGATTTCATCGTTCATACCCTTAGTATTCAATTAATATTACCAGAAGGGCGAAATACACTACATTCACTTGCTTGGGCGAGTTAAATGTACTTCCAGAAGGGTCTTTGGGCCTGATTTGCTTGCTGCACCTCCCAGGTTTGCTTTTATGAGTCATTTTTGCTTGCTTTATGTGTACAGCTTCGGAATTCATGAAATCTAGCAAAATACAAAAGAAGGTTGGATGAATCTTCAAGAATTATAAACACAACATAAATGCTAATTGTTAAATACAAACTAACTAGATTAGGGCAAATTTTGATAGATATTCTTAGTAAAAACACAAGATAAATGCCTTAAATGTAATCTAAATTTCACTAAGATATGACACTTATCAGTGATACCACAAATTGGTATCAGAGCGTGAGAAAATGGAGAGGTCTGCCACTACCCCGCCTTACAAAGGCTAATTATGAAAACTGGAGTATCTAGATGAAAGCTCTTTTGAGAGCCCATGATAGTTGGGAGGTTGTCCATGCTGGTTTCGATGAACCAACATCCACAGCAGGATATACGGCGGCGCAGAACAAGACATTAAAGGAGATGAGGTTGAAAGACAAAGGGGTGTTGTACATGTTATTACGGGTTGTTAATGATTCCGGGTTTGAGAAGATTGCTGGTGCAACAACTTCAAAAGGAGGCATGGGACATTCTTGCAAATGTCTACAAGGGAGCCGTTCGAGTTAGACAGGTTCGACTTCAAACTCTCCGTGGAGAGTTGGAAGGAATGAAAATGAAGGAAGGAGAAGGGGTATCCGGTTTCATCACCCGGGTCCAGACCGTGGTAAATCAACTAAACAGAAATGGAGAGGTGTTGTCCGATGCCAGAGTGGTGGAGAAAATTCTGATGTCTCTCACTGACGACTTCGAGAATGTTGTATGTGCGATTGAGGAGTCAAAGGACCTAGCAACGCTCACCGTTGACGAACTTGCTGGTTCCTTGGAGGTACATGAACAAAGAAAGAAAAAGAAGAAAGAAGAGTCACTGGAGCAAGCACTCCAGACAAAAGCTTCAATCAACGACGAGAAAGCGCTCTATTCTCACAATATCCAAGATAGAGGTCGTGACCGAGGTGGACGTGGACATGACCGAGGTGGTAGAGGCCGAGGTCAAGAAGGAAGGAATAAGGAGCAGGCTGAATCAAGTCGGCAGAATTGGCGAGGCCGAGGTCATGGAAGAGGCCGATATTCAAATCAATCAAATGTAGAATGTTTTAAATGCGGAAAGTATGGACATTACTCAAGAGATTGCAACTCGGGCAGATGTTACAACTGTGGTCGAGTCGGACATTTTGCGAAGGATTGCCAAGATGAAAGAAGAAATGAAACTTCAAACCTTGTTACAAAAGGAGAAGTAAGAGATGGAGGAATTCTGATGATGACTAGAAGTGAAGTCAACTAGGGATCCGAGATGGAATGGTATCTAGACACTAGTGCAAGCAATCATATCTGTGGGCATAAGCATTTGTTCAGTAATTTGAGACAAATAGAAGCAGGACATGTTTTGTTTGGAGATGCTTCAAAGGTTGATGTCAAAGGCCGAGGTACGATTTGTTTCTTGCAGAAAGATAGACAAATTGGCGCATCCGAGATGTCTATTACGTGCCCGATCTAAAAACTAATATTCTTAGTGTGGGACAACTGATGGAGAATGGCTACTCGGTTCTCATGATAGACCGAGTTCTCTTGTTGAAGGATAAACAATGACGTTTGATAGTTCGAGTTCAGATGGAGAAAAATAGAATGTTCAAACTAATGTTGAGGAGTGTGCAGGTCGGCTGTTTGCAAACCGAGATAGGTGATGAAGTATCCTTATGGCATCGTCGGTTTGGGCATTTCAAAAGAGATTTTGTGAAGAATGTGTGCTAAGCAAGCATGCTAGGAGTCCATTTCAAAAGACGGCCAAATACAGATCTCAACAACCACTAGAACTAATTCATACCGACTTGTGTGGACCCATCTCTCCTAGGTCTTTCAGTGGAAAAAGGTATTTTGTCTCGTTTACAGATGATTTTAGTTGTAAAACTTGGGCGTATTTGCTGGAAGAAAAATCCAAAGTGCTTGAAGTATTCAAGAGTTTTAAGATGATGATAGAAAATGCAACTGGAAGGCGAATCAAGTCGATCCTTTCTGACAGAGGTGGGGAGTACACATCAATTGCATTTAAAAGGTATTGCGAGGAGCATGGGATAAGAAGGTTCTTAACTGCATCGTACTCACCACAACAAAATGGAGTAGCTGAGAGGAAAAATCGTACCATTCTTGACATGGTAAGATCAATGTTAAAAACAAAGAAAATGCCTAAGGAGTTTTGGGGGAGGCCGTACTGTGTGTTGTGTATGTGCAAAATCGTTGTCTGCATTCTAGTCTGAATGGAAAAACCCACAGGAAGCATGGATGGGTCAGAAGCCATCAGTAGGCCATTTCAGAGTCTTCGGAAGTGTTGCTTATGGACACGTCCCTGATCAGGAAAGAACCAAGTTGGAAGACAAGAGCAGGAATTTATTTTCATTGGATATGATGAAAAAAGACAAAGGGATACAAGTTGTTGAATCCCGGCACCAAGAAAGTAATAATAAGCCGAGATGTGAAAGTTAATGAAGAAGATGAATGGAACTGGAGCACTTCATCCAAGGTCATCTTAGATCCCGGACAGACGCTTACTCAACAAGAAGAGAAGGAAGGCGGATCACCAAGTTGGATCCCATCAAGAAGTGAGACATCTGATGAAGACGAGATGAGACAACCCCGAATGAGGAGTTTGCAGGACCTATATGATTCAACTAATAAAGCTCACCTTATTTGTTTGTTGACAGATTTTGTAGAAATAACATTTGAAGAGGCAATTTGAGATGAAAAATGGCAAACCACCATGAATGAAGAAATCAAGGCCATTGAACGGAATGATACTTGGGAGTTGACTGAGCTGCCAAAAGGAAGTTAGCCCATTGGAGTTAAATGGGTTTATAAGAAAAAGATGAATACTGAGGGAGAGGTAGAACAATATAAAGCCCGACTGGTAGCTAAGGGGTATAAACAAAAGGCAAGAATAGACTATGATGAAGTGTTCGCACTCGTTGCAAGAATGGAGACAATCAGACTATTGATCTCGCAAGCAGCGCAGTTTGGATGGCTGATTTACCAAATGGATATCAAGTCAGAGATGTTTTCATGAAGCCATTACCGACATTGCTGCTGGAAAATTGTAAGAAGATGTTGGGGATGAAATACGGAAGAAATATTTAAAGTTTATGGGGGGGTTGGATTAAACTTTAATATTAATAAATTAGATATGTGAAGAGTCATGTCCCTAGGTGAAGAAGTTACTCATGTGAAGAGTCATGTCCCGATATGAATGTTTTTAAATTGCTCCCACTTGCTATTACTTATAAATAACATCTCATGTAAAAGGCCAATGTGTGGCTTGGCAGACCATTATCTAAATACATCAGAAGTATTCTACCAGAGAAATTGTTGTGTGTTTATGTGAGTGCACCAGTGTGTGTGAGGACCTGTGATACCACAAGTAAAGCATGTCATTGGTGCACTTAAGAGTGGGTCTGCAGATAATGCAATAGTAGGCGCACAAAGTCACCAACAAAACACAACGCAAAGAGCCTCGAGGAGAGACACTGAGACAAATAATCTGACACACGATAACAAGACAAGTGTAGTGCCCCAACAAGCATTCACTCCATTTAATTTCCTGACATCGTTAAAAAACAATTGTGGCCTTTACTCTCAATATTATGTCAAATTCTAACAATAACAACGCATAAATGAAGCCGGTTCAAGATTTAAATTCTAATTAATTTCTTTGATATAAAAAACAATGTTGTTGGAAGGGATAATTTTATATTCATACCATAGTAAAAAAAAAAATCTTGAATTCTAGTACTCATTATATTGTATCTACAATAAAACAACCTTCCTATGTTTTTAATCAGTATCATTTGCTATCATTTGCATGTCTTAGTCTATAAACTTATTATATATAAGGCTAACTGTAGGATATGATCTCTCTCCTTAATTAGCCTCTTCGATTGATTTGTACAAGCAGGTTTGGGACACACATTCATTTGGAGTAAGGTTGGAGAGAGTGACTGAGAAGGGCAACAATTAAAAACTTGTTCTGCAAGATAAATTCTTGCAGTAGTGTACCACTAGTCACCCTTCTTAAGTGCAAAACAACCTCTTCCCCTGATCCTTTCCTACTTGATTTTGATGGGTCCGGATGGCAGGTAGGAAACAACACCCTTCTCGGCCCTCTTAACATGAGGTTTAGTCATAATCCAACTTTACATGTGTTTCTTAATCAATTTTAACTCTTAACAGTTTACTATCTCCAATCTCCTTTTGTGTAACCCAAGGTGTTGTGTTGTGTTGCTGTTGCAATTAAGATTTCTACTTTATACTTGCTCATATGTCTATAGCCTAATATTCTATCCAGTGAGGTGAGTCTTATATTTTACTATTTAATTAGTGTCTCCTAGGGACCCCACTTGTTGTAGTCCCGTTTCAAACACTTGAATTTCTACCAAATTCGTTAATCCTTTTATTTTTGTTTTTTCCCTATGAAAAAAATAATAATTAGACAATTCCTTTTCCATCACTATAGTGGTGCTATATATATAGTTAATCACTCATTTGTCATTGATAAGGAAAGATAAAATTGTGAACGTGCTAGTAATTATTTGTCATTGATTGAGTGTAGTCTTAGATTAGATGGGATAAATATGAATTAGGGTTGACGAGGCTACAGGAATATCCACAAGCATAATCGAACTAGAAAATCACAAACATGATGATGGTTTAAGATAGATTTATTAATAGAAAACAGAATTAGAGAAAGCATATAGGGTTCAGATCAAACCTATCTTGCTAGATCTGGGCCACACCACAGAAAGCAAACCTTGATGGCCTTCTTCCCAACCGAGATTCTTCTTCTTCCTCTTCCAAGCTCTTTCCAACTTTTGGTGAAAGAAGTAGCAGTGATCATGGGTCATCAAAGTCACATATTAGTCATCATGTCTAATAATATTTTTTTAAAAATAAAACATGCATACTTGAGACCTATTATGCAGATACTTCGAAAAGAAAGGAGGGAGAATTGTTGGGGAATGATATTGCAAAATTGAAACTTATATTACTAAGACAAATATGAGGTCCTAAAATACATGGTAAGTTTAAGAAAGACAATTCAAAGCAATAAGGAAATGCACCTGCCTTCTAGGCTCAAAGCATTTTGTGAAATTAGTGTGTACAAGAAAAGGATGTAACACTGGATGATCTAGTTTCACTGGGCGAAATGATGAAACTGGTACTCTAACCTGTCATTGTAATATAGACAGTAATAAGACAAGATGTAACATATTCTTATAGAAGCTTGTCGTCAGTGATAAGAAAGATGAAATTTTGTAGGATAGTAAGCATAAAGAAACCATAATTCGTTTTTGTCCAATGATTGTTATGTTGATTCCAAGGGGAGCTTCATGAAGTTTGGAAGTCTTTGATATAAGAGTAGTTTTGTGCTTTCAACATGCTTGAAGACTTGGAATCTTATGTAAAAGGAAAGCAATCTGATTGATCCATGCACTCACATATTTAATCATTCATTCATTGATTTAACAAAGTGTTTTTATAAAAAATCAAACAAAGCTTTTTATACTTTGGCAAGTTTTCTTTATTAACTCAAAGGTTTTTGGAAAAATTGTTTTATACTGTTGTAATCGATTACATTAAAGATATAATCGATTAAATTGTTCTTAGTTCATTATGGAAAAACCTTCAAGAACAAAGTAATCGATTACCTATCGGAATAATCGATTATTTAACCTTTGTTTTCACATACACTGCTTTGTTGAAACACTTTAATCGATTGCCAATAAATTGTAATTGATTACAAAGCTTTACATTGCTACTCATGGTTTTAAGACTTTCTGGAAAAAATCGATTACCAATAGGTAGTAATCGATTACATAGGCTTAAATTGAAAAGTTCATCTTCCTGCTTTAATCGATTACCATTTCTAGTAATCGATTACACCTTGTGTCTGTATTGCGTAAGTTTATATTAGATAATCGATTACCACATTTTGTAATCAATTACATAATGTATTTTGGAATGCCACAAGCTCCTGTCTTAATCGATTGCAAAGACGGAATAATCTATTATTTTGCTCGTTGCTCATGTCCAGAAACTTTGTTAAACACTTTAATCGATTACAAGGTTTATTTAATCGATTACATGAGCATTTTAATCGATTACAAGGTTTATTTAATCGATTACAAGCAGTTACAAAAAGTTGTTATAAATAGAACCTTGACTCAGCTGCTTAAGAGACTTTTTGTAACACTACCCATTTGTATTTTCTGAGCTTAAACAGTCTTGTGAGCATTCTTAACAGTTTTCCAAGGGATAAAGTCTTTCTTGCTCCATTGTGCATTGATCATGTGTGGTAAAGTCATTCTTGGAGCTTGAAACCATTTCAAGATTAAGGAAAGCTGTTCTTTTTGATTTGTAATCAATCAACCTAAGCTGATAACTTCATGTTGCATTGTATCATTGGATCATCAGGTTGTCTCTCTCCTTAATCTGGTTGTAATTTTTTTTTATTTTCTTTGTGGATTGGCTATTGTAATTAAGTTCTTGCTTGTAACTAGAGGTTCTCTGGGTGAAAGAACTGAGTAGTGTTCGCAGGTTCTTGTCTCTTAGAATCTAATAGAGTTTTAGATTTATGTACTTTATCTAGGTTTGATAAAGGGAGACTTTGTAATTTCTTGTAAGAACAGAAAATTATAATAGTAAAACTCTAACCTAGTGTTGGTTGGAAGAAAACTGGATGTAACTTCTAGTGTTGAAGTGAACCAGTATAAATCTGCTTGTCTTGTTTTTCTATTCAAAATTGTTGGAAATGACATGATTCCCAAAGAATGGGATGAGATGTCTGATGCTGAAAAAAGGGTTGTTCAATATGATTTCAAGGCCAAAAACATGATAACCTCTGCACTTTCCTCTAATGAATTTTTCAGAACAGATAGGTGCACAAGTGCTAAGGAAATGTGGGACATGCTAGAAATCACTCATGAAGGAACTGAAGAAGTAAGAAGATCAAGGAAGCATTCATTGATTCATGAGTATGAGATGTTCAAGATGAACACAAAGAAAATATTTTCCAGCTCCAAACAAGATTCACACATATTGTCAATCATCTTTTGGGACTTGGAAAGACTTTTGATGTTGAGGAACTAAACATCAAAATCTTGAAATGTCTCACTAGATCTTGGCAACCAAAAGTGATAGCTATCAAGGAATCCAAGGATCTCTCCAAAATGTCCATGGCTGCTCTTTTTGGTAAGTTACTTGAATATGAATTAGAAATGTCTCAATTAATGTGTTGAAGATGCAGAAAAGAAAGGAAAAGGAATTGCACTAAGAGCTGCATCAACAAAAGCTGAAAAAGAAGAAAAATCAAGTGATGAGGAAGATGAAGAGAACATGAACTTGATAGTGAAGAAGTTCAGCAAATTCTTGAAGAAGAATAAAGGCAAGAAATTCTCAAGGAACACCAAGAACAATAACAACAACAACAAGAAGATTGACAACAACTTTACATGCTTTGAATGTGGGAAACCTGGACACATTAAGACTGAATGCTCAATCTACTTGAAGAAACAACAAGGAGACAGCAAAGTGAAGAAGGATGGAAAAGCTAGAAGAGCCTATATAGCTTGGGAGGACAATGACTCAACAACCTCTGAATCCTTCACTGAAATTGAGGAAGCAAACATGTGTCTTACCTCCATTGTCAATGAAGATAATGATGATCTTTTAGATGAAAAAGATGAGGTAAATTCTGAACTTGATCAAGCTATTCTTGCTTTTCAAGAGATGCACAAAGAGGCTCAAAAGCTTGCGAGATCTAACAATAGACTCAAAGAAAATATCAAAGAACATCTTGCAAAAATTTTAGAATTGCAAACTGAAATTTGTAAGTTGAAAGAAGAAAATGAAAAACTTGTTTAGAGTTACAAATCAAATGGTTGTGTATGTGCCTCCTCCTCTACAAGTGTTGACAAATATTAAATGCTGTAAAAAGTTTTTAATGAGTATAGAATAAACCAAGAAGAGAAATATATGCAGCTCCTTTCTAAGAATAATGAATTGATTGATATCTTACAAAAGCTCAACAAGGGAAAATGTGATTTGAATGAAATGTTGAGTGCTCAAAAACTTGCTGGAGATACTTCTAGATTGGGGTATAAAAAAGGTTATAAAAATGTCCAAAAGACAATATTTGTGACTCCAAAACAGAAGAATAAAAGGAGATCAAGAGTCAATCAAAATGTTTTCTTCATAAAATCTTATAAAGCTGTTGTTTGTAACTATTGTATGGAGGGAGGACACACTTCTTATAAATGTTTTGCAAGAAGGTTCTATGTACCAAATGGTGAATGCATTTGGGTTGAAAAGAAGAAGAAAGCCACTAACCCCTTTGGACCCAACCTCAATTGGGTACCTCCTCCTATGAATTGATTTAAATTCTGCAGGTATGTCTTAGAGCAAGAACTTCATTGTGGTATTTTGATAGTGGTTGCTCAAGACATATGACGGGTGACAAGTCTCTGCTCACAAATCTCATTCCTAAAGATGGAGGCTTTGTCACTTATGAAGATAACAACAAGGGCAAGATAATTGGTGAAGGCAACATTGGAGACAGCTTCAACACCAAGATTAGCAATGTTCTCTATGTGGATGGTTTGAAGCACAATCTTCTAAGCATAAGTCAACTCTATGACAAAGGTTTTAAAATCTCATTCAATGAGAACTGTTGTATGATATGTGATGGCCAAAGTGGTGAAGTAGTTCATATAGGCAAAAGGAAAGGTAATATCTACCTACTTTCTATTGACCATGCATTCTTTCACAAAACTTCATGTTTAATGAGTAAGTTAGATGAATCTTGGTTGTGGCATAGGAGAGCTAGTCACATCAACATGCACCATATTAACAAGCTTATTAAAAAGGACTTAGTGATTGGTTTGCCTAAACACAAATTTGAAAAAGACAAACTTTGTGATGCTTGTCAAAAGGGGAAACAAACTAAAATCTCTTTTCAAAGCAAAAATATTGTTTCCAGCTCTAGACCTCTTGAATTGCTACACATTGATTTGTTTGGGCCTTCTAGAACTATGAGTTTGGGTGGCAATTATTGTGATTGTTGATGATTACTCAAGATATACTTGGACTTTGTTTTTGAAATCCAAAAGTAATGCTTTCCATGCTTTTAAAAATTAGCCAAAGTTATTCAAAATGAGAAAAACAACAAAATTATCTAAATAAGAAGTGATCATGGTGGGGAATTCCAAAATGAACATTTTGAAAAATTCTGTGAAGAAAATGGAATTAACCAAAATTTTCAGCTCCAAGAACACCTCAACAAAATGGTGTTGTGGAGAGGAAAAATAGATCTCTTGAAGAAGGTGCTAGAACACTTCTTAATGAGACAAATTGCCAAAATATTTTTGGGCTGATGCAGTTAATACAGTTTGCTGTACTTTAAATAAACTTCTCATAAGGCCTATTTTGAAGAAAACCCCTTATGAGCTGTACAAAGGCAGAAAACCAAATATCTCTCACTTGAGAACCTTTGGCTGCAAGTGCTTTGTGTTAAATAATGGGAAAGAATCACTTGGAAAGTTTGATGCAAAGGCTAATGAAGCTATATTTCTTGGATATTCATTACAAAGTAAAGCCTATAGAGTTTTCAACAAAAAAACTATGTGCATGGAAGAATCAGTTCATGTAATTTGTGATGAATCTAACTCCTCAAGAGAGGAAAAGAAATGTGATTTAGATGCAGGTCCTATGGAAGATATTGTCCAGCCTATTGAAGAAAAAGGAGAACCAAGTGTTGTAACTCATCCATGAACACCTAATTAAGAGCCAAAAGAATGGAGAACAACAAGAGATCTTTCACTTGACAACATCATAGGCGAAGTGTCAAAGGGAGTGTCAACTAGATCTTCATTGAGAAATTTATGTTGTGATATGGCTTTTGTATCTCAAATCTAAGGATATTAACCAAGCCTTGCATGATGAACTTTGGATGCATGCTATGCATGATGAGTTAAATCAATTAAAAGAAATGAAGTTTGGGAACTTGTTCCTAGACCATCATCCTTCAAGCCTATTGGTACAAAGTGGGTTTTTAGAAACAAGCTTGATGAAAGTAGAATCATAGTAAGAGAAACAAGGCTAGATTGGTTGCTAAAGGTTACAACCAAGAGGAAGGCATTGATTATGAGAAAACTTATGCTTCAGTTGCAAGATTGGAAGCTATTAGGCTATTACTTTCTTTTGCATGCTTAATGGATTTTAAACTCTTTCAAATGGATGTTAAAAGTGCCTTTTTAAATGGATATATTAAGGAGGACATTTATGTTTAGCAACCTCCTGGATTTATTGATTTCAAACATCCTAACTATGTTTTTAAACTTAAAAAGGCCCTTTATGGTTTGAAGCAAGCTCCTAGATCATAGTATGAAAGGTTGAGCAAATTTCTGCTTGATCAATCTTTTATAAAGGGCAATGTTGACAAAATCTTGTTCATTAAGAAGCATAAGGATGATATTCTATTGGTTCAAGTTTATGTTGATAATATTATCTTTGGTTCAACTAATCAACTACTTTGCAAAGAATTTTTTGCAGCTATGCAAAATGAGTTTGAGATGTCAATGATGGGAGAATTAACATTCATTCTTGGACTTCAAGTGAAACAAATGAAGAATGGTATTTTCTTTAATCAATCAAAATATTTCCTTGAAGTCATCAAAAGGTTTGAAATGGAGAAAAGCAAAGATGCTGCAACTCCAATGGCAACATCTACTTACCTTGATTCAGATGAAAAGGGAAAGAAGGTTGATGAATCAAGATATAGAGGAATGATTGGTTCTTTATTGTATATGACAGCTAGTAGACCTAATATTATGCTAAGTACCTGCTTGTGTGCAAGATATCAAGCAAATCCAAAAGAGTCTCATCTTACAGTAGTCAAAAGAATCTTCAAGTATCTCAAGGCAACCCCAAAAGTTGGGCTATGGTATCCTAAGGGTACGCAAATCAACATTGTTGGTTATTATGATTCTGATTTTGCAGGATGTAAATTGGATAGGAAAAGCACAAGTGGCACTTGTCATCTTCTTGGAAGTTCTCTCATATATTGGTAGTGCAAGAAACAATCTTGTGTGGTTTTGTCAACTGCTGAAGCTGAATATATTACAGCTGGGAGTTGCTGTGTACAAAGCTTATGGCTGAAACAACAATTGCAAGATTTTGGAGTTGAACTAAAGGAGATACCTCTACTTTATGACAACACAAGTGCTATCAACATCTCAAAGAATCCTATTATGCACTCAAGGACCATGCACATTGAAATTAGACATCATTTCCTCAGAGATCATGTTCAAAAAGGTAATATCAAAATTGATTTCATTGATACCCATAACCAACTAGCTGATATATTTACTAAACCATTGGCAAGAGATAGATTTTATGCTCTTAGAAACATGCTAGGTATTCTTGATGAATCCAACATATGCTAGCTTGTTTAAAGTATGCCTTTCCATGGTTAACTGAGCTTCATTAATGCATTCATCACCAAGTTGATTAAGAATTCATGTTGATCTGCAAAATGCTATGTTTTCTGATAAACTTGCTGTAATAATCGATTACACCACGGGTTAATCGATTAAATTCATTAAAAATAACCTTACTTGTGCTAAACAAGCTTAAGTAATCGATTACTGCAATCTTGTAATCGATTATTCTCTGTTTCAAAGAAATAATTCTTCCTAGAATAATCGATTACACATTGGGATAATCGATTACTATGAACTAAATCCATTTTTCAGTTTAAATGGCTCTCTGGAGTAATCGATTACAACAACTCTGGTAATCGATTACACATATGCTTGAAATTCCTGATTCTTCTAGAATAATCGATTACCACTCGGGTTAATCGATTACATAAGCTCTGGTACTTGATAGAAATTCCAAAATTATGACTTAATCGATTACATTAGCATATAATCGATTTCAGATCATCTTCAACCTTTAAATGGTTGGCAAATAATCGATTACCACACGGGATAATCGATTACTATGTGAAATTTTTGTGTTTAAAATGTTCAAAATAATCAATTACTTTGAGTAAATAATCGATTATTTAGTCTGTTGTGCATTTTCTGACAGTTTTTCTCTGAAAATATAACTGCCCAACCAAACCCAAAGGAAATCCAAGGCCACTTAAGTGCCTTAACTGTCACCAACAGCTATTTTTTCAAAAATATGGACGTTAAGAGCATGAATTCTGCCTATAAATAGTGCATTGCATCAATAGAAAAATCTGCACCTTAGTCTATTATCTCTCTAAAATTTTTGAAATTTGTCTGAGTTTTCTTCTGTTTAAACCAATCCTCAACCATGTCAAACCTAACACCTAAACGTCCTAGGTCATCTAAGAGGAAAGTGGGTGAATCATCATCCAATCTTCCTCCTCCTCAACCCCCAAATAGGTTAGACTTATGATTTTCCAATGAGTCTGACAAGTTGAACTACTTACAGTTCTTTGCCACTAAACCAATTTTCTCTCCAAAATACCTGGACCTAGATTGGTTCATTAGGGAGGGATTTCAATTCCCTGCCTTCCTAGAAACCCAAGGTCTTAGAAGATTCCTTGAAATGAAGGGTTCTTTCTACCCAGAATTGGTCAAAGTCTTTTATGCCTGTGCCAAGGGTTCCATGAATGGAACCATGGTTTCTAAAGTCAAGGGTGTTACAATGGAAATCACCCATGAAGTCTGGGAGTCTATCGCTGGGGTAATCTGTGAGGGGGCTAGGAAGTTTGATGAGGACCCTGAGGGACACAGTAAATTAGACACCTATAGGAAGATGCTTTATGACCCAAATATGCAGCTTAGGAATAGGTTAGGTATTGGTCCTATGAATCCTAAAGATAGGTTACTCAACTACATCATAACCTATATGCTGACTCCAAGGGCCACTAATCATGCCCAAGCCACAGATCATGACCTGCAACTTGTGTATGGTCTAAAGAACTCTATTCCCATGAATTGGGTTCTCATATTTGAAGAAATAATGCTCAAATCCAAAAGGTTGGTCAACTACCCTTTCCCATATCCTGTGCTTGTATCTAGGTTCATTGACCACTTCAACATTGATGTGGAAAATGAAGTTGTTGATCATACCAACTCAAGCAACAACCTAATAAAAGAGAAGCATCTCACCAAGATGGGGATGAGAAAGACTCCAGATGGCTGGATCATTACTGGACAACAACCTGCTGCTGATGTTGGTGATCAAGCTGAAGATTCTGAAGATGAAGATAGGGTTCTACCTCAGCCCTTATACTCACAATTCGAATCTCTGATGCTGCAAAAGATGGATGGGCTTATCCAGATGCATCATGATTTTAGGACAGAGACTAGTGTCTCTTTAGATGAGATTAAGAGTAGAATAGACACTTTAGAGGCTACTATTAAGGCTGATGACTCTACCTCCTTCTAAATGTCCTATGGTTCTTTATTATTATGTACTCTATTTTTTATTTTTAACGTAATGCTTAAATCCTCTCTGTAATGGCTTCCCAATCCATATATAACAATTCCATTATGATTACAATTCAATTATCCGTTGTGGCCTTTATGTTTTTTGTCTTTAACAAGCAAATTAGGGGGAGAAATGATTGATTGTTGAATGCCCTGCATATCACTCTGTTTGCCCCTATTTTTTGTTTCATTTTTTGCTCAAAATTTGAATTGAATGGACGCTGGAATTTAGGGGGAGCTAATTGTTCAAAATGAATCAATTATATCTAAAACACATGTGAATGATGATTTAAAGGAATTAGATGCTTTAACACTTGATCTTTGTATAGAAAGTGTAAAATTTCAGGTCCGAAAACTCAAAGTCTTCCATGGAAAATCCCACTTATAAAAGCTTCAAGTTCAACAATTGGTCAATCAAGAATTTGGCATGTTTAAAGCCAAAAAGGGGGAGGTTGTTGATTCCGGGGGAGCTTCATGAAGTTTGGAAGTCTTTGATATAAGAAGAGTTTTGTGCTTTCAACATGCTTGAAGACTTGGAATCTTATATAAAAGGAAAGCAATCTGATTGATCCATGCACTCACATATTTAATCATTCATTCATTGATTTAACAAAGTGTTTTTATAAAAAATCAAACAAAGCTTTTTATACTTTGGCAAGGTTTCTTTATTAACTCAAAGGTTTTTGGAAAAATTGTTTTATACTGTTGTAATCGATTACATTAAAGATATAATCGATTAAATTGTTCTTAGTTCATTATGGAAAAACCTTCAAGAACAAAGTAATCGATTACCTATCGGAATAATCAATTATTTAACCTTTGTTTTCACATACACTGCTTTGTTGAAACACTTTAATCGATTACCAATAAATTGTAATCGATTACAAAGCTTTACATTGCTACTCATGGTTTTAAGACTTTATGGAAAAATCGATTACCAATAGGTAGTAATCGATTACACATGCTTAAATTGAAAAATTCATCTCCCTGCTTTAATCGATTACCATTTCTAGTAATCGATTACACCTTGTGTCTGTATTGTGTAAGTTTATATTAGATAATCGATTACCACATTTCGTAATCAATTACACAATGTATTTTGGAATGCCACAAGCTCCTGTCTTAATCGATTACAAAGACGGAATAATCTATTATTTTGCTCGTTGCTCATGTCCAGAAACTTTGTTAAACACTTTAATCGATTACATGAGCATTTTAATCGATTACAAGGTTTATTTAATCGATTACAAGCAGTTACAAAAAGCTGTTTTAAATAGAACCTTGACTCAGCTGCTTAAGAGACTTTTTGTAACACTACCCATTCGTATTTTCTGAGCTTAAACTGTCTTATGAGCATTCTTAAGAGTTTTCCAAGGGATAAAGTCTTTCTTGCTCCATTGTGCATTGATCATGTGTGGTAAAGTCATTCTTGGAGCTTGAAACCATTTCAAGATTAAGGAAAGTTGTTCTTTTTGATTTGTAATCAATCAACCTAAGCTGATAACTTCATGTTGCATTGTATCATTGGATCATCAGGTTGTCTCTCTCCTTAATCTGGTTGTAATTTTTTTTATTTTCTTTGTGGATTGACTATTGTAATTGGGTTCTTGCTTGTAACTAGAGAATGGGTTCTCTAGGTGAAAGAACTGAGTAGTGTTCTCAGGTTCTTGTCTCTCAGAATCTAATAGGGTTTTAGATTTCTGTACTTTATCTAGGTTTGATAGAGGGAGACTTTGTAATTGCTTGTAAGAACAGAAAATTATAATAGTAGAACTCTAACCTAGTGTTGGTTGGAAGAAAACTGGATGCAGCTTCTAGTGTTGAAGTGTACCAGTATAAATCTGCTTGTCTTGTTTTTCTATTCCTTAACTCTTATATTCTTTGTGTTCTTGTTTAAATTGCTTGATCAATTATATCAGTTTTAATTCATTGTATTCCTTGGGGCTAAAATATTTGGTTGAATAAAGTTCTTGGTTTTGAAAAGTGATAAAGATCCTAGGAACTCTAATTTTGATTAAAGAATTTTTTAAAATACCAAGGCTTCACTAATTCACCCCCCTCTTGGTTAAGTGTGAGATATTCATATTCTTTACATGTTACCCTAGAAATCAAAGCATACTGCACAAAGCGACAAACAAATAAACAATCTTGGAGACAAATACCTAGAGCAGGGAGGGTGTCAAATTAAACAATATAACTTATTTTTGGGTAGGCAAAGAAGCTGAATACTTGTACTCTATACCATCCAGCACAACACAAACGATTTCCTTCCAACCACAACCTTTGAAGATATCGAAGTCCTGAAACAAACTGTAGCTCATACATTAATTGGAAATAAATATTGTAGGGAACATCAAGTCATTCAAGCGACTTCAAATTCTCAATCCCACAAAAATTAGTTACAGCATTGTTCCTCAAAACTGTTTTAAGAATATGACAGCAAGAAAAGTAAGCGTGTAGTTGGCAAAATTAATGAAATAATTTAGACTTTCATTGTAAAGGCAATGTATAAGAGCACAAAATGAACATGCTTACAATAAATATAGCACAACAGTTAATTATGGGAATTTGGGAACATTTTCTATTTCTGTGGATATACCCTAGCAAGTGTCAACTAATTCTGTGAAACAGGGATTTTGAGTTTGTGTTGAACAATTAAGAGGTGAATCTATAAACTAGCACTGCAACACAAGAATAAAGGTACTCAAAAGTGTCAATGTTTTCTTATTAATCTTTTATAGGCTTACTACATTATAATTTTAATAAGGAAAAGCTTCCTGGTAATTTTATCTATATTGTGTTTCAAATGTGCAGAATGTACTGCTATGTACTTATTCGCTATTCTGATTCAATAGTTCAACTATCTCATTTATGCCAGTGTGAAATTTTATTCAAACAGTGTAAATTGAAAATTATATTGGTATGAGCTTCATATGCAGGAGATATTTGAGATTTTGATGGTATCTATCTTAATCTTTGACTCCTTACCTGCACAAATCCTTGATTTTCCACTATGATGATATTACTGCATTCATAACTTGTATAAGACATTTGGAACTCAACAAGAAACAATGCAACTCATTTCCACTTTAGGTGTTATTTAAGGTTATACAAGAAACTTGTATAAACTTAAATAACATCTACTTGAAACTTGTATAAACTTAAATAACATCTACTTCTCATCAAACATTGTAAAAATGCTTAAAAGAATTTTGGTCTACGGGTCTGTTTGGATACAAGCTAGAAGTGCTTTTGAGAGTTTCTCTACTGGAAATATAATATTTTTTTTCAGAGGAGAAGCTCTCAAAAGAACTTCTAACCTTGTATCCAAACATGCTCTACGTCCCATGCAACTTACACTACTAGAAAAACATGATTTAACATCGGTTATTTTTGACATTCAACATCGGTTTTGAACCGATGTTGAATCAGCCGACGTTAAATATGTAGAAGTTAACATCGGTTTTCAAAACCGATGTTAACGTGATATCACAACATCGGTTCCCCGATCAAAACCGATGTCGCCATCTGAAAATATAAAAAGTTAAAAATGT
>PYAF01002457.1:5332-16837 GCA_007407185.1 Glycine tomentella
AAGATTTATGGAAAAGTGCATGATCAATTGAAAGAACATATATATTACCTTTCCTTTTACCTATATGCAGAACCTCACCATTTTTATCATCAGAAATTATGCAGCATTCTTTGTTGAAATTAACTTTAAAGCCTTTGTCACACAGCTGACTAATGCTCAATAGATTGTGCTTTAAACCATCCACATACAGCACATTTTTTATCTTTGCTTTGAAGCTGTCTCGAATATTACCTTCTCCAATAATCTTCCCTTTATTATTATCTCCATAGGTGACATATCCTGCTTCCTTGAGAGTTGAATTTGAAAGTAGGGACATGTCTCCAGTCATGTGTCTAGAGCATCCACTGTCAAGATACCAAGTTGAAGATCTAGCTCTTAAACACACCTGCAAAATTCAAATCAGATTTCAAGGGAAGGTACCCAATTGAAGTTGGGTCCATAAGGGTTAGCATTTTTCTTTCTTTTAGGAATCCAAATGCAATCACCATTAGGCACATAGAATCTCCTAGCATAGCATTTAAATGATGTGTGCCCCTTTTTCATACAATAGTTGCAAGTGGCAGATTTTGAGGTTTTTCCAACTCCAGAATTTTGATTGACTCTTGAGTTCCTTTGCCACTTTTGATTCTTCTGTTTTGGAGGTACAAAAACTGTTTTCCCAATTGATTTTGAACCATATACCCCAAACCAAAAGTATCTCCAGCATATCTTTGCACACTTAACATTTCAGCCAAGTTGCATTTTCCTTTGTAAAACTTTCTCAAGAGATCAATTAAATCATTGTTTTCAGCTAAAAGCAACATATGTTTTTCACCTTGACTTTGTTTATACTCATCAAAATCCTTTTGAAGCAATTTATACTTATCAACATTGCTAGAGGAAGAAGCACAAACACATCCATTCAATTTGTAACTTGAAACAAGTTTTTCATTTTCTTCTTTCAAGTTGCAAATCTCATTTTGCAATTCAGTAATTTTTTCAATATGCCATCTAAGATTTCCTCTAAGCCTATTATTGGATTTTGCAAGTTTTTGGGCTTCCTCATGCATTTCTTGAAATGCATGAATTGCTTGATCAAGTTCAGAATTTACCTCATCTTTATCACTTAGCAAATCATCATCATCTTCATTGATTGTGGAAGTGAGACACATGTTAGCTTCTTCATTTTCTGTGGAAGAATCTGAAGTTGTTGACTCATTATCTTCCCAAGCTATGTATGCTTTTTTAGCTTTCCCTTCCTTTTTCATCTTGCCCTCTCCTTATTGTTTCCTCAAGTAGATTGAGCACTTAGATTTGATATGGCCTGGCTTGCCACATTCAAAGCATATGAAATTGTTGTCAATCTTCATGTTGAGGTTGTTGTTGCTGTTGTTGTTTTGCTACCTTTGTTGAACCTTTTGTTCTTATTCTTCTTCAGAAATTTGCTGAACTTTCTGACCACCAAGTTCACATTATCTTCATCATCCTCTTCACTTGTTTCCTCTTCTTTTTCAGCTTTTAAAGTTGCAGCTTTCAAGGAAATGCTTCTTGTTTTCTTCTCTGCATCTTCACAAGATGTTAGTTGAGACATTTCAAGTTCATATTCAAGAAGCTTACCAAAAAATGCAGCCATAGAGATCTTTGATAGATCCTTGGACTCCTTGATTGTTGTAACCTTTGGTTGCCAAGGTCTTGTCAAACACTTCAATATTTTGATGTTCAATTCTTCAGTGTTAAAGACCTTTCCAAGACCTGAGAAATGCTTTCATTAGTGTTCATCTTGAACATTTCATACTCATGGATCAAAGCATGCTTCCTTGACCTTCTAACTTCCTCAGTTCCTTCATGAGTAATTTCAAGCATCTCCCACATTTCTTTAGCACATTGCATCTTACAGTCCTGAAAAATTCATCAGAGGAAAGTGCAGAGGTGATCATATTTTTTGCTTTAAAATCATATTGTGCAGCCCTTTGTTCAGCCTCAGTCATCTCATCCCATTCTTTAGGAATCAATTCATTTGCCACAATTTTCTTTGGAATAAAAGGACCCTTCACTATTGCATTCCATGCTCCTGGGTCATTTGATTGAATAAAGATTTTCGTTCTATTTTTTCAAAAACAGAAATGTTCCCCTTCAAACATAGGAGATCTGTTTAAAGAAGCACCCTCCTTAAAGGTTATTTGTGAAGTATTCATATTTCTTTTTGAAAAGAAAAAGTGATCTTGAGTAACTTTCAAGAACCAGCTCTGATACCAATTGAAAATGATAGGAATACTCCAATACAACCAAGAGGGGGGGTGAATTGGTTGTACCTTGGTATTTAAAAATTTTATAATTAGAGTTTCCACAGGATCTTTATCACTTTAAAAAATTGTTTTGAAACCAACAATCTATATTCAATCAAATTCCTCTGTCAAGAAAATCAATAGACCATTGAAATCTTTCTGTGCAAATAAATTTGATTCACAAACCAAAGCAATAAGGAGATGAAGAGAATAGAATAAAGATCAGCCACAATTTTTATACTGATTCACTTCAAACACTATGAAGCTAGATCCAATTCTTCCACTCAACACTAGAATGGAGTTCCCCTATTGCAAATTAATATTCTTACAAGATATTACAAGTGTCTCTTTATCAACCCTAGATAAAGTTCAGAAATCTAAAATACTATTAGATCCTTAGAGACCAACCCCACTGAGAACACTACTCAGCAACTCTAGAGAAACACTATCTCTAGTTATCATGCAAGAAACCCATTTACAATAAGCCAATCTTTACAGAAATCAAATAAAAGAGATACACCTTCAAAGTTTAAGGAAAGAAGTCACCTGATGATCCAATGAATGAAGTACATATGAATGATTAAACCAGGTTGAAAGTTGAAAACAAATTCAGAACATTACTTCCTTAAAGCTTTGAAAAGAAACTTTTTGCTTTTGACATCAATTAACAACCCATGAATGTTTTGTGAAAGCAAGAACTCTATAAACCCAGAGAATCACAAAAGAATGTTTGTAAAGCCTTTGAATGCTCAGAAATACGAATTGGTCAAGTTTTTAAAAAACAGCTGAGCAAAGGTTCTATTTATAACAAACTTTTTTAACCGTTGGTAATCGATTACATACGCTCCTGTAATCGATTATTTTGCTTATATAATCGATTAATTCAAGATTGTAATCGATTAATTTGTTCATCAAATTTCTGGGTATGATTTACAAACAAAATAATCGATTATTTTGATGAGTAATCGATTACTCCAGAAAGATGTTCAATTATGAAAACACTGTGTAATCGATTACACCATTTAGTAATCGATTAAACCAGGAAGATGTATAAAACGTTTTTGAACTATGTAATCGATTACTACCTCTGGTAATCGATTAAGCCAGAAAGCTTCTTAACCATGAAATGTACTGGGTAATCGATTACGGATTTTGGTAATCGATTCTGACAGAAAGCATGTAAGCATAGGCATATGATGTAATCGATTACTGTCTTGGGTAATCGATTAAGACAGAAAGATGATTTTTAGTTTTAGCTTATGTAATCGATTACAGCTCTTTGGTAATCGATTACAATGTTCATCAAGGCAGTTTAAAAAGTGAATCAAGATAAAATAATCGATTAACCCGATACGTAATCGATTACATTGTTTTTGAAAAGATTTCCAGAATATACAAAGAACAAAATAATCGATTCTTTTCTTGAAATAATCGATTAAACCAGTAAGAAACTTATTTTTCCAAAAACCTTTTGATTTGATTTAAAACTTAAGCAATTTTATCAAAGCCTTGTGAACTCTATTTCTTAAACACACAGACTCAATGAATGATGTGAATGCAATGTACTTGGATCATCAGAAATGCTTTCTTCCTTTTACATCACAAATTAATCTTCAAGGTTTCATGGCATGTTGAAAGTTCAAAACCTTCCTTCTTGAATCAATTTATCATTTGTCTTCAAGTAGCTCCCCCTTAATTCAACAAGGGCCACTATAAAAAGCTTATTTACGCGATTTTGGCCAAATCCCTCTCTTCTTCTCCCTCCCAGCTGCTTTCCACCATTGTTGAAGGGCCAAGCTTCATACCACCTTCATTATTGACCAAAACACTTCCCTTTAAACATGAAACTTGTAGAGAACCACCCTATGAGCTAGAATCCTTCATCAATCTTCCCTAAAAACCTTCAAATGGAGAGATTCCTTTCTCTAGGGAACTTCACAAAACTCGAGCTCGGCGGGGAAAGGAGGCGATTCTTGGACACCCAAGCTTGGAATGGTCGTTCACTAGCCTTCCTTGTCGTCTTAGAGGTAAGAAACTCGAGTTTTACCGTTTGATTTGTGAATTTGTCTTTGGGATGAATAGTGACCCTTTTGAGCTAGAGTTTGAATTAGGCTTGGGTCCTTTAGAAAAGTATGTTTAGGGGGTTGTTGTGATGAAGGATTAGCTTTGATATGTTAGTTTCATGGACTTTGATTCTTTGCTCCGAGAAATGCATGTGTAGGTAGTTTGTTGGTCAATTGGTGATTGTTGAACATGCATGAGCCTTGTTACTGGTGCTATATGTGCTCAGGGAGCTATATAAACGGTGTTTTTGTGTTGAAGAAGCCGTGTAGCCATATTGTTCATTGTTGAACTTTGGGCTTGTATAGCTTTGATTTGGTTAATTCTATAACCTTAAGATAGAGGATATAGAGGTTTATATGGAAAGGAATAATGCTTCCTTTCATTGTGACGATTGAGAACCGTGTTATATGCTTATGCCTTGTGAGGTTGAATTGGTTTTGATTGTGCCTGTGTGCCTTGGTATAGGGCGTGACACTGAGGGTGTCAGTGGCGTAGACCACTGTTCAGGGATTAAACCGCAGAGCACGGCTTTGCCAGGTAAGTTCTTGGTTTCTTGGGAGTGTTTCCCACTACTGTGTTCCACCATACTCCGAGGGAGTGATGGTTACATTCATGATGCATGTGCATTGAAATGGTTGTTGCATTCCTCATGATGATTTGTATGCATAATTCTATGCTTGGTATGTATGGATACCTGTTGAATAGATCTTCTGGCCAGTTAGATAGATATGGACCTCCCTAGGAGAAGAGTGCACCTCCTAGTTTGGTTTGCTCACGTAAAGGTGATGATGATCCCTTAAGGCCAAGAGATAAGTGGTCCCGTCGCGGTTGAAGCCTATTTTCGGAGGTGCCATATACGTGCATCCATGCGTAAGGGGTAGCTATGGGATGGCACGGGTGTGAGTTCCGATCTCACACTGAAGACTGAGAGTCCTGATGTTGATGATGATGCATCTTTGGCGGCGTAGTTCCGCAGATATACATTAAAGCTAGATGATTGGCTATGTATTTGTTGTGAGGGTCAGGTGGCCGGTTGATTGTGATGCCTTTGATGCTGTGTATCATGGAAGTGAGCCAGGGTGGAAGAGATGCCTCCAAGGACCCTGTGCTTACTAAGATGTGTATCTCACCCCGTGTGGGGAAGTTTTGCAGGTGATTCATCTGGTAGAGATGATAGGTCTCAGGGCGGAAGGCCCCAGTAGAGACAGATTCTGCGTAGCTGTTGGACAGGCTTTAGAGCTTGGTGGCTCAGTTGTTTATGATATTGTTTTGTACCCCTGCGAGGGAAGATGTGTGTGTGTGCACACATGTTTTGGATATGTTTTGTGCATAGACTTTATGTGGTTTGTATGCCCTCGCGTGAGGATGAGACTTTTGAGGTTGTAGCACGTGGTGCTTATTGTTTTGTATAACCACAGGTGTGGTCCTGAGAGCTTGATGTATATATGTACATGACTGGTTGAGTTATGTAATTGTATTCCTCCTGTTATATCTGTTGGATATGGTTGTGATCCGCCTTTCTTTTGTTATCTAGATCGAAAGGGGCTAGTTATGCTTGTTGGTCTTATGTACTACTATACATAATGAATCAAGAAATATGGTTTCGAAAACGCTTCCGACAGTTTTATTAATTGATTAAAGTAATTACTGCGTTTATCTGATAAAATAATTGTTAATACACCGGATGCATACGGGGTGTTACATTCTCATACACATAAAAACTAAAATTAATTTATGAAAATGTCACCGAGCGGAGCGAAGCGACCTGTGCATATGCGCACAAGTCAAAAACTAGTTATTTCTGTAAGGAAACTTGTGAATTCACACCTATGTCCTATCTTGTATACAAATATGAAGGACCAAAAAATCTAGATGTAATAATAGGTGAAAATTGATAGAGCAAGACTCAATCAGACACAATGTTTAAGGAGAATGATAAAGAATGAATGTTATTGAATCATTACTAGAAATATTACATTTAACATCGTTACGTTAACATCATTTTTTTTAAATCGATGTTAACGAATATTTACTTATCATACACATAAGAACTAAAATTAATATATGAAAATTTCACCGAGCAGAGCGGAGCGAAGCAAAGCGACCCGTGCGTATGCGCACGGGTCAAAAAACTAGTTATTTCTGTAAGGAAACAGGTGAATTCACACCTATGTCCTATCTTGTATACAAATATGATGGACCAAAAAATCTAGATGTAATAATAGGTGAAAATTGATAGAGGAAGACTCAATCAGACACAATGTTTAAAGAGAATGATAAAGAATGAATGTTATTAAATAATTACTAGAAATATTACATTTAATATCGTTATGTTAAGATCGTTTTTTTAAATCGATATTAACGAAAACGCGATGACAATTTTATAATTAATAGGACATGGTTAACATCGATTTTCTTAAAAACTGATGTTAACATGTTGTTGTTAACATCAATTTTTCAAAAAACGATGTTAACATATTCCTGTTAACATCGATTTTCAAGTTTTTTAAGAAAAACTAATGTAAATGTGTTCCTGTTAACATCAATTTTAAACTTAAAAAAAATCGATGTGAATGTGTTCTTATTAACTTAAAAAAAATCGATATTAATGTGTTCTTGTTAATATGGATTTTTAACTTTTTAATGTTATTGAATATAATCTTTTATATAAATTGGTTACATCAACTTCATATATATGAAGTGAATACAAACAAATTAACACAACTACAAAAAATTAGTTATTAACTAATTACCCTCCAAAATCAACTAACTTTTAAATTATTAGTTATTCACTAACTAATAGCCCCCCTTAATTCAAAAGCTCTTAATATTTACAACACCTAAAAGTTTCCTCAACTTTATAAAAATATCAATCTTCAAGGCTTTTTCATAAATTTAAATATAATAATGATATATAACTTGTATTATCACTTAGAAAGTTTATTAACATATGAAAAAAATACTTATTTACTTTTAATGGATCGTGAGTCAAAATTAATTAACCATATTTATTTACATACGCAACTAATCACGTGTAATACTCAATAATTTCTTAAATACTTTTAATAACTTGTGTAATAAAGTTAATCATATTTATATATGTAGTTAACCACGTGTAGTAATTAATAATTTTATGTAGTTATTAATCATTTATAAAACAATGTTTATTATATTTACACATATAGTTATTCATGTGTGATCAACATTAACCACGATGATTTTATACAAATTAATCATATTTATTTATCATTGACCATTTATAAAATAAAATAAGCCAATTTTTTGCACGTAATTAATCATTTATTTTGTTGGACATTATGGGATGTTTATCTTTTTTCTTTTTTAGTATGCTTGAAGATGACGTTCCTAAGCGACTAATTAACTAGAGAATATTTTCCCATCCATAACCTACATGTCAAAATCTAATAAATTAGATTGATCGAGTAGTAGAAAATAAAAATGTTAGCACATATGCATGATGGCATTCCCCGTTTCCCCCTACAAATTCAAGAATCCATTCCCACCTTTAGTGGTAAGACTATTTATTTTCCATTAAGAGCTACATTTATAGATTCGATTATTTATTATTATTGAGAAAAAATACCCAAAGTATTACTATCTATAAATAAAATATTTTTTTGTAAAAAATATATAAAAAAAATATTTTTTGCATAATTATGTTATCTCTACAATTAAAATTTATTTATGTAATATCACGAATGTTACAATTCACACTTCACGTGGCGCTAATAATCCATTATCACCATACTCCATATAAACGTGGGTATATTTGTTTACTCGTTTGGACCTCGAAACGGTCATTCACGAGCATCGAACGTCACTCTCATATGTTTGACAATTTTTTTTATATGTTACATTGAATGCAATTATAGTGAAAACATACGTTGAATCCAAAACAACATACCACTTGTTTTTTCGTTCAATGCTAACTAATTTTTCTTTGCCCCAAATATGTTGTAGCTCTTTCTCCCTAACTCCCTTTAACTTTTGAGAGGAGCTGAACAGAGTTGGGGTGCTTTTTTCTTATTATTATTAGCAAATTCAACGCTGATCGAGCTATAGGCCTTAGTTCTTGAATTTCTCATCTGAACCACTGTACGAAATTGCATTTTTATTCAACTTAATTATATATATGTGTATATATATATATATATATATATATATATATATATATTAATAACTACATTTTACATTATTAAAATTGCATGGTTTCTCTTGCGAATAAATTTATACGAAATTGCATTTATATTAAATATATTTTTTATGTACATATTTTCATATTTTTTGCAAACTTCTTGTTTTTGCAAATAATAAAAATAATAATATAATATTAATTCATATATACTTAAAAAATAACTAATAATATTATTAATATCACATTATAAAATCTATACTCATTTAAGTAATTATACATTTAAAAGTAATTCTAGTTAATATCATCTAAACAAATTTTATTTTGATAAAAAGTACTTTAGAATAAAAGTAAACAACCATAAATCAAGATACACTAAATTTATTTTTAACTAAACTTAAATTTACAAAGTAAAGTTTAGCTCAACTTAACTTTTTGTAAACTGTAATCCAAACACACTAAATATCTTATGATAGCTAAGTGATCAAGAGTACATATATGGCATGCCTTACTAAAACATAATCACGAATGTTACAATTCACACTTGACGTGGTGCTAATTATCCATTATCACGATATTCCATATAAACGTAATACACATGCAAAAACAAGAAATTGATTTTATTGAAATCAGAATAATCTGATGAAACAAACTTTGATAGGCATTTGCTTATAATGGTTGCAAGGTGAAAAATACGAATACGTATCAGAGTATGAAATCGACTTAGACTGTCACCTGCTTATGGTTGCAAGGTGACAGTGGAGAGCCACACAAACACTTGTTTTGAGAATACGAAGACTTATCGATCTTTTGCAATTCCCCACCCTTCGGTATGAGACTGCATAACTGATTATAGCTGACATCGAATAGCTGAAAATGTTCCACTTTGGTCAACCCCACAGGAAGGCTCCCATAAATCTTATTATGGCTGAGATCCAACCTTGCCAAGGTCTTGTGGGGAATCTCCACGCGGGATAGATCAAACGCGAAATTGTTCCTTGAAAGGTCTAGAGACCACGTCCTTTTATTGCTCCCGAAAAGCATGGAAGCATCGCCTTCGAGCTTGTTCCTTGACAAGTCTATCCTGTCCGAGTTTAAGTTGGCCAACGAAGCAGGAAGGCGCCCTGAAAGCTGGTTTTTAGAGAGCATAATAGCCGGCCCGGGCTTTTTGAAGGATCCAAATGAGGCAGGAATTGGGCCCGTGAGCTTGTTCCGGCTCAAATCTAGATACGCGAGTTTAGGCAGCTTACCAAGCGAGCTTGGTATTGGGCCGGAGAGGTTGTTAAAGGAAAGGTTGATATCGTCGAGGTTCTTGAGTTGCTCGAAAAAATCAGGTATTGGGCCAGAGAGATTGTTATTGGTGAGATCGAGGTACTTGAGTTTGGTGAGTTTGGCGATTGCGGGCTGGACTGGGCCCACGAGTTTGGGGAAATTGTGGAAGACGAGGGACTCGAGGTAAGGGAGGTCACCCACAGAGGGAGGTATTTGGGCCGAGAGATTGGTGTCTGGAAAAGGGGATGATAAGGCAACGCTAATGACGCGGTTTGTTTTCTCGTCACACTTAGCGCAGCAGAACCACTCGCAGCAATCCTCCTTTGCGTTCCAGGATATGATGTGATAAGGGTTGCCGAGGTCCTTCTGGAGTTGGAGCAACGCTTTCTTGTCTTGTGGGTGACATCTCTCAGAGAATGCAAGTGGAAATGCAGAGAACAATTGGAAGCATAGTCCCAACATGAACATCAACATCATGCTTCTTCCCATTTTATTTTTTTTGTTAATGTGACGCGGAAAATAGAGTTTAGGAGTATGTTGAATTGTTGATCTACATGCTTCCAGTTATTCTGATTTATAGACTGGGATAGGTGGCACATAATTAACCACGTTTTCCCCATTTTGGCATCTAGTGGGGTGTGCTGGATGTGGGGTAGCCGGAAATTTTGAATTTACGAGTGGTGATGTCGGTAACAACAAAAGCACCCATGTGGGGAAAAGCACCATGGTGCATTACACTGCTCATTCGAGAAAAGAGTAAAAGTAGAACTAGAAAAGAGAGGACATAAGATATCCTAAAACAGAATAAAACAAAATAGGATTAATTCTATTTTATATTTTTAACTTTTTAATTTTTGACTAATTTTATCTATAATAAATTAATTTGATGTATTTTATCTTAAATTTTTTCAAAATCTTACAATTTTTACCTTTTTTAATTAAGCTGACTGTTATGCTAAAATAATTATATTTTTTATTCATAACTTCTTTATTTTTTGACGATTATTATCTTCAAACATTTTTTTTGTTGATTTTTATCTTTATTTTTTTTTAGTTTTTGACAAATTTTACACTGCTATGTCAGCTTAATGAAAAAGTTTTTTAAAAAGTTGAAAATAAAATAAGTTAAATTAATCTATTGGTGATAAAATTAAAAAAATAAAAAAGTTAAAGATAAAAAAATACCATTAAATACCATTAAAACTGACAGAATAAGGAAGAAACTAAAAACAAAATAGTAGGATTGTTTTCAGCCAAAAGAAAAAAAATTTAAAATGCTAACAACACGGTTAATTTAAATATTTTTTTCCAGACATTTTCTTTAGTAAATAAAGTTTATGAAAATCTCATTAAATATTTAAGTTTAATTTTTTTTATTCAATGAATCCTATTTTCAAATTAATGAAAGACTATTATATTCTTATGATATGCTGTGGGGTTTCTACCACATGCTTGTCAGTGTGCAACAGCCACTTTCCTATCCCTTATCTGCCCCCCCTCTCTCTCTCTCTATATCTATCTCTCTATCTATCTATATATATATATATATATATATAGCCGGTGGGCGTAGCTCAGCTGGCAAACAGGGAGTGATACCAGGGGTAAGACCCGGGTTCGACACCTCGCAAGAGGCAACGGAACTCCATTTCTTGTTTGCTAGACTGTGATTATAGTCCAATTTACATCCTCACATTGGTGTCCGGCCGCTGATGTTGTGGGGGCCGTTGGGGTATGCGGCTTATCATACCTTTT
>PYAF01002457.1:29324-43770 GCA_007407185.1 Glycine tomentella
CATGGCAGAGCCAATCTGCCTATCTGATGCATATGGCGCGACTCGCGCCATACGCCACGCGGTTAGCGCCATAGGCCAGAACCAATTTTCCTCCTCTCTTCCTCAAGCCTTCCTCTAATATACTAAGCTTCATCATTTATCTTTAAGCATGGGCTTAACCTAGGCTTAGTTACGTATTTGAAATTCAAGATATTACAGTTACATAGCAAAATTATCTCAATAAGAAGTGATCATGGTGGAGAATTCCAAAATGAACATTTTGAAAAATTCTGTGAAGAAAATGGAATTAATCACAATTTCTCAACTCAAAGAACACTTAAACAAAATGGTGTTATGGAGAGGAAAAATAGATCTCTTGAAGAAGGACTTAAAACACTTCTTAGTGAGACAAATTTGCCAAAATATTTTTGGGCTGATGCTATAAGTACAGTTTGCTACACTTTGAATAGATTACTTATAAGGCCTATTTTAAAGAAAACTCCTTATGAGCTATACCAAGGTAGAAAACCAAACATTTCTCATTTGAGAGCTTTTGGCTGCAAGTGTTTTGTATTAAACAATGGCAAAGAATCAATTGGAAAATTTGATGCTAAAGCTGATGAAGCAATTTTCCTTGGATGTTCATTACATAGTAAAGCATATAGAGTTTTCAATTGAAGAACAATGTGCATGGAAGAATATGTACATGTGATTTGTGATGAGTCTAATCCCTCAAAAGAGGAAAAGAAGTGTGATTTAGATGCAAATCCTATGGAAGAATGTATTCAGCTTAATGATTCAACACATGATGAGAAAGAAGAACCAGGTGCTGAAATGAAACCATCAACACCTATCCAAGAGCCAAAAGATTGGAGAACAACAAAAGATCTCTCACTTGATAACATAATAGGTGAAGTATCGAAGGGAGTATCTACTAGATCCTCATTAAAAAATCTATGTTGTAATATGGCTTTTGTTTCTCAAATTGAACCCAAGAATATTGATCAAGCTTTAAATAATGAACATTGGATGCATGCCATGCATGATGAGTTAAATCAGTTCAAGAGAAATGAAGTTTGGGAACTTGTTCCAAGACCATCCTCTCTCAAACCTATTGGGACAAAATGGGTTTTTAGAAATAAACTTGATGAGAGTGGAATCATAGTCAGAAATAAAGCTAGATTGGTTGCAAAAGGTTACAACCAAGAAGAAGGTATTGACTATGAGGAAACTTATGCTCCAGTTGCAAGATTGGAAGCCATTAGATTATTGCTTGCATATGCATGTCTAATGGATTTCAAACTCTTTCAAATGGATGTCAAAAGTGCCTTTTTAAATTGATGCATTGAGGAGGAGATATATATTGAACAACCTCCTGGTTTTACTGATTTTAAACATCCAAACTATGTCTTTAAACTTAAAAAAGCACTTTATGGTTTAAAATAAGCCCCTAGATCTTGGTATGAGAGACTAAGTAAATTTCTGCTTGAACAATCTTTCACTAGAGGTCATGTTGACAAAACCTTGTTCATCAAAAGACACATGATATATTATTAGTTCAAGTATATGTTGATGACATTATTTTTGGTTTAACTAACCATTTGCTATGCAAGGAATTTTCCTCAGCTATGCAGAAAGAATTTGAAATGTCAATGATGGGAGAAAAACATTCTTTCCTGGACTTCAAGTGAAGCAAATGAAGAATGTGACATTTCTCAATCAATCCAAATATTGCCTTGAAGTTATTAAAAAGTTTGAAATGGAGAAAAGTAAAGATGCTGCAACTCCAATGGCAACATCAACCTACCTTGATTCAGATGAAAATGGAAAGAGGGTTGATGAGTCAAAATTTAGAGGGATGATTGGATCATTATTGTATTTAACAGCTAGTAGACCAGACATAATGCTAAGTGTGTGCTTGTGTGCAAGATATCAAGCAAATCCCAAGGAGTCACACCTTAAAGCAGTCAAAAGGATCCTCAAATATCTCAAGACAACACCAAAAGATGATCTTTGGTATCCCAAAGGTGCTTCAATTGATATTATTGGTTATTCTGATTTTGACTTTGTAGGATGTAAGTTAGATAGAAAAAGTACTAGTGGAACTTGTCATCTACTTGAAAGTTCACTAATCTCATGGCATTGCAAGAAACAATCTTGTGTTGCAGGTCTACTGTTGAAGATGAATATATCTCAGCTAGAAGTTGTTGTGCACAAAGTCTATGGTTGAAGCAACAATTACAAGATTTTGGAGTTGTATTGAAAGAAATACCTTTGCTATATGACAACACAAGTGCTATCAACATTTCAAAGAATCCAATAATGCACTCAAGGACCAAACATATTGAGATAAGGCATCATTTTCTAAGAGACCATGTTCAAAAAGGTAATATCAAGATTGATTTCACTGACACTAATAATCAATTAGCTGGTATTTTCACTAAACCATTAGCTAGAGATAGATTCTATGCTCTTAGAAACATGCTAGGTATCTTGGATGAATCCAATCTTTGCTAGCTTGATTAGTATATGCCTTTTCATATGCATTTGTTTATCCTTTGTATCTATCATCAAAAAGCTGCTATATTTAGAGTTTGTTCTGCATAATCCTGATAAATTTGCAATATTCGTCTGGAATAATCGACTAAGTATCGAAATAATCAATTAACATCACTTAAATCTTGATTTAGACTGAAAATAAAGCTTATGTAATCAATTACATCACTAAAATAATCAATTATTCTTCTCAGAAAATCATTTTCAGAAAATTAGATCCTTCTGGAATAATCAATTACACATCGGGTTAATCGATTACACTGATAAAAATTCCTTTTTCAAAGTAAAAATTCACTGGAATAATCGATTACAGTGAATGGTAATCGATTAAAATACTGGGGATCTGTTTTTCATATTTCTAAACTCACTAGCGTAATTGATTACAATTAATGGTAATTGATTAAATCCCCTGACATTCAGTTTTTCACACTTTAAAAACTTACTGGAGTAATCGATTACATGTCGAATTAATTGATTACAATGTCTCTGTATGTTTCTGAAAATCAAATCCTTATGTGGTAATCGATTAAATCATGAAATAATCGATTACACATTGTCTTCAACATATGAATTTTACAAAAATAATTGATTACATTAAGGATTAATCGATTACTATGTGCGCTGTTAGTGTCTCTGCATAAGAAATAATCGATTATTCAAGGAGTTATTGCAAAATCTGGCAGATTTTTTGAAAATTGTAACTGCCCAACTCCCATTCAATTCAAATTTAAAGCCTCTGCAGTGGGTTAATTCGTTCTAACAACTATTTTATCCAAATTTCAAATGCTCGGAGCCTAAAATCTTCTATAAATAGAACCTTTGCTCTAAGGTAAAAATTACACCAAATCTATCAACCTTCTAAACCTCTGTTTTCTTTATTCTGTGTGCTTAGAATCCCAGTTTAGGATGTCTGCCTCTAAGAGAGCCAGAATCCCTAAGAGAAAGGCTGGTGAATCTTCAAACCCCCCTCCTCCAAATAGGTTAGATCTTTGGTTCACCACAGAAAAGACCGTATGACCTATCTCCAGTTTAATGCAACCATACAAGTCTGTTCTCCTAAATACTTAGAGCTTGATTGGTTCATTAGGGAAGGCTTTCAATTCCCTGCCTTCTTAGAAATCTAGGGTCTTAGGAAGTTTGTGGAGTTAAAGGGTATTTTCTACCCTGAATTGGTCAAGGTGTTCTACACCTGTGCCAAAGGATCCATGAGATTGAAAACTAGGCTAGGTACTGGACCTATGACCCATGAGGATAGGCTTCTGCACTATATTATCACTTATATCCTCACACCTAGAGCCACAAACCATGCCCAAGCAACTGATGAAGACCTACAACTAGTGTATGGTCTGAAGAATTCAATTCAGATGAATTGGATTCTCAACCTTGAGGAGATAATGTTGAAATCCAAAAGGCTAGTAAACTACCCATTCCCTTATGTTGTGCTTGTGTCTAGATTTATAGACTACTTCCAAATAGATGTTTCCAATGAAGTAGTGGACCACACAAACTCAAGCAACAGTCTCATCCAAGACAAACATCTCAACAAGCTAGGAATGATAAAGACAACACAAGGATGGTAGATGGCTGGCCAACAAGCTGTGCCTGAACCTCCTGCTGCTGCTGGTGTTGCTGAAGATGTTGATAAAGATGAGGAAAGGGATCCTGCTTAGCCCCTCTACACCCAGTTTGAGTCGCTCATGCTTCAAAAAATGGATGGCCTAATCACTACGCATCATGATTTTAGGGCTGAAACTAGTTCAGCTTTAGAAGACATTAAGGCTAGGCTAGACAATATTGAAGCTACTGTCATGTTTGAAGGGTCTAAGTCCTTTTAGTGCTTTTGTAGTTTTCTGTTTTTATGTTTTCATATTTTATTTTAATTTTCATCAATTGTAATGGTTCCCTTATCTATAAAACTATCCATTTATGTTTCTCCTTTAAATTATCTGTTGTGCTTTACATGTTTTTGGCTTTGATAAGCCAAATAGAGGGAGAAATTGATTGATTTGGTCATGCTCTGCAATATACTCTGTTCTACCCTGTTTTTCTGCACAATTTTTGCCCAAATCTTAAATTGAATGGTTTGTCAAATTAAGGGGGGGCTAAGTGTTAAAAATTAACCAATTAAGTGAGATATAAATGTAAATGAATGATGGATCAATCAACAGATGCTTTAACACTTGTTCTTGGCAAAGAGTTGAAATTGTTTGCAGGTTTGCAAAGTTCAAGTTTTTCCTAACTTTGATTCCCTCAATTAACTTCAAGTCCAACATATAATCAATCAAGAATTTGGCATGTTCAAAGCCAAAAAGGGGGAGATTGTTGGATATAAAGGTAGAATCATGAAGAATGGAACACTTTGATTCAAGATTGGTTTTGAGCTTTCAACATGCTTGGATGCCTTGAAGCTGTGAAATTGATTCATGTGTAAGAGAAAGGCTAATCTGATGATCCATGCATTGCACTCATCATTCATTCATTCATCTAAAAGCTTAAATGACTTTTCCTAAAACATCAAAGCTTTTTATAGTTTGGTTAAAGTCTTAATCTGATTGAAAGGTTTTTGGAAAAATGTTATTTTCACTGGTTTAATCGGTTACCTTACTGGTATAATCGATTATTTTGTTCTTCGTTAAATCTGGAAAATCTTTTATGAACATTGTAATCAATTACCTATCGGAATAATCGATTATTTGACCTTTGTTTACAACAAAACTGCTTTGTTAATGAATTTAATCGATTACTTAGGTATTGTAATTGATTACATAACTAATCATGATTTTTAAGCCTTGCTGCTATAGTCGATTACCACACATTGTAATCGATTACTTAGGCTATTTGAGAAAAGTCACTTTCCTGGATTAATCGATTACCAACATTTGTAATCGATTACATAGTTCATTTTGAAAATATAAGTTTGCTGACTTAATCGATTACCAAAATCAGTAATCGATTACATAGTTCATTTTGTGAAACTGAACTTCCTGGTTTAATCGATTACAACTTGGGATAATCGATTATTTTGCTCGTTACTGAAACCCAGAAATAGTCTTGAACAGTTTAATCGATTATATAGACACTTTAATCGATTACTTTTTAGCGGATTAATCGATTATTAGGCGCGTGTAATCGATTATAGTTAGTTACAAATTCTGTTATAAATAGGATTGAAGGCTTAGCTTGTTTTAAAACTTTGAGAGATTGTACCCGTTCGTATTTCTAAGCTTACACAAGCCTTCTAAGCAATTCCTAAGTGATTTTCTCAATGTTTTTACTTCTTGCTTCATTCAAAACATCAATGGGTCATTAAATGATTCTTGAGGAAGATTCTTTTCAAGATTAAGGAAAAGCATGTTCTGATACAGTTTTGCTACTCAACCTGATTTGGTAATTTATGTGCATAACATTCATTGGATCATCATGTTGTCTCTCTCCTTAATCTTTGTATGTAAATTTGGTTCTGAATTTTTATTGATTTTGGCTATTGTAAAGTGGGTTCTTGCTTGTATCTAGAGAAGGGTTCTCTAGTGTGAAGAACAGAGTAGTGTTTTTTGGTTCTTTGTCTCTTAGAATCTAATAGGGTTTTAGATTTTTATTCTTTATCTAGAGTTGATAAAGGGAGATGTTGTAATTGCATGTAAGAACAGAATTTTAGAATAGTGGAACTCTAATCTAGTGTTGATTAGAAGAAACTGGATGTAGCTTCAATTGTGAAGTGAACCAATATAAATTGCTTGTGTGTTGTTTCTCAATCTCTATTACTCTGATTGTTCATTGATTCTTTGTTTCATATCAATTGTTCAACAAGTTTTGTTTTTGAGCATATTGATTCCAAGGGGCTGAGCTATTTGATTGAGTAAAAAGATGCCTTGGTTTTGAAAGTGATAAAGATCCTAAAACCCTGATTTGAATTAATTTTAAAATATCAAGGTTTAACCAATTCACCCCCCATCTTGGTTATTGTGAGTATTCCCTTTATTTTCACATCATACATATCAAAGTCATCTCATTTCAACATCATCAACCACATCAACATTATTTCATTTGTACATCATCAAACACATCATCATTATCTCATTCAATCATCACCAACACATCAATAACATCTTATTTCAACATTATTAATGACATCAATATCAGCTCATTCATCCACAATCTATATTACCATGAGACTGGTATATTAGGAAAATTCTAAATTAAAGAGGAAGACTACAATATAGAAAACACACTCTTATGCCCATTTAAAAATTTAATAAAGAATTAAATAGGAAAACATATCACAAAATTTTGGGCAGAGTCTCCTCTGTAATTAAAAGTTTTTCAAAAAATCCAACCAATTACAACAACAACATCAATCACAGTTTTATTCATCAACAAGCCAATTCATCGTATCCCATTAGTTAAAAAACACAGTTTTTCTTGAAAACAAGCACACACAGGAACAAACACACATCAATCACAAATACATCACATCACATTAGTTAAAAACATAGTTTTTCTTGATAACTAGCACACAACAGGGATAGGTAGTTATCTTCATAGTTGGACTCCCTGGCCCCCAACTATGGTATCTAAACTATTGCCAAAATAATAAACTCCCTTATCTATCCTTGAGTTCTCCCTATTACAGCCTAACGGTGTTGTTTCGCGATCCTTCAATTATGTGTGCTTGTCCGAACACAGAGTTCTACATGCCAAATTAAAGATAATTTAGTATAGATTTCCAAGGTAAGATCAATATTAACATTTGGGGTCAAATACCTACTCAAATAAAAAAGGGGCTAAAATGGTGTTTTTGGAGTTCACATCAAAAGACGTCATTTTGAAATTCCAATCACACCAATGTGATCGGGGTTCAACAAGGATCACAAAAATGACATCAATTTCATAAAAATAAGACTTTTACAACATCTCATTTTCAAATGGTTTTTCAAAGGAAGTGTAAAACTCCAACAATGGTACCCAAAACACAAGAGACACTAAGAGAAGGTTAAACTAGCTAGAAGAAGACATAGGAAACCAAGGTTACCTCAAGGAAACCAAGAAAAAAGGATTTGAAAGCTTCGTTCTCTACCAAAACTTTGCGAAAAGTTATGAAGATTTCGCTTCGATTAAAGTGTTCATCTCCGTGCGGTGGTCCAACGACAAGCGGCGGTGGCTCGTGGTGGTCACCGGTGGCCTTAGGTGGTGGAGGGTGATGGTTGGATGTTGGGGGAAGGTTTGGGAAGGCAAGAAGCTCCATTTTCTTGATTATGGCTGCTGGTACGTATTTATCACCACCTTCACTTGCCCATGCGAGCAAAAATGCCTGTAAAATTCGCCTAGGCGAGCTGACTAAAATTTAAAATTTCTGTTACTGTGAAAAATTAATTTCTCACGCTACAAACATTATTTTGACAATCCCAACGGTAAAAGTTACATATGTGAGTTAGGAGCCTACCTTTACAATTTGAAGGAGATCCAACGGTCGAACTCGAAATCACTCAAATACAACTGATTAGGTGTTTTTAGTTAAATATTTTTCTGTTCTTCTCAGCTTATTTGACTTCTCTTGGACTTTTATTTTATCATTCTAATTCAGTTTTTGTCTTAAGCAAGCAAGTATGCTTAATTGTTATTTGTTGCTTATTTTCGGATTTTATGCTCACTTGACCTATCTTCCTTGTGCAAGACCTACAAAACTCTACAAAACTCCGAATGGAGCATATGAGTAGCCCTTGGAAAGACAAGGAAAAGATCTACAAGTTTGTCAAATATAAGCCAAGGCCAATTCTGTCATTTGGATGATCATTTTAGGCTTGGAAGTCAGAACCACTGCACTTGAATTTTGGGCTCCGAGTTGGATCTTTATTGGTGTAAATAGCATAATTAATTAGAGTAGATGTGTAACACCCCAATATTTTCAATGATTGCAAATAGATGTTAAATGAAATATTTTTGCAATTATTCAAGTAAATATTAAAGTTGTGTGAAATTAGTTAAGTTTAAATAAAACTAAATAGTGTGAAATATTAATTAGCAATGTTGGGAATAATGACCATATTACCCTTTCCTTAAATTAGAAATCACAGAAATGCCCTTAAGATGACAATAACGCCCTTGGATATTTCTAAAAATTACAAAGATACCCCTAGATATTTTAGTGAGATATTTTAAGGTAGAAATTACATAAATGCTCTTGGATATTTTGGAAATGGCAAGATTACCCTTAGATATTTTTGGTTAGATATTTTATGGAAGAAATGAAAAATATGTCCCTAGGATGAATGATGTATTTACCATAATGTTCTTTAGGCTGAAAATTACCAGATATCCTTAGAGATTCTGTGAGAACCTGATGAAATTACAGAATACTTTTGACTGACAGAATATCAAAATAATTTGTGACAAGAAATTCTAGAATAGAATTTCTATGAATTTTATAAGATAGTGACTTTGAAACTTTATTCAGAAAAATTCCAGCATCAGAAAAATATAGAAAAATGATAGATGAAATCTATGAAATTTTCTCTTAATTATAGAATGAATAGACTTATTTTATAAAATAGTTTAGTAATTTTGATAATCAAAAATAAAATTAACCAATTAGAATTAAGATAAAGGTAGTTTTGTAAGAAAAATCTGAATAGCACTCTGTGTAGATTACTTGTGAGTAATTTTTACTAGAATTGAAATCAGTTTCTGGAAAACTCTAGAATGCTATTATTCAATATTATCTTTAGGTAGAAGAGTTCAAATCAAACTTGACTTTCTTTTAAGAAATGCCATGTAGAAAGAAAAGCATAAACTAGAATATTCTTCTTCATTTAAAAGGTGACATATGTATTCAAAAGAAGCCATATAATTTTCTCTTCTTTAAAAGATAATGAAAAATAAGATAGAAGGAGAAAAAGGAAGACAAAAATCTTCTCCCTTGGCCAGCAAAGTTCACGTGAAAAGGAGATAAGGAGGAAGGGCTAAAAATCATATTTTGATGCAAGAAAACACGAAATAAAGCAAGATCTTCTCCTATCCTCTAGATTCCACGTGAATGTGCAAGAAAAATGGAGAAACTTCAAGAGCTTACACTTGTAAAGTGGTAGCCAAGTGGAAAGGTAAGTCATTATAGCTTATGAGATATTTTTCTATAAAGTAAAAGGATAATAAGGAATCTAGTTAAAACCTAAAGGAATAAGTATAAACTAAGTTAGAATTTAATGAAACAAGGAGAAACTAAGCTAGAATGAAACTAAATTAGTTGGAAGGGCAAATATTTCCTTGAATAATTAATTATTTTCCAAGTGCTATATAAAGGGGTGGTGGGGACCTTGCTTGAAAATCACTTTCAAGACATTCCTCCCACTAAACTTCATGTGAAACATCTCCCACATCCCTTTCATCTTTTCATTTTCAAAAGCTTAAATCAAATAGAAAAGACCCCACCATCATAGGAAGAATCACGTGTAGAAAGAGCTAGCTAGAAGGAAGTAAACAAGCATAGCAAAGAGGTTATAAGGTATGTATGGGGAAGCTTTATGATAAAGATAGTTTAAGTGTTGTTTTGTTTGAATGTTCATGTGTTGTTAAGTGTTTCCATGAAGTTCATATGTTGCTAAAAGTTTCTATGAATTTCTCTAAGTTCTATGTGTTGCTGAGTGTTTTTATAAATCTCCATGAAGTTCATGTATTGTTGAGTATTCCTATAAATCTCTGTACTTGAGTAATATGCTGAGATTTTGTACATGAATATAAAGTTGAGTTCTATACTTTATGTTGATTTTCTGAGTAAAATAAATATGAGTTGATGAAAAGAGTTATGAAACAAGTGAATCAGTTTCATATGTTCATAAGAGTTGCCTCACAGAGGAGGTGTATATAAGAGTTACCTCAGAGAGGAGGTATAAGAGTTGCCTCAAGAGGAGATGTGTCAGATAGCTGCAGGAACTGAGTTCGAGCGTTCAGATAAGAGAGGTCTGAGCTGGGGTACTTGGCAGTAGGGAAATCACACTACCCATGATGATCACATGAGTGTGGGTGAGAATCCTGTTGCAACACTGTGAGACCCTGACTGATCGTTTCAGTTTTGTGCCATAGGGATGGGGCTATCTTGACTGTTGGGACCAATTAATAAGAGTCTAAAAAGAATCATGCATTTTTTTTGAGGATGTTGACATATTTTTTTTATTTGCTTAAATTATGTTTATCATAAACTTACCCTATATTTTTGTGTCTGTGGTGACACCTATTATGACCCCGATTTGATTTGGGTGAGTAGATAAACAGTGAAGAGGGATTGACAGATTTTTCTAATGAAAGGCTGTATTGAAGATGTCTGATTGAAGATATTTTATATGATGAAATATTTGAGTTGTTTGTAATATGAATTAGAACAAATATCAGACTGTATTGTATTTTATGTTATACTGAACCTTTAAATATTAATTAGTGACAAAATTTATTTGGACTTGGTCATTAGTAAACTTTAGTTTGCTATTTTACTTACAAAAGAAAAAGTATTTTCATTAAAAATCAATATAACATAAAGTGGAAATTTGAGGCGTTACAAGATAGGCTTGTTCATGGTCCATTCTTTCCTTCTGACTTAGTCACTATATGCTGGCGAATTAGGGAGTGAAATATTACATTACATTTTAGCAAAACCAGAAATTACATTACACTTTAGAAATTTCCAGAATTAAAACTCTTTCTCTTATTTTCTCTCAATTGTTCTTCACTGTCCTTCATTTTTCATTTTCTGTTCTTCCATTTTTGTGCACCAATTTCGTGGGGCTTTAATTGATGATGATCATGGGGGGCTAAACAATCAATCAATCCAAGGATCCAGTCCAAGCAAAAGGGAATTTGAGTTATGGTTTAGTATTTCAAATTTTGTGTGAATGTTCACTTTCTTTTTCAACCATCTATTCAGTTTTCATGATTATGAATTTGTTTAGGATTGAAAACGGATTAGGTTATGGATTCATTTTCTAATTTCGAATTTTAATCACAGATTAGTTGAATGATATTTCAATTAGGTTGTGATTTTAATTAATTTAGGAGTTACTTCGATTGAACTGCTTCTAATGAAATTGAATGAACTTTTATAACAGAATCATTATCTGAGAACTATGATAATTATCATTGCTTGGTTGGTAAATTGGATTGATGCTCTTTATTCTATTTTACATTACCTCTTGTCAATTCGCATTAGTTTATACGTTTTTCTGCAATTCTGCAATTATTATTGAACGCATGCAAATAGTTTAATAAAAAACCCTAACTGTTTATTAGTGAATTGAAACTGGAACCATATTGATCGTGTCTCTGAGTCGACCTAGGTTAATCCTGTGCTACAGAATTAGCGTAGTTTAATTGTTTTGAAGCGATATGACATCGGTTATCAACAATGCATCTCAAACAAACTCCACATAACTTGACCTCTACACCAAGCAATTGCACATGGATAATTCACATAACATTTCAACTAATCCTAATTAATAAAGTAATCAAATTATAAAAGGAATACATCACACATATTTTAAGTTATCGAAATTTCAGGATGTTCCAATAAACCAATTCACCCCCCATCTTGTTTAATTGTGTGTGTACATCATTGTTTTCAAGAATCTGTGTCCTCAATGTACCCGACCTTAGGAAGATGATCTTAGAGGAAGGGCATAGGAGCAAGTTGAGCATCCACCCTGCTGCTACCAAGATGTATCAAGATCTCAAGACTATGTTTTAGTGGCCAAACATGAAGAGATAAGTTACCAGAAGGCTAAGATAGAACATCAAAGGCCCTCAGGCAAGTTGCAACCCTTAAATATACCCTAGTGGAAGTAGGACAATATCTCCATTGATTTCTTTGTAGGACTACCTAGAACCCCTAGAGGTTTAGATTCTATTTGGGTTACTGTTGACAGATTGACCAAATCTACTCACTTTATCCCCACTAATATCAGGTTTTCCTTAGAAAAGTTGACCTCCCTATATATCAGTGAGATTGTCAGATTATATGGTGTGTCGTCTAGCATAGTGCCTGATAAAGATCCTAGATTCACCTCTAGGTTTTGGGAGAGTCTGAACAAAACGTTGGGAACCAAGCTTAGGTTGAGTTTACTATATCACCCTCAACTGATGGCCAGACTGAACGGACCATTCAGTCACCAGAGGACCTTTTGAGGCGTATGTATTAGAACAAAAGGGGAGTTGGGAGAGTTTTCTGTTGTTGATAGAGTTCACCTTTAATAATAGTTTTCATTCTACCATTGACATGACTTCCTGTGAAGCTCTGTATGGTAGAAGGTGTAGGAGACCTCTGTGTTGGCTAGAACCCAAAAAGAACCTCACCTTAGGACCTGAAGTGGAACAACAAACCACTGAGAAGGTCAAGTTGATCAAAGAGAGAATGAGGACTTCTCAGAGTAGGCAGAAGAGTTACTAGGACAAGAGGAGGAAAGACCTAGAATTCGAGGTTGCTGATCATGTATTCTTGAGAGTCACTATGTAACGACTCAATTTTTCTTCGCTTATTACCTTTTACGGAATTTTTTTTTTATTATTTATTTTTTTCTTCTTTTCCTAAATTAATCACAAACGAGTTCTTTATCATCAAACGTTTTTGAGTTCAAAACAAAATAATATACAGTCAAAGATACAGTTTAACATAATACAGTCCAAAATACAGACCAACAGACTGATCCAAAGTCTAGTACAAACTACACGTCATAGGTAACCAATTACAAGTCATCAAAATATCTTCATCATATCTTCTTCACAACCATCCACTGCTTATGCTTTACTGTTCCTCTGCTCGCCCAAATAAATTGAGGTCATCGCAGGTGTCAACCACAGACAAAAAAGATAGGGTAAGTTTATGATAAATATAATTTAAGCAACAATATATATATATTTAATATACAAATAACAATAATCTCAAGATGCATGATTCTTCTTTATCATGATGCATGATTTTCTCAAATTCTCATCACATGGCCATAGTCAAGATAGCTCAACTCTTTTTCTCTTTGAATTGGATCGAACAGTCAGGGTAGGTCAGTGTTGCAAAAGGACTCACACCCACACTACATGTGATCATCATGGGTAGGTGATCTCCCCACTGTTACTACCCCCCAGTTCAAACACTTTTTGTCTAAACGCTCATCTCAATTCTAGCTATCTAACATACCCCTTCTTGAGGTAACATGGCTTAACCCCCGCAGGGCATATGCATATGAAACATGCATGAATGATTCTCTTTTTATCTCATATTTACTCTTCAATATTACTCTTCACTTTATATCTCATATCCTTAAATTTTCAACATGGAACTAACACAAAGTTCAACAACATGTAAAACTTCTTCCACGGATCACATAAAACTTTATAAAAGCCCTCAAGCATACAACCATATTTCAACTCCATAAATTTCTCAAAGACAAGTCATAATACATCAAACTCAAGCACTTATTTACACAAACAATCTTAAACTATCTTTAATTATAAAGCTTTATAAGAACTCATGAAATTCATAAATATTCATAACTCAGTCAACAACACAAGAATCCCAAATATTTATTCACACAAACAACACTTAAACCATCTTGATCTCTTTGAAGCATTTTATCAAACACATGGTGGGCAAAATTTATTTCAAAGAAATAGATGAAATACTTTAAGTAAAGAAACATTTAAATTATATTTAACATAAACCTCCCTATTCATACTTTGTTTTCTTCTTAAAATTTTGACAACCTTCCTCCTAATACTCCTAGCTTTTCACGTGAGATTTTAAGATGGTGGGCCTTTGTTTTGCTTTAAATCAAAGTGAAAAGGATGCGAGATTGGAAAATGATGGAATGAAAGTAATATGAAGTGTGGTTTTGCACGTGTGCTTCTTTATGTCTAGGCTTGATTTTTGGTCCCCACCATA
>PYAF01002457.1:43870-56444 GCA_007407185.1 Glycine tomentella
TCTATGTTCATGAATATTCTATATCCTCCTCCTTTTCTCTTATTTTGCACGTGAATTGGCAAGGCTAGAATGAATCTTCATTTGTTTTCCTTTCTCACGTGGAGTAGCTAGGTGTTGGTAAATTTTTATGCTTAGTCATGAGAATATCTCCAAAGTTATGATTACTTAACTTTCCAAATGGACCAATAGCAAGAGTTCAAGCTTTTCTTCCAACCAAGTGTCCTTTATCTTGAATTTTCTCAAGCCTTCTCCATTTCGCTTGATATCACACGGCCATAGCTTGGCTTGGAGAGCAAACTTTTCCAATTTCCATTTTCTTCACGTGAAATAGCGTAATTTAGGGAGATTTTGTGCTTTGTTCTACTTATTATGTATCTTTAAATTGAATGAAATTGTTTCTATCATTTATGAAAGCCTAATTCCAAATGCCTTCTTAGGAATAAAATTCTAAAATTATTTAGAGACTAACTTAAGTCTTAGTAGCATTTTTAGGATGTTATTTAAGCTTTTCTTATCAAGTGGCTTTATTTTAATTCTTATTGGTCCATTTTGCCTTTAATTAGTAAAATTACTAAGCTAACTTATTAAAGAAGTCTATTCCTCCTATGATTAAGAGAAAATTCTATGGATTGTATCTATCCTTTTCCTGTGTTTTTTGATGCTTGAGTTAGTCTGGATTAAGTTCTTTTCAAAATATCTTCCAAAGTTCCTAAAAATTCTAATTTATGGTTTCTTTCACCAACTATGTTAATAATTCATTATCTAGGAGCATACTGTACTTTTATCAGGTTCTTATAGAATTACTGAGGCTATCTGACCTTTTCAGGGCTGAAGGGTATTTTTGTAATTTTCAAAATGTCCAGGGGCATTTTTGTCATTTTTACTATAATTGCATATTAATAATCTTTATGAGAAAATTCACACATATGTATTGAAATATGAGGGTGTTACACACTATGTGGAATGGGGTTGGTCGAGCCTTGAAATCCTGAAAACTCACGCCTTATTTTATCGGTCCCTTCCAAATTCTCAAAAGAGTCGGCCCTATGGCATATCAAATTGCATTACCCCAATCTCTTTCTAACCTCCACAATGTATTTCATGTGTCTCAACTCCATAAATATATCCATGATCCATCTCATGTGATAGAATTGGATGACGATCAAGTGAAGGAGAACGTGACATATTAAACATTGCCTTTAAGGATCGAGGATAGGCAAACAAAGCACTTAAGAGGGAAAAAGATTTTGTTGGTCAAGGTGATCTAGGAGGTACATCAGAAGAGGACACAACATGGGAACAAGAGTGTAATACGAGAAGCCTATCTAGCCTTGTTTCAATCAGGTAAATTTCGGGGAGGAAATTTCAAAAAGGGTGGGAGAGTTGTAATGCCCTAAAATTTTAATAACCGAAAATAGATGTTCGATGTATTTCTTGTGTTATTTGATTATTTCATTAATTTGGATTAGTTGAAGTGTTGTGTGAATTATCCTTCTGCAACTACTTGGTATAGATGTTAGGTTATGAGGAGTTTGATTGATCTGTGTTGGAAATGTATGATTTCAAGTTTGACTCAAACCTATTTCGGTAAAACTATGATCTTGGACTCGTTAATCGTTGGATCGTCTTCAAACTTGTACTGTAGGCTTGCAACCGACGTCTTCATGTTTTGACCATTGATTTGGGAAATAACATTTTTGCTCAGCTCGCTTAGTGCAACTAGTATGCTGAGCGCAATTCCACAAAGAGGAAATAATTCGCTCATCACGAAATGTCGCCCTCAGTGCCAAAATTGGAATTTTGCTTAACGAGACAAGCTCGCTAAGCAACATCTGCAGATTATAAATACATCCATCTACACGAGAAAACACGTTTTTTCTCTCTTCCCAAAACCCTCACCCAAAGCCCTAACCCTCCTCATCCACCACCCATGATCATCGATGATCAACACGAGCCGTCGTTGCTTGTCGTCAGACCATCGCACAAAAAGACCCTTTAATCAGAGCGAAATCTTCAAAACCCACCTCGAGGATTCGGTAGAGAATAGAGTTCTCAACCTTTCTTTTTTGGTTTTTTTGGGATAACCATGATTTCCTTCTCTTCTCCTAGTTAGATTAAGCCTCTCTTAGTATCTCTTGTGATTTAGGTACCATTATTGGATGTTTTTACACTTCCTTTGAAAAATTGTCTTTTTATAAAATTGATGTTGTTTTTGTGACCTTCGCTGAACCCTGGTCACATTGGCGTGATCAGAATTTCAAAATGATGTTTCTTTGATGTATGCTTCAAATACAATATTTTAGTCCCTTTTAAAACTAATCAATATTTGATCCTGAATGTTAATGTTAACCTTATCTTTGAAATATATATACTGAATTGTATTTGATTTGTTATTTATAGAGCTATGTGTTTTGACCAAAGGATGTGAACCTAAGAGATCTCAAAATGACGCTCTAAGGAGCTAACAGAGAGATATAAATAGGTGAGGTGAGTTTATTGTTTGTTTACAACTTTTGATACCATAGTTGGGGTCAGAAAACCCAATTACGGGGATGTATGTATGTCCTTGTGCATGCTAGCTTTCAAGAAAAACTATGTTTTTAACTAATGGGATGTGATATATATTGTTATTGATGAATGAAATTGTGAATGATGTTGTTGTTGTGATGATTGGAATTTTTGGGAAAAGTATTAATTACAGAGGAGACTCTGCCCAAAATTTTATATTTGTTCTTATATTTACTTCATTAAATTTTAATTGGGCATAAGAGCTTGTCTTGTATAGTATAGTTTTCCTCTTTAATTTAGAATTTTCCCTAAAAAATCAATCTCGCAGTATTATGGATTATGATTGTATGAGATTTGTGTTGTCTGAAAACCTGGGGAATGTGAATCACAAGCATGAATGTATGTATATGTATATACGTGGAATGTGATTGCTTGTGATGCTGATGATATTGGGATGAGATGATTGTTGATGTTGATGATGATATTTGGATGAGACAATGTTGATGTTCATGATGACATTAAGATGAAATGATATTGATGTTGTTGATGTCATCGTGATGGATGTATGCAGTGTATGTACATTGGGGGTGCAGTGACCCGTTGGATATCCCTTGAGAGGGAAGAGGATTGGTTTAAAAAATTCAAGCGTCCCTGGAGAGAGAAGGGGATTGCTTAGAATTTTTAACTATCCACAGTGTAACATCCTCAAAATTTTATCTTGAGCTTATATTTATGTTGGAATAAATTGTGGATATGTGATGATAGTATAATACAAGAAGGATATGATAGAATTTTATATTTTTCTCTGTACTTAACCAAATGAGGTGTTTGACCACTCATTTTAAAACTTAGAATGTCTTCTATGTTGTCCTAAAATATGGGACCAAACAGAGCAGTGAAATCATGCCCAAAATTTAATTAACACAAGCTATCCAAAACTGTGCATACTCAAAACAGTCACTGCCACCCGTTTTAAAATATTTTTATCTCTCTCATTGCTTACTCAAATTAGGTATATGATATATGGAATTAAATATCTAGATGTAAAATATAACATATAAATTTTTTAGCTAAATCTAGATTGTGTACTGCTTGCAGTCATGAAAACACTAAGAGATGTTATTGCCCAAATTTGAGCTTGCTGGCAGCTTTGGATTTTAGTTTTTAAAATACTATAGCTAGAGTTTTAGAACTCCAAATGAGCATGTGATACCTTGTTAGAAAAATTAGGAAGATAGTTTAACATAATAAAAGATGAGAATTTTTGGATCGGTAGATTAGTACATAATTAGAAAGAACGAACCATATTTGGTAAAAAATTTCTAGCTATTTGAAAGAAAATTCTGGTCTTGGCAACGTGTAACTCCTAGAATTTTGGCACAAGAACTAAAATTTTCAGCCAATATTGGACCAATCAGAGATTTCCTCATGAAAGATATATTTCCACGTGCACATGGGTCATTAAATGAGGGCAACCTTGCATCAAAACATTAAACTAGAAGCAAATTGTGAAGGTGTTGCTGTGAAATTTGAAGGAAAGAAAAAGGTAAAGCATGGCCTTGTGTATATGTGTAATTGTAAGAACCAAGTAATTAAGTTCAGCTGCCCAGCCACGTTCCACATACCCTAACTCCAGCTGCTCAAGTCAAGGATTAAGGAATCTTTGACCAAGAAAATCTAGTAGATAATGACAAAAGTGTAGAATAATATCCCTTAAGTAATCATTGGTTAATTAAATTCCAACTAAGCTAACTACTAATCTAGTTATAATCTAACTAAATCACTTAAAACTTAAATAATTAAATTAGTTTAAATAGCTAAGGGTGTTACAAAAAAATTCTGCATGTGAACTCCTAGCTTCAAAGCTCATCCTACAGTCATTTGCTTTCTTTGCACCTTGCTTTTTACTTCTCACCTTCTTAGTTTCTCACAACTATAGTTTCAATTCTACTGTCCTATACATCAATTTTTCATCTTTTAAATAATTTCTTCCTCGAAGATTTCCAAGAAAGAAGTCATCTAGTCATTTGCAAATCCAATTCACTTGAGGTAGGCTAGGCTTCAATCAAGAGTTTATTTGGACTAACCTATATGTTTAATGGTGCAGATTTTTTGGATAATTATTTAGGCTGAATTTGAATATCATTGAAGGATATTTTATGATGTGATAATGTTGATTTAACAATAGGATAGGTTGATGATTTAAATGATAAAATTTTAGTAAGGATTGGACTTGATTTTAATGATCTTTTAGACATGATTTTGATGAAATTTTTCCATGAGGTTGTATGAATTTGCTCATGGATTGTATTATTGATGAAAATGATGGATTTAATGTGATGATATATATTGATTCATGTTTCAAGTCCAATTCGAGATTTTCGAAACAGGATCTGATACTACATCTAATACGAGATGTAGAAACCAGGTGCAAAAACATGGAATAATCATGCATTGTTTGTGTAAGATGGTCGCAGTTAGACATCCAGTACGAGATGTACCTCATACAGTACGATATGTAGAGGCCATGTGCACCTTGGAATTTCATGCATACATATAGTGTGAATGGTTATTTATTAATGTTATTGGAATTATTTGATAAATTATTAACGTACTAACGTATTTGGTGGTTTAGTTTTGCCTACTGAGAAATTTTATTTCTCACTAGATTTGTTTCATTTTTTTATAGATGGCAACAACACTAATCACCTTCCTTGATGCTCTAGACTGTGGATGGTACAGAAAAGAGGAAAGAAATCACTATATTATTACCATGCATCCTGTTATTTGAGTTTATGTATAATCTTTATCTCCTGTATGATAATGAGGGACTAGGGTGGTGTATGGAAGATCTTGTACTTGTAAAACATGAAGTAATGCAGCAAGTAATCAATTTTTTCTAATGAAGGAGGATTCCACTTACAAAACTTATACATATTCAATTTTTTTTTACTAATATATGTTCCTTAAAAATAAACAGTAATAAAAAATTTCTAGAAATATATTAGGTCGTTACACATGGTCAATGCATTGATGGTGCCCATGTTTCATACTTCATAATTGCATGGAAATAGTATAAACTTATGCTGGTACTTGGGGCATATTACTCAATTTGGAACTCCCTTGAGACTCGTTCTAACCAACATGGGGGAGTTTCCTGTGCACGACAGGGTTACCTCGACTGTTTCTGCTTACTTTTCCTAAGTGAGAGTGTCATGTGGACACGCTTAGACTATTTCTTGACGAATGGTACCACATTGAATTTAAGAGTTGAGTCAAGTCCATGCATCATTATGAGCATAATTGATTTGAATTGTGGGAAAAGTTGATGATTAGTTTGTTAAGTGTATGTTGAACTCATGGATCATTGAGAATGATTGTTGTTAAAGTTATTGTTTTTTTTTCTAATCATTGTTATCTGGTGTTTGTTCATCTTGTATAATAAAGTCACCCTTGCAATTTTATACCGTGTGGTTGGTACCCTCTGGTGATTGCGAATGTAACACCTCGTTTTATTATCTTGTATTTTATTGATTTCGAATGAAATTTCTTTTTCACTTGCTTTAGAATTATCTTAGTTACAAATTTCCCGGACAATTCTTTTCTTTTTGACATAATTTATACGAAAGGTATTAATTATCGATATTGTAAACATGTTTATTCAAAATCCAAAATAATAAGATACAGTCCAAATTACAATCCAACATAATATACAGACTGGACTAAAGTCTAGTATAAATTACACATCATTAGGATGATTACAAAAGGTAAGCCATCAAAATATCTTCTTCAAATCTTCTTCTCAACCATCCACTGTTATGTTTTACTGTTCCCCTGCTCGCCCAAATAAATTGGGGTCATCACAGGTGTCAACCACAGACACAAAGTACAGGGTAAGTTCATGATAAACATAATTTAGGTCACAAAATATATACAAAAAGTAATCACAATATATATATATATAGAAAGTCATCCCAATATATACAGAAAGTCATCATAATATTCTCGAAATATGATGCATGCTTATCTTCTTATATTAACACGGTCTAGCCCCCGCCAGGCAAAATATCAAAATAACACGGACTAGCCCCCACCAGGCAAAATATCAAAATAACACCACTTCTCAATTATTGTCTCATATGTTTAACTCGGAAACTTAACATCAAACAAGTGCAGAACTCAGCGTATTACTTATGTACAAAATCTTAATTCTATTACTCATGTACAAAAACTTAACATAGCACCCATGTACATCAATTCATAGAAACACATGAAGTTCATAGAGATTTATAAAACACTTAGCAACACGTGGACTTCATAGAAATTCGTAGAAACACTCAACAACACATAAACTTCATAGAAACACTTTGCAATACATGAATAAAACACACAAACAATTTATCAAACACATGGTGTGCAAGCTTGGTTATTCATAGAAATACATAAGATTTAAACATAAGCAATACTTCAATTATATTTACCATAAACTTCCCTATACGTACCTTATTCTTTCTTCTTAAAAGCTTGATAAACTTCTTCCTAAAAGCTTGCCAATCTTTTCCTTAGCTTCTCCTAGCTTTCGTGTTGCTTCAATATGGTGGAGTTTCTTTTCTAACATGATTTAGGCTTAGAAATGAAAAGATGGAAGAGATATGGAAGAGGGATTTCACGTGCACTTCCTCTTGGAGAAGGACTGGGTGTTTTTTGGTTAATTCCCTCCCTTTATATAGGGTTGGAAATTGATTTAAAAAGCTTTTATTACAAAATATCTCCTCAGTTATGATTAATTAGCTTTCCAAATGGACCAATGGCAAGACTCCTTGCTTTTTAACCAGCCAAGTGTCCATTTTCTTGATTGTTCTCAACATTTCTCCATTCCTCTTGATGTTACACGTGCAAAGGCTTAGCTTGGAGAGTAATCTTTTCTATTTTCCTTTTCTTCATTCTTGTGTTTTCCCAAAAACCCGTTTCAGTAAAATATTGATTCTGGATTCGTTAACCATTGGATTTCCTTAAAATTTTAAATGCATACTCCTATTTCACATATCCAAGCTTCACATAAATGTTAGAGGAAAAATCTTCATCATGTGCCTTACAAGTGTCCTAACACTGGTATTCATCACATGGCTTACTTTTATAAGTGGTTTTCATGAATATTCTCTTCCCTTCTACATGGTTCTTCACGTGCTCTTCACACCTAAGGGTGAGAACAGAAGTTTTTCTTCCTTTTATACCATTGGATGCTTAAGAAAAACCTAATTTCCACTTATGATTTTCTGTCACAACTATTTTGATAATCTACTATCTAATAGTATTCTGTATTTCCATCTCTGTATTTCTATCAGGTCCTCACAGAATCTCTAAGAATATCTGATCACTTCTGGCCTGAAGGCATTATGGTAATTTCATCCTTCATCCTAGGGGCATAATTGTCATTTCTATCATAGAAATATCTATCCAAAAGATCTAAGGGTATTCTTGTCATTTTCAAAATATCCAAGGACATTTATGTAAGTTTCCCTCTTAAAATATCCTTCTAAAATATCTAGGGGCACTTTTGTAATTCTTAAAATATCCAAGGGCATTATCGTCCTTTTACGCTCAAGGGCATTTTTGTCATTTCTAATTTACGGTAAGGGCAATATGGTTATTTTTCCCCAAACATTTCCGTAACGTCTCTAATGATATTTCATCAAATCTTTCCTAACTTAAGACTTCCATAAATATTTATTGAACTATAGTTAGGAAATTTTGGGGTGTTACAGCGAACCTTCATTTGTGGGAGCAGATAAGCAGCAGTAGGTGATGTTGGAGGGAGATTCTATTGTTGGAGCCGCCAAGTAGGCATGATAATGTTGGAATTTATTTTGGGAAACAGTTGTGTTTTGTTATCAACTCTTTCTTAGTTGGTTCCTTCATTCTTTTTGATTGGACATGTAAATCACAGGCTTAGATACATTAAAAAATTGAATTATGTTCTGACATCTGAATGATATATAATGGTTATAATATATATATATATATATATGTATGTATGTATGTATTCACGTATATTTGCGTTGTTTGGTGAGTGTATATTATCATGAAAAATTTACCCTCATTCTCATAATCAAATTAATGGTGTTTTCATTTAAAATTGAAATTATGCGTTTAGAGTAGTGATATCATAGCGACGAGGTAGGTTCTTACTCACCAAACCAAGAGAGGGTGAATTGGTTTTGAAATTTAATTGAAAGAAAAACAGAGTTTTAAAAACTTTTGCTACACAAGGATCGTATCACAAATATTTTGTTTAAAACCAATGTTGAATCAATCAACCAAACACAATATCCTTTTGTTAAAGTTCATCAATTTGAAAATCCTTTAAAACATAGCAAATTGATAAAGAATGCAATAGAGAGATATGAGAGTTAAAAAAAAGATAGACAATAAGATTTATACTAGTTCATTCTCTATTTCTAGAAAAGCTACTCCAATTATCTAATTCAACCCGAATTAGATTTTCACCATGAAATGTGAGTTTTACAAGCAATCACAAGCAATTTCAAATTCTACTTAGAAAATGAAACTTAGGCACCCGACCCTAGGGTCCTTTGTGAATCTAAGCCTAAGAGAAACCTATCCTTGACTTCAAACTAGAAACACCTATTCTAGCATGTTGTAAAAACTCTTGCACAAGCAGCAAACATATGTAAAAACCCTATGAAATAGAGTCAAGGAGAGATACAACTTTTTTATTCAAATGCAAGAACAAAAGACTTGACTGAATGGACCTCTCTTGATCTCGAAAGTGTTTACAACTTACTTTTGCCTTTGAAAGCTTCAAGAAATGAAAATTGAAGTCTTGAGTTGTAAAAGATCATTCAAAAACGTGTTTTTTTAATGCTTGAAAGTGAGAACACAAGGTGGGTATATATAGAGAAAATAGTTATATTTTCCTGTAATTGATTGAATTGGCAATCCAATCTATTAGATTCTCTTTTTAATCAATTAAAGTGTTCTTCCCCAAACATGAAAGCATTCAAGAACAATGTAATCAATTACAATCTTGATTTAATCGATTAAAGTACTCTTGATCACTTTTGGTAACACTTTTAAGAACAATGTAATCAATTATGATATCCTTGTAATCGATTAAACCAGAGACCTAAGAAAATAGGCATGGTATCAAAAAGAACTATGTAATCGATTACGAATATATAGTAATCGATTAAAATCGAACAAAGATTTGTCTACAAGCTTCTCAAAAAACTTGTGTAATCGATTACAATTAATGGTAATCAATTAAAATGGAGAGTTATGCATTGAAGATGTTTCTTACCTTAGAAACTATCTTTCTACCTCTATATGATGATGTATGATGTACACACAGATAGATATAAAGACAAAAGGAAAAAATTAATACAAATGTCACTCAATAAGGAGTTGGGCATGTAAAAGTCAAAATTCTTCATAGCTTGATCTTCATGTTGCTTCCCCTATCTCTAAGATATTCCAATACTAAGTTCTTTCACGGGGTTGCTTCAACCAAAAAGAAAAGAAACAAATTTCATAAACTTGTTGATGATTAAGGGAATAGTGTGGAGGACTAAGAAGGACTATGTAGACTTCTTGGAGACTATTTTAAAACTTTGTTCTTTGAATCTAAAGGAGACTAGGAAGCTATCATTTCTACAATTCAACAAAAGGTAGAAGGATATGATAATGTGAGCTTGCTTGCATTGTTTTTGAAGGAGGAATTTAGAGATTGTATATTCAGTATGCACCTGGATAAATACCAGGGTCGTGATGGGCTAAATCCGAGATTCTACCAGCACTTCTGAGGGTTGTGTAGGGATGACATTTTCAAGGCAGGTTCCCAAATGCTTCTTGAGGGCTCCCTCCTTAGTTGTATAAATGAGAGCATTGTGTTGGTGCCAAAATGTGAGAGGCCTAATTCGATGAGGGACTTAAGGTTGATATCCTTGTGCAATGTAGTATAAGGATACTGGCCAAAACTCTAGCGAATAAGCTCAAGGTTGTCTTGTATAAATGTATATCAGAGGAACAATCAACCTTGATAAAGGGGTGGTCTATCTTGGACAACACTTTGATTGCATCAAAGATTCTCCATTACCTCAAATGTAAGACTTGTGGAAAGGTTGGTGAACTTGCCTTGAAGATGGATATTAGCAAGGCATATGACCAAGTAGACTAGGGGTTTTTGCAAGCCATGATGAATGGCTAGGTTTCAATCATACTTGGGTCAAATGGATAATGCAGTGTCTCTCTACTGTATCATACTCAATCATGATGAACGAAGACCAAGTTGGTCCCATTCCTCCTAGCTGAGGACTGAGATAGGGAGGTATCCATGGGATCAAGGTTTGTAAGGGTGCTTCCAGAGTATCTCATATTCTTTTTGTAGATGTTTGCCTCTTATTTTTTTTTAGAAAAATCTAAATTGAAATGCAAGAAGATGATGGAGATCAAAAACCCTTATAAGCTTAGTGGTTATCAAACATGAGATGTATGTATTGATCTCAAAGTTCTAAGAAGCAATGTGTTCAACACTGTGTAATAGATTACCAAGTTTAAGCAATCAATTACAAAGTTTTAGAACAAGCAACATAACTTATTTCTCTTGAAATATTGGCACTTTTATCAAATTAATCAATTATCAAGTTTTGTAATCAATTACCCAAGCCAGTTTCAAAAGAAGAGGGCCTTTGTAGCTCAAAATAATCGATTACCACATATTGTAATAGATTAGATTGTGTTTGAAAACTTAGGAGCTCTTTTTGTTTTGAAATAATCGATTACCGCATTTGATAATCGATTATTCCATAAACCATAGAAGATTTAGAAACTTTTTGTGAAACGAGATAATCAATTACCACATTTTGTAATCGATTACCACGTTTCTTGTAACGCCCAAATTTTTTTTTTGCTTATTTCCTTTATTACCGAAATTTATTTTATAAAATCGTTTTTCTTCATTTCTTAAATAAGCTTTAAATAAAATAGTTACCATTAAATATTTCTAAGTACGAGAAAATATTTTACAATCCAAGACAGTCTTACATAATATAATCCAGATACAGATCATCAAACCAAAATAGTCCATTACAAATTACATGGCTTCAGAGTCAACAATACACCAAGCACAGAATACAAATAATCTAAGCTCTTCCATCACACCATCTCAGCTTAACTTTCACTGTTCCTCTGCTCGCCCAACAAATTGGGGTCATCACAGGTGTCAACCACAGACACAAAATACGGTAAGTATATGATAAACATAGTTAGATAAAACAACAGATTCATAGTAAAACAAAGTAATACGTCATAAAATCAGATACATAATAAATACATAACAAAATTTATAACAGATGCATCATTCTTGATTAAAATGATGTATGACTGAGATCTCAAATTCTCAACAAATGGTACCAAAGTCAAGATAGCTCCACCCACTCTAGTGGAAGCCCCACCCACTCTAGTGGAATACACCTCCGCTCTGAGGTTAAATGGTACCATAGTTAAGATAGTCCACCCGCTCTAGTGAAACACACCTCCTCTCTGAGGTTACTTTTGTTACCTCCACTCTGAGGTAATTACCTCCTCTCTGAGGTATTAAATGCTACAATGAATTGCCTTTATTTCTTCTTCACCATTAATCTCCAATTTATTTTCATATATTCAACATAAATCCAACACAGAACTCAGTTCAACATATCATTCATGTATAAAGATTTATAGAAACACTCAGCAACACATGGATTTCATGACAATCCATATAAATTTCCAACAACACGTGAACTTCATAAAATACTTAGTAGATCACACTTATTACATAAATTTTAATAAAAACATTCTTTGGATATATAACATACAATCGTTAGTAAAATATCAAGTAACAAAATAACACACCAACTTTTAGTAAAACATTAAATCAAATATTTCTTTAAAACCTAGTCATAATATATAAAGATTTAAGTTATTTAATCCCTTTTCTTAGTAGATTAGATTCAAGTTATTTATTATAACCATTATTCTTAAGTTACTTATCCAAATCATCATCCAT
>PYAF01002458.1:0-11443 GCA_007407185.1 Glycine tomentella
TTATGTTGATGGTATTAAATGAATCAATTTTACTACTTTCATACATTTGATAATATTGTGTTAATTGTATGAGATATTTGAAAGAATCGTGATATAAAATAGTAGTTCTAAAAAAAATTTAAATGGGTAACCCGGTGATCCGAACCGAACCGAACTGTTCATGAACGGGTTGGGTTGGGTTGGGTTTCAATTTTTTTTTTTCTGAAAACCGAACCGATCAAATTTGATTGGGTTGGATCCTAAATTTGGCCAAAACCGATCCGAACCGACCCGTGAACACCAATAGTCAATGTCTTTTGCAAATTCTCTGGTAAGACTAATGAAAATTGAAGGGAAAATCAGAAAGGGAGCATTAAGCTAATTCAAAATTTATGGCCTTGGATCTCACAACAGAACCTCTTCCTCTACCTTTCTGCTCTAAAGGACATTTGATCATAAACAATTTATCAATAGTTTTCATTCACCAGAGTTCATTTCAGCTACTTACTCACTTGTTGTTGGGGTCAACCACAACCAAAAAAATTGGTATTTTCGACTGCCAAAAGCCGTCGCAAATATCTAAAATCCATCGGTAACTTGAAATTTCAGACAGATTTTCAATGGACAAAAATTCGTCGGTAAAATGGTCGTAGGAAATATCTGTTGGTACGTTATGTCAGAAATTACCTACGGATTTTTCCGTCGGTAATTTTCCATGGATATATTTGTTAGTAATTTTCAACGGAAAAATCCATCGATAATTTTTCACTGATCAATCTGTCGAAAATTACTGACAAAAAAATCCATCGAAAATTACCTTAAAACAACTCTTTCAATACAATCAATCTTCATTCACACATTTGCTAATTCAGCTAGTAGCAATTAATAAAGAAGAGTTAGTAGCTATTCATCCATCATTCACATAGCAAAAACACAATTGCACATCACAAAAAATTAAGTCATCATATTTACTACCACAATCACGTCAATTAATTATGAACACAACTTATCCAGGATTCATAAATTACTCAATGCATGTAATTCTAACAAACCAAAGATTACGAGAATGCCTTATTCCTGCACAAATTCTACATTATTCACATGGCACTAGTAAACATATATACTTATAGTCACTAAACCCACATAGCTTATAATTTACTTGGAAACAAGTACTTCAACTATACGTTCATGAACAAACATTTATGGGGAATGCTAGTTATATACAACAAATTTATTCACCATTTTTTTACACACGGGGTGAATTCGTGTTTACTTGGTTTAAAATTTGATAGGAAAGACTCATTCAAACCTTGACAATAGTGTTTCATTAAACTTACTTTCAAACCACCCCTTTTTCAGACACCAAATCACACCCACACTGTTACTAATTATTGCAAAAAGAGCCTTATAGTAACATAGATAGGGAAATAAAATAATTAGTATATATAACAAGCATTGATATTATAGACTAATTAACAAGCAAAAGCTACACTCGACAATCACTACCACTGTGGTGTGTTTTGTAACACCCTGAAATTTTAAAAACTATGGTCAAAATATTATATGAATTATTCTTGCATAGCTATTGATGTGAGTATTAGGTTCTGAGAGATTTGATGGTTTATATTTAAATTATTTGGGTGAAATATTAATTAGAGACCTTAGAAAAATGTTTGAAGAGAAATGACCATATTACCCTTTCTTTGAAGTAGAAATTACGGAAATGCCCTTGAGGTGAAAATGACGATAATGTCCTTGGATATTTTTTGGTTAGATATTAAGTGGAAGTTACAAAAATGCCATTGAGTTAAAATTACACAAATACCCTTAGATATTTTGTTGAGATATTTTATAGTGGAAATTACACAACTACCCTTGGACATTTTGAAAAATTACAATCACGCCCCTAGAGTGACAAATTACCATAATGCCCTTCAGACCAAAAATGTCCAGATATCCTTAGATAGTATGTGAAATCCTGATAAAAGTGCAGAATACTCTTGACTGGCAGAATATCAAAATAGTTTGTGACAAGAAACTCTAAAATAGAATTTCTATGAATTTTATAAGGTGACAATTTTGAAACATTAGTCAGAAGAATTTCAACATTCGAAAAATATGGAAAAATAATAAATAAAATCTATAGAATTTTCTCTAAATTGTGGGGTGTTCAGATTTATTTAATAAAATGGTTTAGTAATTTTGATGGTCAAAAGTAGTATGGACCAATAAAAATTAAGATATAAGCAGTCTTGTATGCAAGATCTGTGTAGTACTCAGTATAAACAGTTTGTGAGCTATTGGCATTGTAACTGAAGTCAGTTTCTGGAAATCTCTGGAGTTCTATTATTAAAATTATCTTTAGGTAGAAGAGTTCAAATCAAACTTGAATTCTTTTTAAGAAAATGCCATGTGTAAAGCCATATTGGAACTAGATTTTCTTCTTCATCAAAAATGACATATGTAGCATCAAAGGAAGTAAAATTTGTCTTCCCTTCCTCTTTAGTTTGGTAAATCACGTGAATAAGGTAGAAAGGGAGGAGAAGTTTCATGATCTAAGCCAAGTAGGAGGACACTTGGAAGCTTGGTGTTATGTCTTGAAAGATATTAATACAAAGTAACATGAAAATGAAATAAAATTTCTCTTTTCTCCTAGAATTCACCTGAAGCTTGAGAATCATGGAGAAACTTCATGATTAAGACACTTGGAAGGAAAAGAGGAAGAAGCTTCATGAATTGGACAAGTGGTTGGACACTTGTAAAATTCATAACAAGTGTAGGGACACTTGTAAAGCAAGTCATCATGACTTAGGAGATTTTTTATATATCTAGTTAGAATGGAATGGAATGACATGAAACTTAGTTACAATGAAACCAAATGGAAGTAACTAGCTAAGAAGGGTAGAAATGTCCATGAATATTATATCATTTTCCAACCACTATATAAAGGGGGGGAAGGGGTCCTTAAGTGCAAGTCATTTCCCAAGACATTTTCCTACACCCTTTCACGTGAAGCTTTCCCTTATACCCCTTTCATTTCACTTTCATCCTTCCCTTATTAATGTAACATCCTTAAAATTATAAAAAAATGTGATGATAATTGGATAGAAGTATGTTTAGAGAAAAATAACTATATCACTCTTTCCAAAAAGTAGAAATTACTAGAAAACCTTTAAGATGAAAATGTCAAAAATGCCCTTGGACATTTTTGAAAATGACCAAAAATACTCCTAGGTTGAATGGCATAATTACCAAAATGCCCCTAGGCAAAAATGCTCAAATAACTTTAAAAATTTTGTAGGAACTTGATGAAATTATAAAATACACTTAGCTAACTAAGTATCAACATATTTTGTGACAGAAAATTTTAGAATAAAATTACTAGGAATTTTATAAGATGACAACTTTGAGGCGTTACTTAAGAAAACTCCAGCATCAGAAAAATATAAATAAAAAATGGTACATAAAATCTAGAGAATTTTCTCTTAATTATAAGATGAATAAACCTATTTAATAAAATGGTTTAGTAGTTTTGATGGTCAGAAGAAGTATAGACCAATCAAAAATAAGATAAAGATGTAGTTTAGAATGAAAGGTTTATGTATTGCCTTGTATAAGACTGCTTGGGATTAATTTAAACTATCATTGGGAGAAATTCTTAGGAACATCTAGAATTCTAATATTTAAAATTTTCTTTAGATAAAATAGTTCAAATTAAATTGGATTTCTTTTTAAGAAAATACCATATTGAAACTATATTTTTATTCATCATCAAAAATGACCACATGTAGCATGAAAAGAAGAAAAATTTGTATTCCTTCCCTTTGAGCTTGTCATTCACGTGGAGAAGCATGGAGAATGAGGAAGAAGCTTCTTGAATTCAGCCACTTGGAAGATAAGCCATAGGATGAAAACAAGTGGCAAGACACTTGTATCGCATGGATGCAAGGTAACATAAAAATCAAGCCAAGATTTCTCTACACTCTGCCATCTTGCACGTGGACAGCTCTAGACATTATTTCAACAATCCCAACGGTCAAAAGCTACATATGTGAGATAGTAGTGTACCTTTAAAATTTTAAAGAGATCCAACGGTTAACTAATCCAGAATTAGAATTTTACTAAAATAGGTTTGGGATAAACTCAAGAATGAAAGAAAAAGCATAAAAATCTTCCTTGGCAAGCTACTCCATGAAAATGCAAGAGAAATGGAGAAACTTCATGATTTTGGACACTTGGAAGCAAAGGAGAAGAAGCTCTAAGATCATACCAAGTGGTAGGACACTTGGAAGGAAGAAAGGAAGGAAGCCTTAAGATTATAACAAGTGTAGGGACACTTGTAAAGGAATAATGATGGCTTATGAGATTTTTCTCAAAGTAATCATTTCTTCAACACTATATAAAGGGAGGAGGAGGAACCTAAGTGCAAGCCCATTTCCAAGACCACTCATTTCTTCAAACCTCACGTGAACTCTCTCCCTCACACCACTTTCATTTCATCTTTCCCTTTAAAGCTTAAATCAAGTAAACCCCATCACCTTGAAGAAATCACGTGTAGAGGCAAACAACCTTAGGAAGGATTTAACAAGCTTAGAAAGATATCAAGATTCAAACTCACTTGAGGTAGGTTAAGCTTAAATCTCTAGTTAATCAATGGTTTGGATTAATTTACATGCTTTAGTAGGCTGATTTATGGTTGATATTTAGGCTTGAATTTCGTGATGTTTAAAGGTTATTCTTTGATGAGAATATGTTGGTTTAAGTTATAAGATATGCTATGATTTATATCCATTAATATTAGTGAAGTATGGAAGTTCAATTGATAATCTTTTGAGGTGATTTAAATGATACTTTGGACTGTCTATATTTTTATGGACATGTTTTGATTTAATTTTTGAAGTAGAGGATGAATGGTGTGGAGTTGAATGATTTAAATACTTGATGATTTGATTTTGAGGATATTTTGAGAATTAATTAGTGAGGTGGTAGGTGAAAGGAAAATTAAGATGTATACTAGGTGAAAATATTTGTTTATATAGGTTTAAAGTAATTAGATATTATTTATATTGAGGATTATTAGTTAAATTACTAACATAATTTTTCTGTAGTTAAGGTTATTCTCTGGTTATGCATAAGTTAGTAATAGTCTTACTTGATTAAGGTATGGTGGTGTAACCATACTCATAAGCTTAATGGATAAGATATGGTGGTGTAACCATACTTATGATATAAATGATGATATGATATATATTTTGCTTATGAATTTGATTTTTATGGATGTTGAAATGTTGATGTGATTGAGATAGGTGGATTCATGTTTCCATGTTCCAACTCCAGTACGAGGCTTTGGGGAAACAGAATCTGATGCTACATACAGTACGATATGTAGTACCCAGGTGCAAGGATATATGGAAAAATTCATGCATGTTTGCGTAAGACTATAACAGCGTCCACACTCAGTGTGGCCACATATAGTACGATATGTGGAGGCCATTTGCCCTGGGATAGTTCATCTCATGCATTCATATAGTTGCATATTGCTTGTGGATGTGTTTGATTTTTTTGATTTTACTAACCTAATAATAGGGTCGGGATTTAGCTTTGCCTGCTGAGAAATTTATTTCTCACCCGATCTGTTTCATGTTTTTTTCTAGATGGCAATGATGGACAGGTTCCATAAGGCCTTGGAGTATTGAAGATATATAAAAGAAGTTATGAACTAAGCTGGATTTTTGAGAAAAGTAGTGTACTTGTATTATATAAACTTTTGTATCAGAGACATTGGCTATGTATATGAGTAACAAAACTTTTGCAAATTTTACGTTTTAAAAATTTTACTATTATACGTTTCTTAGAGATTACCCTTAAGAAAAAATAAAAATAAGTAAATATTTAGGTCGTTACAATTAAAGCCTAAATCAAGTGAGAAGAAGACTCCACTTCTCCTTGAAGATCACGTGTAGAAGAGGCTAGAATCTTTAGGGAAAGTTTGTCAAGCTTTGAAGAAAGAGAAAGACAAAATTATTAAGAGGTTACAAGGTATGTATGGGGAAGTTTTATGGTAAAGATAATTTAAGTATTGTGTTTAAATAAGTATGTATAGGGAAGTTTATGCTAAATATAGTTTAAGTATTGTTTTGTTCAAATAAATATATATAGAATCTCATTTATTTCTATAAAGAACGAAGCTTGCACACCATGTGTTTGATGAAATGCTTCAAAGAAATAAAGATAGTTTGAGTGTTGTTTTGTTTAAATAAATGTTTGAAATTCATGTGTTGTTGAGTGTTTCTATGAATTTCTATGAAATTCATGTGTTGCTTAGTGTTTCATGAATCTCTATGAACTTCATGTGTTTCCATGAATTTCTATACATAAATAACAAGATGAGTTATATACCTGATTTATGTTAAATTTCTGAGTAAAGTATATGGGATATAAATTGAAGACTGATGTTGAAAATAAATATGAGATGATGAAAAGAGTTATACCTTAAAGTGAATCAGTCTTATATGTCTCACATGCATATACCCGGCGGGGGTTAGTCCGTGTTATTTGCCTTAAGAGGAGGTGTGTCAGATAGCTGCAGGAACTGAGTTCGAGCATTCAGACAAGAGAGGTCTGAGCTGGGGTGACTCGGTAGTGGGGAAATCACGCCACCCATGATGATCACATGTAGTGTGGATGAGAATCCTGTTGCAACACTGTGGTACCCTGACTGATCGTTTCAGTTCTATGCCACTGGGATGGGGCTATCTTGACTATTGGTACCAATTATTGAAAGAGTTTAAGAAAATCATGCAAATGATAAGAGTTTAAGAGAATCATGCATCATGATAAGAGTCTAAGAGAATCATGCATCTTTGAGGATGTTGTTATGAAAATCTGCATATTGAATATATATACTGTTGCTTAAATTATGCTTATCATAAACTTACCCTGTGCTTTGTGTCTGTGGTTGACACCTGGGGCGAGTAGATGAACAGCAAAGAGAGACTATTAGCTGTATACAAGAAGAGGATTTTGTTTGAAGATGTGTTATTTGAAGAGGATATGTTTGAAGATGTATTCTTTTGTGACAGAAAGTTTTAGTTATTTGTACTATAGAATCAAATATTAGTTTGTACTCTTATTTTACACTACATCATATTTATAAATATCAATCAGTAATGGAAATCTTTTTGATATCAGTTAAATTTTCTTGGAGTATCAGTTATTGGCAAAATTTTGTTATATTCAACTGGATACTCTTAAGTAAGTTAAAAAAAAACATTAAAATCAATAATAATAAGATGATAAATCGAGGCGTTACATGTTTTGTGTATATTGCATATATCAGCAACTGAATGAACCTGAGACTCAGCTCTCTGATGATGCACACATAGAGTGACACGCTAAGCTAGTGGTTAATTATTATGAGTTGGTTCTTTTTATTATCAACTAAATGAAAAAAAAATGAAAGGTAGTTTGAGAGCATTGAATTCCCTTGGTTTCAATCAACAACAATCCAAAAATCCATTGCGGATCCCACAAATATATCGAGGGAAATGGTAATCTTATAGCCGACCTATTGAGAAAAATGTTATGTAAAGACAAAACTCCCAGTTTATCAAATTTGATCCATGCTCGACTTCAATTAAATTCGTTTAAAAACATTTAATTTTAAAGTGAGCTACATTTCTAGAATATCTGTTGAAACAATGAATTTTAATATGTCATCACAATCTCTTGATTTATTGTTGACGTACATTCGACACATGAAGTGCAATGGTAAGCAATAGAAGCAGCCAAAACTCATTTAATAAAAGGATGACGTATGTTATTGGCAACACTATTAATGAGCGAGGAATCTAAATAATTATTTTAATATATATTAATTAGAAACAAACACAATCATATTGAATAACATGTATTTCATATTGATGAGTATGTACAATTGAACACATAGCTATGATCTTAATTCTTATCTTTAATTATTCTTTCTGATACATATACACACACACACATACACACACACACACACACACACATATATGACAATTTGAACATTTGAACATAACATATTTAACCTCAAGTGAATATCGTTTAAGGCTGTCTTACCTATAGGCTACACCCTTTTGATAAGAAAGCAACTAATCTGCAATCGTTGCCTTCCTCTCCTTCTTTGTCAATCTGCCCAAGAAAAAGTCCAATAGAAAATCTACAAATGTTCCAACCTGATCATATTCAAATTTTCAAATGATAAAAACCTGTGAAATAGAAATTCATATTTTGATGGAAGAAGTAATAACATTCAAACATATGCTTGTGTGATCAAAGATATGTAACCAAAAGCTTGCTTGGAAATATTTGGGAATTGTCTTCGATTTGGAATGACCTATCTTGTAGTGCCGCTTTGGATGAAGGACATCCCTGAACTGTAACCATCAACGTACATGCTTGTTAATGTCCAATGATAACAATTGGTAAAGAAAAGAAAACTACATAGCCTAACACAAATATAGAGATACATTGAGAAGAACAAAATCACTTAATAACAAAATGAAACAATAAATAATTTTTAAATCATACATGAAAGTGAAACCCCTATTGAGCTATAGACAAAAATATCAAGAGCCCATATGTATTCCCATCTAAAAGGTTTAAATAATATCAAGAATAATTTTAAAACGCAGCAAAGACTTTATCCTCTCGATCTCAAGTTCCATTAGCAGTCACACTCACAAATTTACATATCATCAATCAGAAGAAAAAACACAAATTATGGGTCTCTAAATCAATACTTTTAGTGTACTAAACTACAATGCACATGCAGTAATATCAAATAAAGCATGGTTCATACGAGAAAAAAGTCAAATAATACATTGAGTTGCCCATTTTGGCCATCTTTTTTTTTTGTACAGTGGCTAACATACTATGTACTAGAAAATAAACAAAATAACACAAGCACACATTGATGCCTGAAAGAGAAATGTGAAAGAAAATGCTAACAAAGGTAGCAAGTAAGCATCAATTAATTGCATCGTCAAAGAAGCAAGTCTCATTGGGTGTGGTGGTTTTGGTGAAGTGTTTAGGGCCATACTCAAAGATGGCTTGAGTGTCACCATAAACAAGCTCATTCAACTGAGCTTCCAGGCCGATCGAGAATTCATGGCAGAGATGGAAACCTTAGGGAAGATGAAGCATAAAAATGAAATGAGGCTTGTAACATTTTGTCTAGTCTCTACAGATGTTATTATTGAGTTTATTGTGCCTTGTTTATCAATTTCTTTCTTCTTCATTTGTTGTGTTTATTTAGTACTATTTGTTGTCAGTGATACTATGTAACTCTAACCAATATTAACATTGCAGTAATTGCATATGAAATCAGAACCAAAAGACGAGTTAAATTAATTAAGTTGTGATCTAATCCAATCAATTGAAGCAATTCATCAAACACAAAGTAATATAAAAAATGATTATGACCTGCTGATTCACTATGATATGGTGAAAGTGTTTTTAACAAATCATTGACTGGTGAGGTGAACAATAAATCTTAATATCCAAAATTTCCTCAACCCAGTCATAGTAATGGAGGTTAAAGGCAATTACAATATTTTTTTTATTAGATTATATTTTGATGATATGTGGTTATAATATTAAGAATTTTGATTAGATTAAGGAATTGAGTAGGAGAGAGAGTGTGTGGCGTGTGATTGACGGGAGTAAACATAGGTTGGTGTGGCCCACCCATATAGGATAATGAATGAATGCATTTTTTGTTTCTTCTTTTTAGTATGAATAACTTCATTTAAAAAGAAACTAGAGTTAAATTTCATTCAAAATAATAGTAAATTACTACACATGAAACCAAGTTTTCTAATATAAAGAAAAAAAATCCAAATATGATCTAAAAATGAATACGAAAATGCAGTTGCAATATGGAAAGGATTGACAAATAGAGATAGAGGGAGCAACAGATGCATAGCAGGTTCAACAAGGTACGACACTCACAATGACACTGGATGCATGGGGACCACTCCCAAGGATACGCGTGTACCTTTACAAACGATAAACTTAGATTTTACAAGATTTTTTTTTTGGGATGTTTGTTCATGTTTATTGAAGTATGATGTGAAGGTAACCAATTAAATTGAACACATTTAGTTTCCGAGGAGTTCTTGAATAGTGGATACCTATGCTAAAAACGGAAAAAGGCCAAATGGGTCAAAGAAAAAATGATAGGATAAAAAATTACACTATACCACCAACTAATATGATAGGATAAAAAAGTGATTCACAAAAGAAAAATAGGATAAGAAATGAGATAATATTATCATATTCTATTGGTACACAAACATATATAATAATAATAATAATAATAATAATAATAATAATAATAATAATAATAAATATATACATAATACTATAAAAAATTTAATTACTAAAAATGGATAAAATCAATAAAACATATATTTTGACATCAATAAAAATTTTAGTATCTACAAGTTTAATTGATCTTTTGTTTGGTTAATGTTTGAGAGACCCTGAAGTTGGACACTTAAAATGAGTTGATTCTAAAACCTAGTTCATAAGGTCCATGATGACAAGCCAAGCAAGCAATGCTAGCTACCAATAATGCTTAGTGTTAAACTCATAAAAAATTATATTTTTTCTATAAATAAAGAAGATGCTTTTGTTAAAAATTATATTTTTTTCTGTAAATAAATAACTAATTATAGTTGTAAAGCTTCTAAAGCTTTACAATTCTCACAAGAGGAAATGACACTTGTGGTATTAACACAATTACAAGAAGATTTGTCTTTTTCTTTTTCTAAAGTCTCATGTTTCACTTTTAGTTCTCATAACTCATTATAAATTTCTACTAATTTGTCCACATGCCACCTTAATTTCCCTTTTAGAAAATTATTGGTCACGGATAATTTTTGTGCTTTTGGTGCATTGATAAGAGCTGATCGTAATTACCATCTGATTCAGAATTAGAAATACTTTACTTTCACCTTCATTGTTGGCCATTAGACACAAATTGGTTTCTTTCTCTTCACTACTATCACTTGATGTGCTTCACTCATTTTTATCCCAAGTGATATATGCCTTCTTCTTCTTGAATTAACCTTTGTTCTTCTTCTCTCCTTGTTGTTGCTTCTTTTGATAGATGGGGACAATCTACTTTGATAAGACATGTTTTTCCGCACTCGAAGCATGTAAAACAAGTGGAGGAAGAGACTTCACTCTTCTTGAAGTTCTTCTTTGGCTAAAAGGTTCTGATGTGTTGTAAACACATCTTAATAATAGCTTAGTTTTAGGCCATATTCGTATTAAATAGTTAGAAAATAGCTCTAGAAATTAGGCATATTTAGTATTTTGTGTTACATAAGGCATTTTAATACTAATTGAGCATTTGCAGGCCAAAAAGAGGGAATTCAAAGCAAACAATAGAAGAAGCAAGTTCTGGAGATCCACG
>PYAF01002458.1:11543-23325 GCA_007407185.1 Glycine tomentella
TTGTTTAATTTTCATTTCAATTCAATACAATCATCCAACTACTTTTGCGTATTCTTCTGTTCTTGTTCAATCATAATTTGTATAATTATTGCGGAATCTTTCCAATCCCTGTGGAGACGATACTCTACTTACACTTTTATTACTTGTTAAACGATCGGTGCACTTGCCGTATATACATTCGCATAAATCGCGCAACAGGTTCTACAACCAAAGTTCTTTTTTTTCTTGGGAATCTTGTTGAACCTTCATGCTAGAAAATTTAGGCTTTCAACATCCAACCCTTTCGCATTGTCATCATTGTTAGACTCAAGGGGAGCTAGAGAGGATCAAGAAGCTAAGGGTCTTAAACATTGACATGTTTAGGCTTTTTACATGCCAATTAAATTGAATAAAATTTGTAATTTGTGTATGTCTAAGTTGATGCCTCCTATGATCCATTGCATAAAACTTATTCATGTTTTTGCATTCATGTTTTCACAAAAGCGAAAGTTTTCATAAAACTTTTATAAAACACAAGGTTTTCAAGAATGCTTAAAAAATAAGCGTTCCAAGTTTAAAGTTTTGGAAAAATATTTTCTCACTGGTTTAATTGATTACCAGCAAGTGGTAATCTATTACTTGAGAACTAAATTTTTTTAACTGATTACAAAATGATGGTAATCGATTACTTAGCAATTATTTTGAATAAAGCTTTCTATGATAATCAATTACATTGTTCATAAAGCTTTTCCAGAAGACAAGATTTAAGAAAAACCCTTCTCTACTCTTCCTTCTAAAAAAAATTACAACCAAAGCAGTATGGAGAGAAACAACCTGATGATCCAATTCAGATGAATGTAAATGATAAAGATTTTGAATCAAGGTTGAATGAATATATCAAAAGAATCGCTCCAAAGCCTTTTTTTCTTTTTGCAATAATGCTCAACGAAGAATTCCTCTCATGGTTTCTTTATGAATGATGAAACTTGTAACGACTCGCCTCGTCGCTACGATATCACTAACTCTTAATTATGCAACTTCAATTTTTAATAAAAATTCATTAATTTCATTATGAAAATGATGGTAAATTTTTCGTGATAATACAATAATCATGCACATATTACAATTATATATTTAAACACATTATACATATATATTAAATTAGTACATGTCATTCACATGTCAGAACTTCCTTTAGCTTTACGTGTATATACACCTTAAATTACATATCAATAAAAAGCCAAAGACTAACTAAGAGAGAGTTGATTAACAAAAGACAACTCTTTCTCCAAAAAGGAATCCAAGGTCATCACGTCGGCTTGGCGGCTCCAACCAAAAAAAAATATCTCCATCAAAAGTCACCTACTGTTGCTTATCTGCTCCCATGAACGAAAGTTCGCGATCATCACAAGTACCAACCACACGGTACAACAAATGCAAGGGTGAGTTTATTATATAAAAATCAACAAACATCAGATAGCAGCAATTGGGAAGGAAACAACATTACCCACCACAATCATTAACAAAAATCCATAATTCCAATACACACTCAACAAACCAATCATCCAATGCATTTCACAACTCAAACAATCATGCACCTGACTCATCTATCAGCATGCAATGTGGTACCATCACCGGAAATAGCCTCTCACAGGAAAAATGATTCATCGCCTATCAGGGTCACCCTGTCGTGCACAGGCCATTCCCCCACCCGGTGATCAGCCAGTGTCGTAAGGGAATTCCAAACCTGATGACCCCTTAGTACCTGCATTCTCAGCCCACTAAAACCCGCAGGTACGCGAGTGCCTTCATTCTATTTCCACACATACAAATGAAGTATGAAAAATGAGCATCATCAATGCATGACCCGGCTAGGAACAAATCCTTCCTCGCAAGGGTAACCCACCATGCACCTCCCATGTACATACATAACAAACCAATGCGGGCTCACCGATGCACTGACTGTGGCTAGGAACAAATCCATCCTCGCAAGGGTAACAAACCGGTCATTGCATCCCATGTGTACATACACAGCCTACAATCATGTGCACCATCAATGTATGACCTGGCTAGGAACAAATCCTTCCTCGCAAGGGTAAACCGTCATACACCCCCATGGGTATCCATGTATATCCACACACAATGACATTGTTCACATCAACATTATTTCTCATCAATGTCATTATCAACCTCAACATCATATCATCTCAATATCGTCATCATGCATATCAATATTATCTCATTTCAACATCATCAACCACGTCAACATTATCTCATTTAAACATCATCTACTACATCAATTGCATCTCAATTTCAATATCATCAACGACATCACAAGCAATCACATTTAACATCTATACATAATACATATGCCTGAGATTCACATTCCCCAGGTCTTCAGACAACACAAAGTTCATACATTCACAATTCATCATATCACAAGACTAATATTTTTAGGAAAATTCTAAATTAAAAAGGAGGACTACAATATATAAAACACACTCTTATGGAAATTTAAAAATTTAATAAAGAATTAAATAAGAAAACATATTATAAAATTTTGGGTAGAGTCTCGTCTGTAATTAAGACTTTTCCCAAAAATCCAATAATTACAACAATAATATCATTCACAGTTTTATCCATCAACAAACCAATTCATCGCATCCCATTAGTTAAAAAAGTTTTTCTTGAAAACGAGCACACACAGGAACAAACACACATCAATTCATAAATACATCGCATCCCATTAGTTAAAAACTTAGTTTTTCTTGAAAACCAGCACACAGCATGGACAGGCAGTTATCTTCATAGTTGGACTCCCTGGCCCCCAACTATGGTATCTAAACTATCACCAAAATAATAAACTCCCCTTACCTAACCAGGAGTTCTCCCTATTACAGCCTAGTGGAGTTGTTTCACGATCAGTCAAAATGCGTGTTTTGGTCCAAATGCAGAGCTCTATATACCAAATCGAAGACAATTTAATATAGATTTCCAAGGTAAGATCAATGTTAACATTTGGGGTCAAATACCCACTTAAATTTAAAAAGAGGCTAAAAGGGTATTTTGGGAGTTTACATCGAAAAACATCATTTTGAAATTCTGATCACACCAATGTGACCAGGGTTCAGCAAGGATCATAGAAATGATATCAGTTTCATAAAAAGGAGACTTTTATAACATCTTATGTTCAAAAGGTTTTACAAAGGAAGTGTAAAACTCCCAACAACGGTACCCAAAACACAAGAGACACTAATAAAAGCTTAAACTAGCTAGGAGAAGACAAAAGAAACTAAGATTACCTCAAGGAAACCAAGAAAGGGGTATTGAGAGCTCTATTCTCTACCAAAACTTTGAGAAGAGTTTCAAAGATTCCGCTCCGATTAAAGGGTTCTTCTTCATGCCGGGGTCGCATGGCAAGCAACGGCGGCTCATGGGTGTCTCTGATGGTTATGGGGGGTGGAGGAGGGTGGTGGGGGAGCTTGGATCTGTTTGGAGGAGGAAAAACCTCCATTTTCGCGACTTAGAAGCTTAAAAACGTATTCAGCACCACCTCCACTCGCCCAGGCGAGCAAACATGCCTGTAAAACTCGCCTGGGCGAGCTCACCCAATTCTAGAATTTTCCGCTTTAGTGAAAAATTAATTACTCACGTTCCAGATATTTGTTTAACAATCCCAACGGTCCAATGTTACATATATGGGTTACGAACCTATCTTTAAAATTGGAAGATGATCCAACGGTTAACAAATCCAGAATGGTAATTTTACTAAAATAGGTTTTCGGGTCGAATCACACAATTCAATGCAGCTCAAACAAACTCCACATAACTTGACATCTACACAAAGCAATAGCACAATGATAATTTACACAATAATCATTCAACTAATACAAACTTATCAAACAATCAAATCACACAACAATCACATTAAGCATTTATTTTCAATTTATCAAAATTTCAGGATGTTACAACTCTCCCACCTTTTTTGAAATTTCGTCCCCGAAATTTACCTGATTCAAACAATGCTGGATAGGCTTCTCACATTTGAATCTCTAGTTCCCTTGTTGCATCCTCCCCTGACGTATCTCCCCAGATCACCTTGACCAAAGGAATTTCTTTTCCTCTTAGGTGCTTCGTTCGCCGATCATCGATCCTTAAAGGCATTGTTTCATATGTTAAGTTTTCCTTTAATTGAATGTCATCTAACTCGACCACATGAGAAGGATCATGGACATACTTATGGAGTTGGGACACATGGAAGACATTATGAAGATTAGAGAGGGAAGAAGGTAATGCAATTTGATATGCTACTGGGCCGACTTTTTTGAGAATGTGGAAGAGACCAATAAAATGAGGTGTGAGTTTTCGAGATTTTAATGCTTTGCCAACCCCAGTCCACGGAGTAACTCTCAAGAATACATGATCACCAACCTCAAATTCTAGGTCTTTCCTCCTTTTGTCTTGGTAACTCTTCTGCCTACTCTGAGCAGTTCTCATTCTCTCTTGGATCAACTTGACCTTCTCAGTGGTTTGTTGTACCACTTCAGGTCCTAAATGGAGATTCTCACCAGTTTTTAGCCAACACAAGGGTGTTCTACACCTCCTACCATATAGAGCTTTATAGGGAGCCATGCCAATGGTAGAATGAAAACTATTATTATAGGTAAACTCTATCAACGGCAGAAAACCCTCCCAATTGCCCTTTTGTTCTAAAACACACACCCTCAAAAGGTCCTCTAGAGACTGAATGGTCCGTTCAGTCTGACCATCAGTTTGAGGGTGATAGGCTGAACTTAGCCTAAGCTTGGTTCTCAAAGCTTTGTTCAAACTCTCCCAAAATCTATAGGTGAATCTAGGATCTCTGTCAGATACTATGCTAGATGGCACACCGTGTAATCTGACAATCTCATTAGTATACAAGGAGGTAAACTTTTCTAAGGAAAACCTGATATTAATGGGGATAAAGTGAGCAGATTTGGTCAATGTGTCAACAATAACCCAGATAGAATCTAAACCTCTCAGAGTTCTAGGCAGTCCTACGACAAAATCCATGGAGATACTGTCCCACTTCCATTGGGGTATCTTTAAGGGTTGCAACTTTCCAGAGAGTCTCTAATGTTCTATCTTAGCCTTCTGACAGACTAAACATGCATATACAAACTCACTAACCTCCTTCTTCATGTTTGGCCACCAAAACATTGTCTTGAGATCTTGATACATCTTGGTGGCACCAGGGTGGATACTCAAACTACTCCTATGTCCTTCCTCCAAAATCATTTTCCTAAGCTCAGATATTGGGAACACAGATTCTATCTTGAAACTTCAAGACTCCATCTGATCCCATATGAAAACTACTATCTTTCCCCGCCACTATGGCTTCTAACTGAGTCTTCAGAAAAGGATCTGACTTCTGGCCCTCTCTTATCTCTCCTAACAAACTGCTAGTAATCTTCAAAGCTCCTAGTCTCACACTGTTAGGGGTTACCTCACACACCAAGCTAAGGTCTTTAAACTGTTATAGGAGGTCCAATTCCCTAACCATCAAAGCAGATATATGCAAGGACTTTCTACTCAAAGCATCAGCCACTACATTAGCTTTGCCAGGATGATAGCTAAGCTCAAAATCATAATCCTTAAGAAACTCTAACCATCTCCTCTGACACATATTCAGCTATTTCTGACTAAACAAATACTTAAGGCTTTTATGATCACTAAACACTTCAAACTTAGAGCCAAAAAGGTAGTGCCTCCATATCTTATTAGCAAACACTACAACAGCTAACTCCAAATCATGGGTCGGATAATTCCTCTCATGCGTCTTAAGTTGCCTAGAAGCATAGGCCACTACTTGGCCATTCTGCATCAACACTCCTCCCAAACCCGTCTTTGATGCATCACAATACACCTCGAAAGGTTCTCTTAAGTTAGGCAAAACTAACATAGGCGTTGTCGTCAAATTGGTCAACGGTAAGGCTAATTTGGAGAAACCTTCTATGAATCTCCGGTAGTATCCTGCTAACCCCAGAAAACTCCTGATCTCAAACACCGACTTAGGATTCTCCCACTTAAGAACAACTTCTACCTTAGAAGGATCTACAGCTATACCACCTTGGGATATTACATGTCCTAGGAAACTCACTTTCTCTAACCAAAACTCACACTTAGACAACTTAGCATAAAGTTGTCGATCCTTAAAAGTTTGCAGCACAATCCTCAAGTGCTCCTCTCTGGTCTTAGAATATACCAGAATATCATCTATGAATACCACTACAAAACTATCAAGATAGGGGTGAAAGATCCTATTCATATAATCCATAAACACACTAGGGGCATTAGTCACACCGAAGGGCATGACTAAATACTCGTAGTGACCATAACGGGTACTAAAGGCAGTCTTTGGAATATCCTCAGACTTCACTCGGATCTGATGGTAACCCGACCTAAGATCTATCTTGCTAAACACACAAGGTCCCACCAGCTGATCCATAAGGTGATCTATTTTAGGCAAAGGATACTTGTTCTTAATCGTTACCTTATTCGACTGACGGTAGTCTACACACAACCTCATGGTTCCATCTTTCTTCTTTACTAGCAACACTAGTGCTCCCCATAGAGACACACTAGGTCTCACAAACTGCTTATTCAACAAATCTTCTAACTGTTTCTTAAGCTCAACTAACTCTATAAGAGACATCCTATAAGGGGCTATGGATATGGGTCCAGCACCAGGTACTAAATCTATAGAAAACACTATCTCTCTCAGGTGGTAGGCCAGATATATCCTCAGGAAACACTCCTGGAAACTCTCTAACAACAGGGAGGTCACCTAGAGGAATCTTGGTCTCTACTTCCAGGTTAGACAAGATTATGTATACTTGAGCATTCTCTTTCAAAGATGACACAATTTGGTTGGCAGAGATAAACAACCCATTATTAGTCACTTCAGGATCACCAAACACCAGAGTTTTATAGAAACAGTTCAACAAAACATGGTTGGAAGATAACTAGTCTATACCCAGAATAACATCAATTTGGTTAAGAGGCAAACAAATCAGATCAACATAGAATTTTCTACCAGAAATTTCTACAAGACAGTTCAAACACACATCAGAAGTCAAAACAGAACCACTAGTTGGGGATTCTACCATAAGATCACCACTCAAAGAAGACACAGAAAGTTTAAGTTTCTCCACACACAAATGAGATATAAATGAATGGGTTGTACCAGAGTCGAAAAGCACAAGTAACGGAATCTCATTTATGAAACATTTACCTTGGATTAGATCTTTAGATTTTGAAGCTTCAGCACCAGTAAGAGTAAAGACTCTTCCCGTGGCTCTCAGATGTTCGATTTGGTCCTTCAGGTCTCCACCATTTTGCTCTTTCTTGAGATATGGGCAATCCCTTCGAAAGTGACCCTTGTGTTTGTAGTTGTAACAGATCGGGTCTCTATCTACACAGTTTGAAGAGACATGTCCTGGCTTACCACACTTGAAGCAAATGATATGAGTCGAAAAAGTAGTGGGTCTGCTACCACTACCACCAGAAAATCCCATAGTAGCAGTTATTTGATTATTAGGACGATGACCATATTGCTTAGGAGGGGTTGTGTATGGTTTTCCACGGTTCTGAGGCCTAATCTTCTTATTCTTCATTGGACCTGTACTCGGATAATATGCCACCCTTTCTCGAGAGTCCTCACCCCATATCCTACACATGTTAACCAAAAGAGGGAACAGACGAACACCTTGATAATTCACTGCTTGCTTCACCTCAGGTCGTAAGCCATTCAGAAACTTCACACACTTAGAGCTTTCGCCATCTCTTCCTTGGTAAGGAGGAAAGTACCTAACCAACTCTTCAAACTTAGCTGCATACTCATCCACAGTCATGTTTCCTTGTTTAAGCTCCAAGAATTCCATCTCTTTCTTGTTCCTAACATCTTCAAGAAAATAGTTCTCTAGAAATACCCTCTTGAAGGTTTCCCAGGTCACAGCTTCACCTTCCGCCTCCAAGCATGGGCGAGTATTCTCCCACCAATACTCCACTTCTTCTACCAGAGTGTAGGTGCTAAAAGCAACCTTCTGCTCCTCTGGACATGCCATAACTCGGAAGATCTTCTCAATCTCCCGTAACCAACTCTGAGCACCATCAGTTGTATCCTCCATTGAAAGTAGGGGGATTGTTTCGCTGAAAGTGGTCTAACCCTTGATACTCAGTAGCTCCAACAGCTTCTCCTCTATTCTGATTAACCAAGGCTTGAGCTAAGGCTTGGAGAGCATCAGCTATCACACGGTCATTGAAAATGATAGGAATACTTCACAACAACCAAGAGGGGGGTGAATTGGTTGAACCTTGGTATTTTAAAAAATCAAATTCAAATCAGAGTTTCAGGATCTTTATCACTTTCAAAACCAAGAAACCTTTTACTCAATCAAATAGCTCAGCCCAAGAATTCAATAGATCAAAATAGAACTTGTTGAACAATGAATATGACTCAGAATTAAAGATCAATGAATAAGATGAGAATAAAGATATAGAAATAAGAACACAAGCAATTTATACTAGTTCACTTCAAAACCTGAAGCTACATCCAATTTCTTCTAATTCACACCGAATTAGAGTTCCACTATTATAAAATATTCTTACAAGTTTTTTACAAGAACCTCCCCTTTATCAACCCTAGATAAAGAACATAAATCTAAAACCCTATTAGATTTCTAAGGAGAAAGATTCAGAGAACACTACTCTAATCTTTATGCTAGAGAACCCTTCTCTAGTCCCAAGCTAGAAGAATCTTATTACAATAGCCAATATCAACAAAGTATGTAAACAAAATTACAATCAATGAGTTAAGGAAAGAAACAACCTGATGATCCAGTGAATGACATGCATATGAATGAGCAATTTCAGGTTGAAAGATAAAAACAAACTCAGAACATTCTTCTTCCTTAACCTTTTGAAAGAAACTTCTTGCTTTAAAGAATCACTCGAAAACCCATATGTGTTTTAGTTGATGCAAGAACTCATAGAACTCAGAAAATCACTTTGAACGTTTTTAGAAAGCTTGTGTATGCTCAGAATACGAATTGATCAAGTTACAAAACAAGCTGAGCTTTGGTTCTATTTATAACAAACTTTTGTAACTGTCAGTAATCGATTAAAAACGCCTAATAATTGATTAAAACGCTCATGTAATCGATTAAAATAACCTTGTAATTGATTAAAGTGTTCTACAAGATTCTGGACATGAGCAACGAGCAAAATAATCGATTATTTCGTCTTGTAATCGATTAAGACAGCAAGCTTCAAATATCAAAATACACTATGTAATCGATTACAATCTTTGGTAATCGATTAAATCAGGAAGCTTTATAAAACAGAATGTGCTATGTAATCGATTACAACATTTGGTAATTGATTAAGACAGGAAGACAACTTTTTCATTTAAGCCTGTGTAATCGATTACTACTTATTGGTAATCGATTCTTCCAGAGAGTCTTAAAATCATGTATAGCAATGTTAAGCTTTGTAATCGATTACTACCTATTGGTAATCGATTAAAGTGTTTCAACAAAGCAGTTTATATGAAAGCAAAGGTCAAATAATCGATTATTCCGATAGGTAATCGATTACATTATTCTTAAAAGCTTTTCCAGAATGAACTAAGAACAAAATAATCAATTATACCTTTAATGTAATCGATTGCAACAGTATAAAAACAATTTTTCCAAAAACCTTTGAATCAAATTAAAACCTTAGTTAAATGTTAAAAGCTTTGTTTGATTTTCATAAAAAACACTTAGTTGAATCAATGAATGAATAAGTGAATGCATGATTGGATTGATCAATCAGATAGCTTTCCTTTTACATAAAATTTCAAGTCTTCAAGCATGTTGAAAGTACAAAACTCATCTTGTATCAAAGACTTCCAAACTTCATGAAGCTCCCCTTGTATCCAACTCCCTTTTTTTGGCTTTAAACATGCCAAATTCTTGATTGACCAATTGTTGAACTTGAAGCTTTTTAAAAGTAATTAACCATGGAAGACTTTGAATATTTTGGACCTGAAAATTTAAACTTTCTTTGCAAAGAACAAGTGGTAAAGAATCCGATTCCATTTAACCATAATTTACAAGTATTCTGGGTATAATTGATTCATTTTAAACAGTTAGCTCCCCCTAAATTCCATAATCCATTCAAGTCATATTTTGGGCCAAATTTTGAAAAAAAAAAAAGGGATGAACAGAGTATATAGCAGAGTATATCAAAACTCAATCATTTCTCCCTCTATTTGGAATGTTAAAGTCAAAAACATAAAGAGCACAGTGGATAATTAAAATAAAAGCAGAATGGAAGTTTTATAGATGCATTGGAAAGCCAGTACAAAGTGAAATAAACCATTACAGTCACAAATAAAAAACAGAGCACATAAACTTAAAGAAACAAAGGCCATTTAGAAAGAGGTAGAGTCATCAGTCTTTAGAGTAGTGTCTATAATGTCTATCCTATCCTTTATTTCATTCAAAGAGACACTAGTCTCAGCCCTAAAATCATGATGCATCTGAAGAAGCCTATCCATCTTCTGCAGCATTAGAGATTCAAACTGTTAGTATAAAGGCTGAGTTTGATCCCTTCTTCATCTTCAGACTCTTCCACTTGAAGGTCAGCATCATCAGGAGGAGGAGAGGGTACTTGTGGTTAGCCTGCCATCACCCAGCCTTGAGGTGTCTTCTGCATCCCTAGCTTTGTAAGATGTTTTTCTTTTATAAGGCTGTTGCTGGAATTGGTATGGTCCATAACCTCATCAGTCACATCAATGTTGAAGTGATCAATGAACCTAGATACCAATACAGGATAAGGAAAAGGATAGTTAACAAGTCTCTTAGACTTTAGCATGATTTCCTCAAATATAAGAACCCAATTCATGGGAATAGCGTTCTTTAGACCATACACCAATTGTAGGTCATCATCTGTGGCTTGGCCATGGTTAATAGTCCTTGGAGTAAGCACATAGGTTATGATGTAGTGGAGTAACCTATCCTTAGGATTCATAGGACCAGTATCTAATCTATTCCTAAGTTGCATATGTGGATCATGAAGCATTTCCCTATAGGTATCTAATTTGCTGTATCCCTCAGGTTCTTCATCGAACTTTCTAGCACCCTCACATATCACCCCAGCAACAGATTCCTAGACTTCATGGGTGATTTCCATAGTAACACCCTTGACTTTAGAAATCATGTTCCCATGCATGGAACCCTTGGCACAAGCATAAAACACCTTAACTGGGTAGAAAATACCCTTCATTTCAAGGAATCTTCTAAGACCTTGGATTTCTAAGAATGCAGGGTGTAACGCCTCTCGTGACTCTCTCGTGCTTGATTGATTTTAATTAAAAGCTCGTGTCCTTTTTGTATTAAAATGATCTTAGTTGTAAATTTTTCGCGAAAATTCTTTTTGCCTTGCTTGCTAATAATTTGTTTGTAGTCTAAACGATTTTCCTTACCACAATTCATATAATAAGAATACAGTTCATGATACAGTCCAAATACAGTATCCAAAATAATATATAGACAACTTATCACAAATTACATGCCACAAAAAATTACAAATCACAACATACAGCTTCTCATCAAACTTCTTCAACAATCTTCATCTACATCTCATGCTTTCCTGTTCCTCTGCTCGCCCAAATGAATTGGGGTCATCACAGGTGTCAACCACAGACACAACTCGGGTAAGTTTATGCCAAACATAATTTGAATAATATAAACACAGATAGATAAAATCTACACAACTT
>PYAF01002458.1:35924-49419 GCA_007407185.1 Glycine tomentella
AGGGAAGGAATACAAATTTTTCTTCCTTTCATGCTACATGTGGTCATTTTTGATGATGAATAAAAATCTAGTTTCAATATGGTATTTTCTTAAAAAGAAATCCAATTTAATTTGAATTCTTTTATCTAAAGAAAATTTTGAATATTAGAATTCTAGATGTTCCTAAGAATTTATCCCAATGATAGTTTAAATTAATCCCGGGCAGTCTTATACAGGGCAATACATAAACCTTTCATTCTAGACTACATCTTTATCTTATTTTTGATTGGTCTATACTTCTTCTGACCATCAAAATTACTAAACCATTTTATTAGATAGGTCTATTCATCCTATAATTAAGAGAAAATTCTATAGATTTTGTGTACCATTTTTCCATATTTTACTGATGCTTGAGTTTTCTTGAATACAGCCTCAAAGTTGTCATCTTCCAAAATTTGTAGAAATTTTATTCTAGAGTTTTGTGTCACAAAATATGTTGATACTTAGTCAGCTAAGTGTATTTTATAATTTCATCAAGTTTCTACAAAATTTCTAAAGTTAATTGAGCATTTTTGGCCTAGGGGCATTTTGGTAATTATGTCATTCAACCTAGGGGTATTTTGGTTATTTTTAAAAATGTCCAAGGGCATTTTTGAAATTTTCATCTTAAGGGTTTTCTAGTAATTTCTACATCATGGAAAGAGTGATATAGTTATTTTTCTCTAAACATACTTGTATCCAATTATCATCACATTTTTATAATTTTGGGGATGTTACAAAAAACTCTTCTATTTGTGGTCCATGGTATAGTCATAATCTCGTGTTCTTCTTTAGTGATAGGAGGTTCATTCTGATCAGAATTGGCTCTGTATATCACTGTAGTGAAATACGTCGTAGTTCTATCTTCCTCTGATATCTCCTTTCGCCATTGATTATCAATTACAAAGAAAGTTTTATTTATGAAATTCATTTTTCCTGAATAGTCACCACAAATTAGTACTGTAAAATTCTTATTCCTATATTCCAGAAAACATTACATAAAACACAGCCCATAAGTCATAGCAAAATATAGAGAACATATAACACAGAATATTTTGCAGAGAAGCAAAGCAAACACATAACACACAGTCCTAAGAAACAAACATGCTCTGATACCACTATTGAAATGCCTCCAACTTACCATCTTATTATTAATTGATTTTTAAAGAAAATCCTTTACCAATTCACTTAAAAATATTGAACCATAATTACTATTAACTGATATTCAAAAGATTTCCATGTCTTGTTAACATTTATAACTATGATATAGTGTAAAATAAAATACAAACTGATATAGATTCTATTACATAGAACAAATAACTAAGATATCTATTACAACAAAACATCTTCAACCAAAAATCTTCAACAAAGTCCTTCATCAAAAAGCAGCTTGCCAAATCTTTCCTTACTGTTCATCTGCTTGCCCAAATAAAATTGAGGTCATACCAGGTGTCAACCACAGACACAAAAATATAGGGAAAGTTTATGATAAATATAATTTAAGTAACAAAATATATTCAATATGCAGATATTCATAACAACATCCTTAAAGATGCATGACTCTCTTAGATTCTTATCATGATGCATGATTCTCTTGAACTCTTTCAATATTTGGTACCAACTGTCAAGATATCCCCATCCCTGTGGCACATAACTTATCCGACCAGTCAGGGTCTCCCAGTGTTGCACAGGTTCTCACCCACACTTCATGTGATCATCGTGGGTGGTGTGATTCCCCACCGCAAGAGTTACCCCCCCAGCTCAGACACCTTTTGTCTGAACGCACAGACTCAGTTCCTGGAGCTATCTGACACACCTCCTCTTTGAGGCAACTCTTATATATACCTCCTCTCTGATGCAACTCTTATATACATCTCCTCTGTGAGACAACTCTTATGCACATGAGACACATATAACTGATTCACTTAATTCATAACTCTTTTCATTTTATCAACTCATATTTATTTTCAACATCAGTTCTTTAATCACTGTCTCATATATTTTACTCAGAAATTCAACATAAATCAAGTACAGAACTCAACTTGATATTCATGTACAGAAATTCATAGAACACTTCAGCAAGTATAAAACTTCATTCAAACACTCAATCATGTAACTATAACTCAAGTCCAACAATTTCTCAGATACAAGTCATACTACAGAGGACTTCAAGCACTTAAACACAAACAACATTTAAACTATCTTTATCATAAACAACACTTAAACTATCTTTATCATAAAGCTTCCCTACACATACCTTGTAACTTCTTTTAAAGCTTGTCTTTCTCTTCCTAGAAAGACCAACTTTACACGTGATTTCTTCAAGATGGTGGGGTCTTTTCCTACTTGATTTAGGCTTGAAAAGGAGAGGATGAAAGTGAAATAAAAGGGATGTAAGAGAGGGAGTTCACGTGTGGCTTCTTGTAGAAGGTTGGTCTTGAAAATGACCTCCACTTAGGACCCCCCTTCCTTTATATAGTGGTTGGAAATTGATATAATATTCAAGGACATTTTTACCCTTCCTAACTAATTACCTTCATTTAGTTCCATCTTAACTTAGTTTCCTCTTATTCCATTAGATTCTAACTAAGTTCATCATTATTCTTTTACTTCATAAAAATATCTCCTAAGCCTTAATGATTTCTTTTACAAGTGTCCATTACAAGTGTCCACCACTTTACAAGTGTCCTTACACTTGTCCAAGCTCATGAAACTTCTCCATCTTCCTTGCTTTTCATGTGGACAAGTTCTTAGCCTAGGGAAGATTTTTATTTTCCTTTCATTTATATATATATATATATATATATCATGTTATCTTTTAAATGAAGAAAGATAATCTAATTTCATTTTTACATTATACATGGCATTTTCTAGTAGGAAGAAAGTTCAATTTGAACTCTTCTACCTAAAGATAATATTGAAAAATATAATTCTAGAGTTTTCCAAAGACTAACTTCAATTACAATATAAATTGCCCATAAGTAGTCTATACAGAGTGCTACATAAATTTTACATATAAGACTGCTCTTATCTTAATTCTGATTGTTCCATACTATTGCTGACCATCAATATTACTAAATCATTGTATTAAATAAGTCTATAAATCCTATAATTAAGAGAAAATTCCATAGATCTTGTCTATCACTTTTCCATATTTTTCTGATGCTTGAATTCTTCTGAATAAAGTTTCAAAGTTATTATCTTATAAAATTCATAGAAATTATATTCTAGGGTTTTCTGTCACAAAGTATTTTTGATAATCTGTCATCTAAGAGTATTATGTAATTTCATCAGGTTTTCACAAAATTTCTAAGAGTGTCTCAGACAATTTTAGTATCAAGGGTATTATGGTAATTTTTAAAGTATCCAAGGGTATTTGTGTAATCTTCACCTTAAGGACATTTCTGTAATTTCGGTTTTAAAGTAAGGGTAATATGGTCCTTTCTCTTCAAACATTTTTGTAATATTTCTAATTAATATTTCACCCAAATATAGACTAATCAAATCTCACATAACCTAACACTCACATTAACAGTTGCACAAAAGTAATTCATACAATATATTTGCAATTATTGAAATATTAGGGTGTTACATTCTTATTTTTGAAAATATAGCTGTTGGAGGTAGTTAAGATACTTCAGTGACCTTTGATTTGATTTAGATTTGGTTGGGCAGTTACATTTCCAGAGAAAAATTATTAGAAAAATGCACCAACAGACTAAATAATCAATTAAATGGTAATAATAATCGATTGTTTGCACATTTAGAGCACAAAAATTACATGTGGTAATCGATTATCCTGTATGGTAATCGATTATTTCACACATCATTCAAAGGTTAAAGATGACTAGTAATCGATTATATGTTAATGTAATCGATTATATCATCATTTGGAGAATTTAATCACATATCAGAGCTTATGTAATCGATTATCCCGACTGGTAATCAATTACTCCAAAAGTATTTAAAATTTTAATCAGACATGTAATGGATTACCAATTGGTCGTAATCGTTTATTCCAATGAAACTATTACACTGAAAAACATATTTTGCTTATCATAATCGATTACTCCAGGCTTCAGTTTTTTCAAAACAAAGAATAATCGATTACGAGTTTGCTGTAATCGATTACTGAAGCACGAATTTCATAATCAATGAGATTTTTAATGATTTTAATCGATTAACCCGAAGTGTAATCAATTATTAGAGGATTTTATCAGAAAACAGAGTATTTTGCAGATCATTACGAATTTTGCACAGAATAGATCATTTTTAGTGATGAAGGCAGCTATGAAGTTCAATTTGCATGGAAAGGCACACTTCAAACAGGCTAGCATATATTGGATTCATCAAGAATACCTAGCATGTTTCTAAGTGCATAAAATCTATCTCTAGCCAATGGTTTAGTAAATATATTAGCTAGTTGGTTATGAGTATCAATGAAATTAGTTTTGATATTACCTTTTTGAATATGATCTCTGAGGAAATGATGCCTTATCTCAATATGCTTGGTCCTTGAATGCATTATTGGATTCTTTGATATGTTAATAGCACTTGTTTTGTCACATAGCAAATGTATTTCCTTCAGTTTAACTCCAAAATCTTGCATTTGTTGCTTCAGCCATAGACTTTCTGCACAACAACTTCCAGCTGAGATATATTCAGCTTCAGCAGTAGACAAAGCAACACAAGATTGTTTCTTGCAATGCTATGAGATCAAAGCACTACCAAGTAGATGATAAGTGCCACTTGTACTTTTTCTATCTAACTTGCAACCTGCAAAGTCAGAATCAGAATATCCAATAATATTAATTGAAGCACCTTTGGGATACCAAAGACCAACTTTTGGTGTAGCTTTGAGATATTTGATGATCCTTTTGACTACTGTTAGATGAAACTATTTTGGATTTGCTTGATATCGTGCACACAAGTAAACACTTAGCATTATATCTTGTCTACTAGCTGTCAAGTATAATAAAGATCCAATCATTCCTCTGAATTTTGACTCATCAACCTTCTTTCCATTTTCATCTGAATCTAGATATGTTGATGTTGCCATTGGAGTTGCAGCATCTGTGCTTTTCTCCATTTCAAATTTCTTAATTATTTCAAGGCAATATTTGGATTGATTGAGAAATGTTCCATTCTTCATTTGCTTCACTTGAAGTCCAAGAAAGAATGTTAATTCTCCCATCATTGAAATTTCAAATTCTTTCTGCATAGCTGAGGAAAATTCCTTACATATCAAATGATTAGTTGAACCAAAAATTATATCATCAACATAAACTTGAACCAATAAGATATCATTTTCATGCCTTTTGATGAACAAGGTTTTGTCAACATGGCCCCTTGTGAAAGACTGTTCAAGCAAAAACTTGCTTAGTCTTTCATACCATGATTTGGGAGCTTGCTTCAAACCATAAAGGGCCTTTTTGAGTTTAAAAACATAGTTGTAAAGAGAGATTTCTATTTTTTATCTAGGGTTGATAAAGAGGGATTGTTGTAAAGCTTGTAAGAACATAATTTTATAATAGTTGAACTCTAATCTAGTGTTGATTAGAAGAAACTAGATGTAGCTTCTCTTGAGAAGTGAACCAGTATAAATTGCTTGTGTTGATTTTCTTATCTCTATCTCTTCAAATAATCTTGTTCATTTATTCTTGGTAGTATTATCATTACTCAACAAGTTTTGTTATGAGCTATTAATTTCTTGTGCTGAGTAACTTGATTGATTAAAAGCATTCTTGGGTTAAAAGTGATTAAGATCCTTTAACTCTGATTTCATAAATAATTTTAAAAGACCAAGTTTAAACCAGTTCACCCCCCTCTTGGTTATTATGGGTATTCCTATTGTTTTCAACAAGTTCCACTAGTGTTTTTTCTATCCAATTTGCACCCTGCAAAGTCAGAATCAGAATAACCAACTAAATTAAGTGATGCACCTTTAGGATACCAAAAACCAACTTTTGGTGTTGATTTGACATATTTGATGATTCTTTTGACTGCAGTGAGGTGTGATTCTTTGGGATTTGCTTGATATCTTGCACACAAACACACACTCAACATAATATTTGGTCTACTAGTTGTCAAATATAGCAAAGATCCAATTATTTCTCTAAATTTTGACTCATCAACCTTCTTTTCTTTTTCATCTGAATCAAGATAAGTTGATGTTGCCATTGGAGTTGCAACATCTTTGCTTTTCTCCATTTCAAACTTTTTGATCACTTCAAGGCAATACTTGGTTTGATTTAGAAATGTTCCATTCTTCATTTATTTCACTTGAAGTCCAAGAAAGAATGTTAATTCTCCCATCATTGACATTTCAAACTCATTTTGCATAGAGATAGAAAATTCTTTACACCACAATTGATTAGTTGAACCAAAAATTATATCATCTACATATATTTTGTAACTCCTCAAATTCCCACTTTATGTTGTATTAATTTTTAATGAAAATACTTTTTCTCTTGTAAATAAAATAGCAAACTAAGGTTTACTAATGAACGTTTTCAAAAGGTTTTGTCACTAATTAATATTTAAAGGTTTGGTGTAATACAAAATACAATACAGTCCGATATTTGTTCTATTACGTATTATAAACAACTCAAATATTTCATCATAACAAAACATCTTTAGTCAAACATCTTCATCAAAGTCCTCTATCAAAGACAGCCTGCCAATACTTCTTTATTGTTCATCTGCTCACCCAAACCAAATCGGGGTCATAGCAGGTGTCAACCACAGACACATAATACAGGGTAAGTTTATGATAAACATAATTTAAGCAAATAAAACATATTCATATGCAAATAACAACATCCTTAAAGATGCATGACTCTTTTAGACTCTTATTAATTGGTACCAATAGTCAAGATAGTCCCATCCCAGTGGCACAGAACTGAAACGATCAGTCAAGGTCTTACAGTGTTGCAATAGGATTCTCACCCACACTCATGTGATCATCATGGGTGATGTCATTTCCCCACTGCCAAGTCACCCCCAGCTCAGACTTCTCTTATCTGAACGCTCGAACTCAGTTCCTGCAGCTATTTGACACATCTCCTCTTTGAGGCAACTCTTATATATACCTCATCTCTGAGGTAACTCTTATATACATCTCCTCTATGAGGTAACTCTTATACACATGAAATTGATTCACTTAATTCATAGCTCTTTTCATTTTATTAACTCATATTTATTTTCAACATCAGTTCTTCAATCGCTGTCTCATTTATTTTACTCAAGAATTCAACATAAATCAAGTACAGAACTCAGCTTAATATTCGTGTACAGAATCTCAGCATATCATTCAAGTACAGAGATTTATAGAAACACCCAGCAACACATGGAATTTAGAGAGATTCATAGAAACACTAAGCAACACATGAACTTCAAACACTTATTCAAACACAAACAACACTTAAACTATCTTTATCATAAAGCTTCCCTATACATACCTTGTAATCTCCTATGAAGCTTATTTTTCTCTTCCTACTTGGCTAATCTTCTTCCACGTGATTTCTCTAAAAGGTGGGGTCTCTTCTACTTGTTTTAGTCTTTGAAAAAGCGAGGATGAAAGTGATGTGAAAGAGATATGAGTAGGTAGTTTCACGTGTGGCTCTTGTATAAGAGTGGCTTGAAAATGACTTCCATTTTGGACCCCCCTTGCCTTTATATAGTGGTTGGAAATTAATAAATATTCAAGGACATTTTTGCCCTTTCTAACTAATTACCTTCATTTAGTTCCATCTTAACTTAGTTTCCCTTCATTCCATTAGATTCTAACTAAATTTATCCTTATTCCTTTACTTTGTAAAATATCTTTCAAGCCTTAATGATTTCTGTTACAAGTGTCCATGACAAGTGTCCACCACTTTACAAGTGTCCTTACACTTGTCCAAATTCAAGAATCTTCCTCCTTATTCCTTGCTTTTCACATGGACAATGCCCAGGCCAAGGAAAATTTTTATTTTCCTTTCATTTATACATATATCATGTTATTTTGCAAATGAAGAAAATAATCTAATTTCATTTTTATCTTATACTTGGCGTTTTCTAGGAGGAAGTCAAGTTCAATTTGAATTCTTCTACCTAAAGATAATATTGAATAATGTAATTCTAAAGTTTTCCATAGACTTACTTCAATTACAATATAATTTGCCCATAAATAGTCTATATAGAGTGTTATATAGACTTTACATATAAAGCTGCTCTTTAGCTTAATCCTAACTGTCCCATACTACTTTTGACCATCAAAATTACTAAACCATTTTATTAAATAAGTCTATGCATCCTACAATTAAGAGAAAATTTCATAGATCTTGTCTATCATTTTTCCATATTTTTCTGAAGTTTGAATTCTTTTAAATAAAGTTTCAAAGTTATTATCTTATAAAATTCATAGAAATTCTATTCTAGGATTTTCTATCACAAAATATTTTGATAATCTATCGTCTAAGAGTATTCTATAATTTCATTAGATTTTCACAAAATTTCTAAGAGTGGCTCAGAAAATTTTAATATTAAGGGTATTGTGGTAATTTCTAAAGTACCCAAGGGTATTTATGTAATATTCACCCTAAGGACATTTCTGTAATTTCTGCTTAAAAGTAAGGGTAATATGGTCATTTCTTTTCAAACATTTTTGTAATATCTTTAATCAATATTTTACCCAAATAATTTAAATATAGACTAATCAAATTTCACATAACCTAACATTCATATTTACAATTGTACAAGAGTAATTCATACAATCATCTATTTTACAGTTGTTAAAATATCAGGGTGTTACATATTTAAACGAATAAAATATCATTAATTTGCTTTTTGATGAACAAGGTTTTATCAACATGCCCCTTGTGAAAGATTGTTCAAGCAAAAATTTGCTTAACCTCTCATACCAAGATCTTGGAGCTTGTTTTAAACTATAGAGAGCTTTCTTAAGTTTAAAAACATGGTTTGGATGTTTGAAATCAGTAAAACCAGGAGGTTGCTCCACATATATTTCCTCCTCAATATATCCATTTAAGAAAGCACTTTTAACATCCATTTGAAAAAGTTTAAAATCCATTAAACATGCATATGCAAGGAGTAACCTAATGGCTTCCAATCTTGCAACTGGTGCAAAGGTTTCCTCATAGTCAATGTCTTCCTCTTGGTTGTAACCTTTTGCAACTAATCTGACTTTGTTTCTGACTATGATTCCACTCTCATCAAGTTTGTTTCTAAAAACCCATTTAGTGCCAATAGGCTTGAGAGAAGGAGGTCTAGGGACAAGTTCCCAAACTTCATTTCTCTTGAATTGATTCAATTCATCATGCATGACATGCATCCAATGTTCATCAATTAAGGCTTGATCAATATTCTTAGGTTTTATTTGTGAAACAAAAGCCATATTACAGCAATGATTTCTTAATGATGATCTAGTAGATACTTCCTTTGAAACTTCACTAATTATATTGTCAAGTGAGAGATCTCTTGTGGTTCTCCAATCCTTTGGCTCTTGGACTGATGTTGATTGTTTTGTTTCAACAATTGGTTCTTCCTTTTCTTTATTCATCTAGCCATTTAGTTGAATAAACTCCTCCAAAGGTTCCGCATCAATATCACACTTCTTTTCCACTTTAGAGGGATTAGATTCATCACAAATAACATGAAATGATTCTCCCTTGCATAAGGTTCTTTTATCAAAAACTCAATATTCTTTGCTATGTAATGAATATCCAAGGAAAATGGCTTCATCAGCTTTAGCATCAAATTTTCCAAGTGATTCTTTACCATTATTTAACACAAAACACTTATAGCCAAATGCTCTCAAATGAGAAATGTTTGGTTTTCTACCTTTGTATAGTTCATAAGGGGTTTTCTTCAAAATAGGCCTTATTAGTAATCTATTCAAAGTGTAGCAAATTGTACTTACAACATCATCCCAAAAATCTTTAGGCAAATTTGTCTCATTAAGAAGAGTTCTTGCACCTTCTTCAAGGGATCTATTTTTCCTCTCCACAACACCATTTTGTTGAGGTGTTCTTAGAATTGAAAAATTGTGGTTAATTCCATTTTCTTCACAGAATTTTTCAAAATGTTCATTTTGGAATTCTCCACCATGATCACTTCTTATTGAAATAATTTTGCTTCCCTTTTCATTTTGAGCAAGTTTGGCCAATTTTCTAAAAGCATTGAAAGCATCACTCTTGGATTTCAAAATCAAAAGTCCATGTGAATCTAGAGTAATCATCAACAATGACAAGCCCATAGTAATTACCTTCTAAACTCATAGTTCTAGAAGGACCAAACATTTATCTATGTGAAGTAATTCAAGGGGTCTTGAAGTAGAAACAAACATTTTTACTTTGAAAAGAATTTTTTGTTTGTTTCCCTTTTTGACAAGCACATAATTTGTCCTTTTCAAACTTGAGTTTGGGTAAGCCAATGACTAAGTCCTTTTTAATTAGCTTGTTCATATGATGCATGTTAATGTGACTTGCCCTTCTATGCCATAGCCAAGATTCATCAATTTTACTTATTAAGCAAGAAGTGTTGTGAAAGAATGCATGACCTATGGAGAGTAAATAGATATTACCTTTTCTTTTACCTATATGAATCACCTCACCATTTTGTCCAACACATATCATAGAGCAATTGTCATTGAATGACACTTTGAACCCTTTATCACACAGTTGGCTTATACTTAGGAGATTGTGCTTTAATCCTTCCACATAAAGAACATTTCTAATTTTGGTTTTAAAGTTGTCTCCTATATTTCCTTCTCCTATTATCTTCCCTTTGTTGTTGTCTCCATAGGTGACAAATCCAGCATCTTTAAGAGTCAAATTTGTGAGCATTGATATGTCACCGGTCATATGTCTAGAGCATCCACTATCAAGATACCATAATGATGATCTAGCTCTTGGACATACCTGCAAAATTCAAATCAATTTTCAAAGGAAGGTACCCAATTGAGGTTGGATCCATAGGGGTTAGCCAATTTCTTCTTCTTTTTTCAACTAAGTTACATCTACCTTTGTAAAGCTTTCTTAAAAGATCAATCAAATCACTATTCTTAGATAAGAGTAACATGTATTTTTCTCCTTGACTTCTCTTGTAATCATCAAAATCCTTTTGCAGCATATTATATTTGTTAACATTAGATGAAGAAGAAGCACATACACATCCATTTATTATGTAACTTGAAACAAGTTTTTCATTTTCTTCTTTCAGGTTACAAATTTTAGTTTGTAATTTTGTAATTTTTGTAACATTCCATCTAAGATTTCCTTTTAGCATATTGTTGGATTTTGCAAGCTTTTTGGCCTCTTCATGAATTTCATGAAAGGCATCAATAACTTGATCAAATTCAGAACTTACCTCAGTTCCAGCAATTGAGAGATCATCATCTTCATTAATTGTGGAAGTGAGACATGTTAGTATATGGATGTCCTAGAGACAATCTTTTCATTAGATTAGGACGTACATGTACATTTCATATTGTCATGAATAAATTATAAGCACTCTTTATCTTGTTTCATATTCTGTCTCGATATCATTATTAATATATGAGGAACTGGGTAAAACCCTTGGAATAGAATAGGTATCTCTTGAATATCAGTGATGGGATCACGATCATGAGGATTCAAGGATACCAGATGTCTACTCCTAAATTTTAAGTTCCTAGTCTAGAGACACTGAGAATGGGGATCAGTGATTTTAGGTAAGACTAGCACGGCTTAACTACTTGTATGCAGATACAAGTTAAAGACCTCATGAGCCACAAACATGGAGATGTCTTAGCTAAAGTCGTGGGTGGACCTATAAGAGTATAGCTTGCACTGAATGGACCCACAAAGAGACTCTATGAGGAAATCTCACAGATAGTATCATTAGAGTAGTCTCTTATTATTTGGGTGTGTCTTTCCTTAGACCATAAGTTTTCACTTAGACTGTGTTCTAGAAGACATGCTTTGATTGTATACCTCATCTGCCTGAAACATGGAGACACATAGGTATACCTTTGGACATGTCCTGAAAGAACATGAGTCTAGGGTGACTAGCTGAAGGAATTCATCAAATCTCTATGAGAGATTAGGTTATCTGTAAACCAGAGAAATCAGGATGACATTTACGGGACTCGGGAATCTATGCATAGCAAAAGAAATCATGAGATGATTTGCCTTTAGAGTCAGTAAAATTGGAGACTCCCTATTTCGTATTAAAGCTTACCCTAGACTACAAGGGCTGATACATTTCCTTACCCTAGGTTTTATGGGAATGTAACTGAGACAAAAGGAAATACATACGGAAACCAAATAGATTTAATAGGATGATCTTGCCATTTACCTAACTAGTTCTGGGGCAACAAAGCATTGCTAATGCTATGTGTTATCATTAAATGAGTAGTGGCCTTGTTGGGCCCAAACTTATTTATGTCAATAGCTATGTATAATAACCTAGGCTTTTATAAAAAGGAATAAAAGAAATAAAAATTTAAATTTATAAAATTCTGTCGCAACAGCCTTAGTGACGGATTTAGCGACGGACGGAGTCTGGCGCCAGTAGCGCCACAGATGCTGGAAATTGGCGCCAGTAGCGCCAAAGTGGCACCAATGGCGCCAGATGCACTGGATTTTGGCGCCATCAGCGCCAGAGTGGTGCGAATGGCGCGGCATGTTGGTCAGGCCCAGTATAAAAGGGTTAGATTATGAATTTCTGGGCCCAAAACTCATTCTCTTCTTCCTCTGAACGTTCCACCTCCATTACTGAGCTTCCAAGCTTCCTAGACCTCCATTTCTTGGCCTAAACACTTTCCTTTGGTCACAAACCTTGCGAGAAACCTGTGGTGAGCTATAATCCTTCATCTCTTCCTCTTAAAAACCCAAAACCAGAGAAGTCCCTATCTTAAGGGAACTTCAAAGAACTCGAGTTCGGCGAGGAACGGCGTCGATTCTTGGACACCTGAGCTAAGAGAAGCGGTCCACGAGCCTTTCTTGTTGTTATTGAGGTAAGAAACTCGAGTTCCTCTGGTTGATTTGTGATTTGGGGTTTTGGGTGAATAGTGACCCACTTGAACTGGGGTTAGATTTAGCTATGGGTCCTATAGAAAAATGTGTTTAGAACAGTTTAGTGATGAAGGATTAGCTCTCAGATGTTAGTTTGGTGAACTTTGGTTTTAGGCTCTATGGTTATGCATGTGTGACTATTGTGTTGAGTCACTTGTGTTGATTTGAGGGGGAGCTGTTTGAAGATTACTTGAAAGAGCAAGCATTGAAAGGACTTGGTTATTTTGGCTTTCAACATGATTCAATTCTTGAAGAATGAAGTGTGTGATTAAATGTAAAAGGATTGAAAGCATTATGATGATCCAGGCTGTGCATACATATCATTCATACATATCTTAAAGCATTGCATCATATAGACCATTAAGCAATTGATTTAGAACTTATAGAAAAAAGCTAAGTAATTTGGAAAAATAGACTTA
>PYAF01002458.1:49519-81855 GCA_007407185.1 Glycine tomentella
ACTTCATCTAGGGTTGATGAAGAGAAGTTTGTAAATTGCTTGTAAGGATATTTTTTGCAATAGTGGAACTCTACTCTAGTGTTGAGTGGAAGAACTGGATGTAGCCTCATTGTGGTTGAGGTGAACCAGTATAAAATCTGTGCTATTCTTTCCTCACATATATTAGTCTCTTAATTGCTTTGTTTGTGAATCAATTACAATACACAGAAAGTTATATTCTATTTTCTATAGTTCTTAAAAAGGGAAGTTGATTGAATATTGATTCTTGGTGTTGAACCATTCTTAAATGTGATAAAGATCCTTTGGTAACTCTGATTTAAATTTTAATTGGCCAAGATTCAACCAATTCACCCCCCTCTTGGTTGTTTTGAAGTGTTCCTTTGTTTTAAAACTTGATGATATTGAGACATGCAAGAGCCTTGGTACATGGTTTGGGGGTGTCTGAGAGACCATGATGAACCTTAAGTTAGAAGATAGAGAGAGATTGATATGGAAAGGAAGAGTGTTTCCTTTCATATAAACGGTTGAAAATCATTACTGATTGTTTATCTGCATGCCTGATGTAGGGCATGAGATTCATACTGCTGGTGGTGGTTACCACGAGGCCGGGAGAGTCGGTATTGAGCTGAGACCAGGTAAGCTCATCATTCATGGGGAATGTTTCCCTTGCTTTTGGTTTCACCATTCCCACCAGGGTGATGGTTTGGTATGCCATGCATTTGGATATTGTATGTTGTTGTTATATTGAGACATGTATGTGATGTTGAGAGAAATCCATTATGGCATGTTGGCAATTGATGTTAGCTAAACACTGTGATAGTGTTATGCTTTGTATTGATTGTGAGATGAATGTGATGATAATGCTGTGTGATATGACTGTATGAGAATTCTCTGGCCAGTAGAATAGGGAACTATGGACCCCTTGGGAATGTGCCCTTAATTGGATGATCTTCCTTGGGAAAATCCATAGGCGTCCATGTAATTTCTGAGAGAATGTACCCTTCATTGGATGATCTTTCTCAGGTATAGGTGGGAAAAGTCCTGAGGGAATGTGCCTTTAATTAGATGATCTTCCTCAGGCATGGAAGTGAAAGTCCTGAGGGAATGTGCCTTTCAGTAGATGATCTTCCTCAAGCACTCAATGAGAAGTCATGAGAGAACGTGCCCTTTAATGGATGATCTTTCTCAGACAATGTGTGATGGGTACATATGTTGTTACCCCTGTACTGTGATATGCATAAAGTGTGTTCCATGTAAGCCGTGAAGGCTGATTGTATGACTAATGTTTATTTGGTATTAATTATGTTGTATATGTGCTTGGAAGTGAACCAAGGGGAGGGAAACCTCCAAGGACCCTGAGTTTACTGAGATTATTATCTCACCCCTGTTGGGGCTTATGTTGCAGGTAATGATACAGGAGTAGCTGATAGATCTCAAGGCAAGAGGCCTGAGCAGGGATAGTATTGTTGATAACTCTAGGCATAGATAACTGAGCATGTTGGCTCACATTTTTGATTATGCCTGTACTTGTACAGTTTTGACAAAATGTACTTGCCTTGTACAAGAAATCACCATATATGTATATAATGTACTTTTGATATTGTTTCTGCTTCCTAATTTTTATTTTGATTATATTGTAACCGCTACATCATTCTGATATAATAACAATGTTAATACGCCGGGTGCACACGGGGTGTTACACTATATTGGGCCTAATGGGTCACACACTAACACTTTATTGTCATGACATTATAGCATTAAAGGTTTTGGGCCTAATAATGGTTGTTGGCCCAAGAAAGAGTTTGGATACTTATCTTAAAGAGAGAGGGGGACATGAATGGAGTTAATGGGCTTGGATAGTCCAAGACATTATTAATTAATTTAAATAGTTAAATTAATTATCTAATATTTAAATTTGATAATTTAAATTTTGAATTTAAATATGAATTAACTATAGTAGTTACTTTCATATCAAAAGGAGAAGATAAGAGCTAGATTTGAATTTGAATTCAACTAGCATCTTATCATGATCATGTCCTAGATTTTAGGAAGAAGTTTGAGGGCTGATTATGGGCTTACATACGTCTGATATATGATTATCATTTGGCAAAAATAAATCCCAAGTAATTGACTTGGTCTTAGGAGGATAAGATGGGAAGTTATTGCCAATTTTTGAAATGCAACAACTCTATCTTTTCTTTACGTGTGGGATGCTTCATGATCAGAATTTTTGGTTAAAAAAATTTGACTCAAACTCTTCTATAAAGTGTGCTATTGTGATCATAGTTCTCTAATAGTTTTTAGAGGAAAAACCCTATTTACTTTCCTCTATTTTCACGTGCCCCTTTGTGTGAGTTTTGGATGAAAACTCAGCCACTAATATCATCTATTGGTAAGCCTCTTAGATAAGTAAAAGCACTTTAAAACCTAACATTCTTCCTCTCTATTGGTGTGCCTAGCCTGCTTCCTTTGGTGTTTGTTGGTAGCCTTCAAGAAGTGTTCTTGAGTCTTGACAAGAAGCGGTGTGGATCAACATTAGAGGGCTTGTATCTTCAAGCCTATCCTTGATCATCAAATTTCGAATATAAACAAGGTAACATCTATGTCCTAAAGAATGATTCTTGTGTGGTATGTGTGTTTCCACTTGAAAAACTTTTGTTTTTCTCACATGCCTTCGGGCTTCAAGGCCCTATCTTTCAAGACACACATTTGCTTCTTCACTCTTAATTGATGATTCAGAAGTTGTTGATTCATTATCTTCCCAAGCTATATAGGCTCTCTTAGGCTTTCCTTCTTTCTTTATCTTGTTTTCACCTTGTTGCTTTTTCAAAAAGATAGAGCATTCAGATTTAATGTGGCCAGGCTCTTACCATATTCAAAGCAAGTGAAGTTGTTTTCACTCTTTTTGTTGTTGTTGTTGTTGTTGTTCTTTGTGAACTTTTTGTTCTTATTTCTTCTCAAGAACTTGCTGAACTTTTTGACAATTAAATTCATGTTGTCATCTTCATATTCTTCACTGGAGTCTTCCACCTTTTCCACCTTTGAGGATGCAGCTTTCAAGGCTATGCTTTTGTGTTTCTTTTCTGCATCTTCTGCATTGGTTAGTTGTGACATTTCAAGTTCATACTCAAGAAGCTTACCAAATAGTGCAACCATGGATATTTTGGATAGATCATTTGATTCTTTGATTGTTGTTACCTTTGGTTGCCATGGTCTTGTAAGACACTTCAAGATTTTGATATTCAACTCTTCAACATGAAAGATTTTTCCAAGACCAAGAAGATGATTTACTATGTTAGTGAATTTTGTTTGATGCTGAGATATGTTCTCTGTGGGGTTCATCTTGAACATTTCATACTCATGTATTAAGGCATACTTTCTTGATCTTCTTACTTCATCTGTACCTTCACGAGTTATCTCCAACATCTCCCACATCTCTTTTGCACTTTTCCACCTAACAGTTCTAAAGAATTCATTAGAGGAAAGTGTAGAAGTAATCATATTCTTAGCTTTAAAATCATATTGAACAACTCTCTTTTCAGCATCTGTCATTTCATCCTATTCTTTGGGAATCATATCATTACCAACAGTTTTTATAGGAATCACAGGACCTTTCTCTATTGCATTCCAAGCACCTGGGTCATTTGATTGAATAAAGATTTTCATTCTATGTTTCCAAAAACTAAAGTGCTCTCCTTCAAACATCGGAGGACGATTGAGGGAGGCACCTTCCTTGAAGGTAATTTGTGTGGTATTCATTTTTCTTTTTAAAGAAAGATAGCGATCTTGAATAACACTCAAGAACCTGCTCTGATACCAATTGAAAACAATAGGAATACCAACAATAACTAATAAGGGGGGTGAATTAGTTTAAACTTGGTCTTTTAAAATTTATTTATAAAATCCGAGTTAAGGATCTTAATCACTTTTAAACCAAGAATGCTTCTAATCAATCAAATCACTCAGCTCAAGAAATCAACTTTCTCAAAACAGAACTTGTCGAGTAATGATAATAAAACCAAGAACAAATGAACAAGATAACTAGTAGAGATTAAGGAATAGAAAATCAACATAAGAATATATATTGGTTCACTTCTCAGGAGAAGCTACATCCAGTTTCTTCTAATCAACACTAGATTAGAGTTTCACTATTGTAAAATTTCAGTTCTTACAAGCTTTACAACAATCCGTCTTTATCAACCCTAGATAAAGAATAGAAATCTAAAACCCTATTAGACTTCTAGTGATCAAGTACCAGAGAACACTACTCTGTTCTTCCCTAGAGAATTCTACTCTAGAACAAGCTTCAAAGAACACTTTACAATAGCGTCAAATAAAAAAATTGCAAAAACGAATTTACAACCAAAGAGAATAGAGAGAAACAACCTGATGATCCAATGAATATGAATGCATGTGGTTCACCAATTAGGACTAAATTGAAGAAAAAGAATTTCAGAATATGTTCTCCAAAACTTCTTTGAAAACTCTTTCCAAAGAAATCATTTAATACCCATGAAGGTTAAAGAGTGGGACAAAACTTAGTTAACCTAGAAAATCACTTTCTAACTTTGAGAAGGCTTGTGAGTATTCAGAAAATTCGAAGTATTCAAGTTATGTTTCAAGACAAACTCACTCATATTTATAACCTTTTTTTGTAATAGACAGTAATTGATTACACGTGCCCAATAATCGATTAAAATGACTCATGTAATCGATTAAATTATCACTTAATCGATTAAAGTGTTCAAGGCTGAATTCTGGGTTTAACAAGGAACAAAATAATCGATTAAACCGAGCTGTAATCGATTAAGGCAGTGAAGTTTTATTTCTGAAACAGCTTGTGTAATCGATTACAATTTATGGTAATCGATTACAACAGTGAAGAATGCTTTTCTGGATAGCTTATTTAATCGATTACAATTTATGGTAATCGATTAAAGCAGCAACACATAAATTTTGTTTTACACTATGTAATCGATTACGAAGGATATGCAATCGATTAAAATGTTCTTCAATGCTTTTCCAGATTTAAAATCAAAGCAAATAATCGATTAAAACAGCAGGATTACATTTTTCCAAAAACATTACCCATTTAGTTCCTTTTCAAAATAGCTTTGATACTTTGATGAAAACATCTAAGCATGTAAATGATTATGTGCATGCAATGCAAGGATCAAAAAAGATTGGCCTCTCATACACTTCATTTTGAATTAAAATCTTCAAGGCATGTGAAAAGCTCAAAACAATCTTCCAAGTCATAAGCTTCATTCTTCTTGTTTCTCCCCCTATATCCAACACAAGTATATAAGGAAATTTCTCACCACTCTCTAAGCGTTTGCACTCACACGTGTTTGCACACTTTATCTAGGCTGTTTCTATAGTGTTCTCTCTTGCCTTTTTTCCACTCTTGTTCCTCTTTATAGTTCTTAAGCAAAAGCTTCTAATAAGAATCAAGCTTCTTTACTATAGTAAATTGGTAATAATTCTAGGCTAGACTTAAGAGTCCAAGAACAAGAAAACTCTAAGACAAAGCCTTGGAATTTTTAAGGGACAAGCAACAAAAGCAAAATTTAGAAAAACACAACTCAAATTGGAATTTAATGAGACAACTTAAGGACATATATGGGCTGTACCAAACTGCACAAGGAGGATATGCCAAGTAAATTCAATTGCTATAAGCCAAATTTCATCAAATTTGCATGTTATACAAGTTCACTTGATTTTGTGATTCAAAGGAAAATTGGAACTTGTGACTTTTGTAACTCTCTTTGCTTCTAAATTCTGTTTTTATTTCACTTTTTCCAGCCACAATTCAATAAATTCTTTGGCTGTACCAAAATGTTTCTCTTTGGTCTTATTTTGTTTCTTTCACCAAAATTTTTGTAAGCTTTTGTTTTTCTTTTGCACAAGTTCAAAAATTCTTAAAGAAATTCAATGAATCACTAAAAAAAAATATATAACAATTGTAAAATTTGCTTATAACAACTCAATGAATTTTAGGCATGAGAGTAGAATCAAAACAAGTGGTCATACAACACAGAAAATACTACTAACAAAAATTGACAAGAATCAAGACTAGAAAATTAGAAAATTTTCAAGAACACATGAAGAACATGCGATCATGAATTTCACATAACACTTGAAGCAAACCACTAGGGTAGTTGGTTGAAATCAACACAAAGCCAATACCACCAAAATTTTTCACAAAAACACAACAACACAAGGAATTGAAGAAGCTTTGCATTTTCGAAAATGGTGCAGTTTTTTTTTTTTTTTTTTTTTTTTACCTTTGAAGAACTTTTAGATACTGAACTTGAAGAAGAATTCCACAAGGATTAGGCTCTAGATACCACATGATGTAATGTCTAAACTTATTAGATATTAAGTTTTCCAAATCAACCTTGCAATGAAACTCAATCTTCAAGCAAACTTCAAGAACACACAAGTTGTCCTCCTTTCATGTGAAATGCATGGGCTGGAAGGAAGCAATGGAAGATGGAAGAAAGGATAGGGATGAAAGTGGAAGACACTATGGAGAGGCTCTCCAATAAGTCTAGGAAGAATCACCACAATATCATTGAGAGGTCATTGATACGACTCAAGAAGTTCTTGCACAAGAACAAGAGATAAACTCTCACACAAATTTCATATTTGTATTAATGAACCAAAGTTATTTACAATTAGTTTTTGGGAATCTTATATAGGCGACGAAATTACAAGCTAAATGTACATGAAATTAAGCTTGTAATGCAAACTTAATGATGCCCAAATGAAGCTTGAAGTGCAAGCTTCTCCTAAAGTGACTCTTGGCTGACCCAACATGTGCAGTGCAGTTTTAATGCTGAAGTAATCTATTAATTCATCCTTGTAATTGATTAAAATATAGTTTTTACATATTACAAATGCTTAAATAATCTATTACAGCTATCTGGTAATCGATTACCATAGATAGAAACTATTTTACAAAGTGCCTTAGTAATCTATTACAGACATATGGTAATCTATTACAACAGACAAGACTTCTTTTATGTTTGCACTGAGTTGGTGTGCTTCTTCATGTTTGTCCAAAAGATACAATTTAGTTTTGATGTGGTCTTGAAGGGCTTGAGTTCTAACTCTTGTCATGGGTCCTTTAAAGCTAACCAAAGGAAGTTCTTCAACTCCTTCATAACCTTGGGTTTACAATGGACCTCCGTCATGTTTATTCCATGTTCTTCACAGAAATTTTCAAAATTTTCATTTTGGAATTCACCACCATGATGATGGAGGTCCATTGCAAACTAAAGGTCTAGAAGGCGAGCTTGAAGCACTTCCTTTGGTGAGCTTTAAAGGACCCATGACAAGAGCTAGAACCCAAGCACTTCAAGACCACATCAAGGCTAACTTGGACAAGCAAGAGGAAGCACACCAACTTAAGGATAACAAGGGATGGATTTTAATGTCTCAAGTTCAATTTAATTCCAATCAAATTCAGCACTTGTTAGAAGCAAAATTAGAAACAATAAAAAGTCATTTTAGTGCAATTGTGTAAAGAGGGGTAGGTGCACTTGTGCGTAATTTGTGTAGCAACTTAGTAAATTATTTGGCTACACTTAGAAGCTAAAATGCTACATCATTTCATGAAATTAGGACAGCCAAGGGTCACTTAGGGAAGCTTGCACCACAAGCTTAATTAAACTTGCATTTACCTTGTATTTGCTTTGTAATTTTGTGGCCTTTATAAGCTGTCCCAAAACTGAATGTAACTAACTTTGGTTCATTGAATACAATTTTGAAAATTTTTGTGAGAGTTTCCCTCAAGTTCTTATGCAAGAACCTCTTGTTTCTTATCAATGGCTTCATGTTATTGTGACGATTCTTCCTAGGCTTATTGGAGAGCTTCTTCATGGTGTCATCCACCTTCATCTCTTACCTTTCTTCCATCTTCCATTGCTTCCATTAAAGCTTCCTTCCAGCCCATGCATTTCACGTGAAAGTGGAGGTAGCTTGAGTTCTTAAAGCTTGCTTGAAGTTTGGGTTTCATTGCAAGGTATATTTGGGAAATTAATGGCTAATGGGTTCAGCCATACATCACATGATCACTTCTTATTGAAACTACCTTGCAGCCCTTTTAATTTTGTAAAAGCTTGGGTAATTTTCTAAAAGCATTAAAGGCATCACTCTTGTATTTCAAAAACAAAGTCCATGTAAATCTTAAGTAATAATAAACAATGACAAGTCCATAGTAATTGCCACCCAAACTCATAGCTCTTGAAGGACCAAACAGATCCATGTGAAGTAATTCAAGAGGTCTTGAGGTGGAAACAATGTTTTTGTTTTGAAAGGAGGTTTTTGTTTGTTTCCCCTTTTGACAAGTATCACAAAGTTTGTCCATTTTAAACTTGAGTTTAGGCAATCCAATTACTAAGTCCTTCCGTATGAGTTTGTTCATATGATGCATGTTGATGTGGCTTACTCTTTTATGTAAAAGTCATGATTCATCAATTTTACTCACTAAGCAGTTTATGTTATGAATGAATGCATGTTCTATTGCAAGCAAGTAAATGTTACCTTTCCTTTCCCAACATGGATTATCTCACTAGTTTTGCCATCACATATTAAGAAACAATTGTTGTTAAAGGATACCTTTAATTCTTTGTCACATAGCTGGCTTATGCTAAGAAGATTATGCTTCAGTCCTTCAACATAAAGCACATTTTTTATTTCCAATGATGTTTCCTTTGTTGTTGTCTCCATAGGTGACAAATCCTCCTTCCTTTAATGTCAAATTAGTTAGCAGGGATTTATTACCTGTCATGTGCCTAGAGTATCCAATATCCAAGTACCACAGTGAATCTTTAGCTCTTAGACACACCTGCAAAAATCAAATTAAGTTGCAAGGGAAGGTACCCAATTGAGGTTGGGTCCATAGGGGTTAGCTGTTTTACTATTTCTCTTAGGAACCCATATGCATTCTCCATTTGGCACAAAGAACCTTCTAAGATAACATTTGTGTGAGGTGTGACCTTTCTTCATGCTGTAGCGGCATGTTATAGATTTTGATCCTTTTTTAAAATGAGTCATTTTAGTTGTTTTGCTTTTGAAAACCTTTTTCTATTCATCTGTTTTGGAGGTACAAACTTGGTGTTTTGAAAGGTTTTGATTGACAGTTGTATCCCAATCCAAATGTATCAAAAGCATACTTTTGCACACTTAACATTTGGCTTAAATTAGATTTTCCCTCGATAGAGCTTTTTCAAGAGATCTACCAAGTAGGAGTTTTCTGTTAGTAAAGTCATGTATTTTTCATAATGGCTCTTTTTGAAATCATCAAATTCCTTTTGTAAAACTATGTGTTCAACTACTTTTGCAGAAGAAAAGGCACATACACAACCATTTACTTTGTAGCTTGAAACAAGTTTTACATTTTCTTGTTTCAAGTTGCAAAGTTCTGTTTTGCATTGAAGCTAGCTTGGTGGTATGCCATCTAAGGTCACCTTTGAGCTTGTTATTGGAGACAATAAGTTTTTTTTGCCTCCTTATGTATTTCATTAAAAGCATCAACTAATTGATCAATTTCAAGATTTACCTCAGATTCTGCACTTGATTAGTCTTCATCAATGGTTGATGTTAAACAAACATTGGCTCCAAGAAGATTGAACATTCAGACTTGATGTGCCCTTGCTTTCCACACTCAAAGCAATTGAAGTTGTTGGTGTTATTGTTGTTATCATTTCTTTTGTTAAATTTAGGGAAACTCTTGTTTTTTTTTTTTTGTGCAGAAACTTGCAAAATCTTTTGACAATAAGATTCAGATTTTCATCACCTTCATCTTCACTTGAATCATCATTTTTCTCAGCTATTGAAGATGTTGCTTTCAAAGTAATGCTTTTCTGTTTCTTGTCTTCATCTTTTGCATATGTTAGTTGAGACATTTCTAATTCAAGCAACTTACCAAAGAGTGCAGCCATGGACATTTTTGACAAATCTTTGGATTCTTTGGTTGTTGTCACTTTTGGTTGCCAAGCTCTTGTCAAGCATTTCATAATTTTGATGTGGAGTTCCTCTACATCAAATGAATATGGTTTCGAGCTAAGAGATGTTTTCTGTTGGGTTTATCTTGAACATTTTGTACTCATGGATATGCATGTTTTATTGATCTTCTTACTTCATCAGTTCCTTCATGAGTGATCTCCACATTTCCCACATCTCTTTTGAACTCTTGCACCTAACTATTTTGAAAAAATCATACGAAGACAAAGCAGAGATTATCATGTTTTTTAGGTTTAAAATCATATTGAACAATCCTCCTTTCTATATCAGTCATTTCATCCCATTCTTTGGGAACCTTTTCACTATCAAAAGTTTTGGTAGGTATCAAAGGACCTTTTTCAATTGCATTCCATGCACCGGGCTCATTTGATTGAATGAAAATATGCATTCTATTTTTCCAAAAACTGAAATGTTCTCCCTCAAACATTGGAGGACAGTTGAGGGAGGCACCCTTCTTAACGGTAATTTGTGTGTTATTCATTTTCTTTGAAAAGAAAGTAGTAATCTTGAGTAACACAATGGAACCAACTCTGAGACAATTGAAAACAATATGAGTAGCACACAAACCAAGAGGGGGGTGAATTGGTTGTTCTTGGCCAATTAAAAATTTCTTTAACAATCAGAGTTTAAAGGGATCGTATCACAAAACAAACATAGAACGCTTTTAATCAATCAAAATTCAATCTTTATAAAATGCAATTACAACAAGAAAGTTTATGTTGATTATGAAAAGTTATAACAATGAATCCAAAAGAAAAGATAAAGGAAGAAGTAATCAACACCAATATTTATACTGGTTCACTTCTCAATCCAAGAGAAGCTATATCCAGTTTCCTAACCAACTAGTTAGAACCTAACTATTTGCAATTTGTTTCTTATAAGTTTATAGAATCACTCTCAATCAAACCTAGATTAAGAACAAGGCATCTAACTCCCTTAGACTCTCTGTGATCAAGACTTAGAGAAACACATTTCTCTAATCTTCCCTCTAGAAAAACGTATTCTAGACAAACCTTAAGAAAACTATTGCACTAGTTACAAACCTCAGAAATTATAAAAAGAATTACAACCAAACTAGTAAGGAGAGAAACAATTGATGATCTAATACAGATGAATGCAGATGATTAAGAATCTTGAATCAAGGTTGAATGCAAATCTGAAAAGAATCTCTGCAAATGCCTAAAAGGAAATCCTCACAAGGTTTCTTTATGATTAATGAAACTTGGATTTGTGGGCCAAAACACTTAATAGCTCGTAGTATCTTTTCTCTCTTCAGAAAGGGTTATATTATTCGTTATTTTTAGTTCAAACAACCAACATCTATTTATAGAAAAAACTGTTATAACTGTTAGTAATCGATTAATAATCAATTAAAGTGTTCTTAAGGCTTTCTAGAAAAGACTTATGAACAATGTAATTGATTAAAACACAATATAATCGATTATCACAAGAAGCTTTAGTTAAAATAGTTGTCAAGTAATCGATTACCACCATGATGTAATCGATTATCACAGGAAGTCCGTTCTGTGATTTTGAACTGTGTAATCGATTAGCATAATCTCGTAATCGATTAAAATGTTCTTTGTTTTCAAGTAATACATTAGCACTTGCTTGTAATCAATTAAACCAGTGAGAAAACATTTTTCCCAAAACTTGAAACATGGAACACCTAGCATTTTATGCAATCATGAAAACCTTGTGTTTCAGAAAATCTTTTTATTAAACTTTTTCTTTTGTGAAAACATGAATGAGTTTTATGCAATGGATCATAGGAGGCATCAACTTAGACATACACAAATTACAAATGTCATTCTATTGAATTGGCATGTAAAATGCCTAAACATTTCAATGTTTAAGAACCTCAGCTTCATTGATCCTCTCTAGCTAAGCTTGAGTTTAACATATTCAACCGATGTACGTCAGTTTGGCCTAGCTCAGAAGTGAAGATGAAGGGTACCCACTACAGTGGCCTGGTAAAAGTGATATATACCATAGCTCATATTGATGGTGATACTGAGTTTTTATGTGTTGAGGTGAAAGATTGTGATGACACCAGAGGTTTGGTTATTCATTGTTGGGTTATCTTCAGAGGGAATTATGGCTAATCAACTAGGTCTCAAGGAAGTTGTGTTTTTATGTGCCATATTTTATTTAGTTTTGGGAATAGAAAGATAAAAGAAAGTTCTAATTATTGATAAATTATATCTATCCATATAGATCTACATATAGATATTCTATATCTTTTATATTAATTAATAGACGATGTATAAATAAATAGATTTTTAGTATTTAATATTTAGTTAAGTTGAAATATTCATATTTCAAATTTTTATATTTCATTTTTTCAATTTTATTCTATTTATTTTTCTTATTATTTATTTCTTTTTTTCTAGCACTTATCTTTTTATTTTAGTAGTTTTCTTATAAACCTCCCTTAATTGTAGTTGTTTTATATATTGTACATTTAGAATTTTTTTTTAAATATGGAAGATTCATCCATGCATTTCTTATGTTTTGATGGTTATTTGTTGGATCCAAAAACCAAAACAAGATGAAGAGCAAAAGGACCATTTTTGAAGAATTTGATAGTGCCACTCGCCTAGTCTAGCAATCAAATCGCCTAGGCTAATGAGATTACTTCAGCTTGAAGGAACCAACTCGCTTGGGCGATATGGTCTAGCACCACTTGGACCATTTTGTTGAAGAGCCGTGCAAAAGGAGAAACCAGAAAAGTATGCAGAAACCAAAGGAAGAAATGTGAGCAAGGAAAGAAGAGAGAAACAGTGAAGCTGTAGCTGCAGAAAAGTGAATGTGGATTGCATCCTTCATCATTTCTTTTATTGATCTTGTGCTCTACACAATGATCAGCTAGTTTATCTGAAAGATTGGATCTTGTGCTCTTTTGATATTATATATAAATATAAATCGTTTCTACTCATTACCGGTGAATTCATTTTGTTTGTAGTGGTTGATTTTATTTGATCATTAGTTTCATGAAATTGGATTTTAAGTTTGACTAGAAAGTACTCTTAGAATTTGAACTGAATGAATTTACTTTGTACGTTACATTGCTAGGAATATACTATTGGTATATTTATTTCATATGTGAGGAATCAATATTCGGTGAATATTCTTAGGATTCTTGAACGGAAAGGATCGATTTGGGGTGATTTAATGTGTGCATTAATGATGTTAGAAAATGATTCATATGTATTAATATTATTTGGATACTCAGAGTATGAATGATGAAATTCAGTCCTACGTTTCTTTTGAATTAATTAAATTCATTTTACTTGTTTTCATAATTTTAGGTATTTTCGACGCACTAATCCTGTTATTTCCATTATTTTCGTTAAACCTATGAGATTTGGATTAAATTTGTTGTTCATAATTGTTGAATTGTTTACTTATATCTGGAGAAATTGAGTTACTCAAATCCTTGTGGAAATGATCTCTTTTATAAAATTTGTATCCTACAACAACATTGGTATACTTGCCAATAGTCTAACAAGTTTCTGGTGCCATTGTCGGGGACTTGAGTCGCTCACTCAGTTCTTTCGGATTTATTTTTTCAGTTTAATAGGCCATTTTCCTTATTTTAGTTATTTATTTTATTTTGATTTTTATAAATTCTTTTTATATATTTTATTTTCGCTAACCTTAGTATTTACGTATTATTGTAGTTTGTTCTTTTTCCTTTATGCTAGGTAAATTTCCTGTAAATAAATTGTTATTTGATCCAGAAATTGCCAAGACTGAAAGGAAGAACATGAAGAAGAAAAAACAACCACTAAGCCACCGAGTAAATCTTCATTTATTGATTCTCCTTTACCAGAAAAGCCACTTGTAATTGATATTATAGCTGATAGAGGAGGAGAAGGAAATAGATCACTAAGGAGGACTCTTGGTGACTATGCTTATCAACAAGGACCAAAGCATTACAACAGCATAGTCATTCCTCCTTTCACTAACAAGGTTGTGGAGTTGAAGCCAGCATTGCTCAGTTTGATTGCTTCACATCCTTTTGCTGGAATGGATCATGAAGATCCATACACACATTTTTCTACCTTCATGGAGTTATGCAATACCATGGGATCTTCTGATGAAGATGCTGAAGTTGTCTACCTTAGAGCTTTCCCTTTCTAATTGACAGGTAAAGCAAAGACATGGCTCCAATCACATCCAAACAAACATCTCAATACTTGGGAAGAAGTGGAGGAAAAATTCATTACAAGATTCTTTCCTCCATCTAGATTCATTAGTGCAAAATCAACCTTTGCTACTTTTTCACAAGGATTTGATGAACCTCTCTATGAGACATGGGAGAGATTTAAATCTTTAATTTTGATGATGATATACAACTACATATTTCTATAGTGGTTTGAGACCTTAGACAAAGATGATTTTTAATGCCTAAATTGGAGCTACTATGATGTCTAAGAGCCCTCAGGAAGCCATTGTAATCATTGACTCCATAGCAACTTGTTATTATCAGAGTCACCGTGATAGGGCTCAAGTTCAAAGGAAAGGTATAATGGAGCTGGATACTCAAAATGCAATTCTAGCTCAGAATAAACTCTTGACTATTTCAGCAAGATGGATCACATAAAACACACCAAGCTCATCAAGTTCTAAGATGTGATTCTGTGGTGGTGACCATCAAAACAACCATTATTCATCACCTGGTGATTTCCAACATGAAGAGGAGGCCTATTATTTAAAGAATCGAGGTAGGCCTCAACAAAACTTTCAAGGAAATTACTAAGGCTACAAGGTGGCTCAGGTTCAAATTAGCTTTATGGTTGGAGGCAGCGAAATAATAATGCATATTTTGGTCCCACTAACTCTTCTTATGTAGGTCCTTCTCAAAACTCTTATGCAAGTCCTTCAAATAGGGGTTCACAACAACAACAACAAGCTCAGCCTAATAAAACGTCAAAAATGGAAGATACTCTAACTCAGTTTAAGCAGATGTCCATCACAAATCAGAAGAAAACTGAAGCTTCCATTAAAAATATTGAAGTTCAAGGAGGTAGGTCCTGCAGATGACCAAGGAGGAGGAAGAGTAAATGATGGAGGTTCATTGCAAGCTAAAGGTCTAGAAGGAGAGCTTGAAGAACTTCCTTTGGTGAGCTTTAAAAGACCCATGACAAGAGCTAGAACCCAAGCCCTTCAAGACCACATCAAAGCTAACTTGGAAAAGCATGAAGAAGCACACCAACTCAAGGATAACAAAGGTTAGATTTTGATGTCTCAAGTTCAATTTAATTCCATAAATTCCAGCACTTGTTAGTAGAAAAAGTAGTGACAGTAAAAAGGCTTTTTAGTGCAATTGTATAAGGAGGTGTAGGTGCACTTGTGTGTAAATTGTGTAGCACCTTTGTAAGCTTGTTGGTTGTACCTTAAGGCTTAAAATACTGCACCTTAGGCATGTTGGTTCATCCAAGAGTCACTTAGCAGAAGCTTGCACCTCAAGCTTCATTTATCTTGCATTAGGCTTCTTTAGATTGCATTACAAGCTTCATTTCATTGTAATTTTCCTTGCATTTAGTTTGTTATTTTTGTGCTATATAAGCTTCCCAAAAATTGAATGTAACTAACTTTGTTCATGTTAATGCAAATCTGAAATTTGTGTGAGAGTTTCTCTCTTGTTTTTGTGCAAGAACCTCTTGGGTCTTATTAGTGATTTCTCAATACTATTGTGGCAATTCTTCCTATACTTATTAGAGAGTTTCTCCAAGGTGTCTTCCACCTTCATCCCTAACCTTTCTCCATCTTCCATTGCTGCAAATTAAAGCTTCCAACCAGCTACATGTTCCACGTGATGATGGAAACAGCTGAACCCATAGCCATTAAGTTTTCCCAAATCTACCTTGCAGTAGAACCCAAGCTTCTTAAGAACACAGAAACTCCAGAACTCCTTGAATTGGGGCTGTTTCAAAAGTTTAAATTGCAGAAAAATGGAAGATGGAAGAAAGGATAGGAATGAAGGCGAAGACAATGAATGGCACCATGGAAAAGGATTTCTAATAAGCCTAGGAAGAATCACCACAATAGCATTGGGAAGCTATTGATAAGACTCAGAAGTTCTTGAATAAAAACAAGAGAGAAACTCTCACAACAATTTTTCAGAAATTGTATTAATGAACCAAAAGTTAGTTACATTCAGTTTTGGCACTTTATATTGGCCACAAAATTACAAGCTAAATGTCACTGAAATGTAAGAAAATACAAATTGAAATGAAGCCTAAATGAAGCTTGAAGTGCAAGCTTTCCATAAGTGACCTTTTGCTTCCCAAACATGCAGAAAAGCTTAAAAACCGGTTTAATCGATTATTTCGACCATGTAATCGATTATTTAACCTAAATAATTGATTACTTGGTTTGGTAATCGATTATTTTGCTCTTATCCATCCTGGAAACTGATATATGGTCAAAATAATCGATTAATTCGACATGTAATCAATTAAAATAGAGCTATTTGCATTTTTCAGACTAATTTAATTGATTACAGGATGCTTTTAATCGATTACAGGTATCAAAAGATGCTTTTAATCTGTTATAGGATGCTTTTAATCTGTTAAAACAGACAACAGTCCTTTTGTGTTTCCACTACTTTTGTGGGCTTCTTCTTGCTTTTCCAAGAGATACAAGTTAGATTGGATATGATCTTGAAGTGCTTGAGTCCTAACTCTTTAGCTTGCAATGATCCTCCATCACGTGAAGTTTGGATAGCTTGTGTTCTTGAAGGATTCTTGAAGATTGGGTTTCATTGCAAGGTAGATTTGGGAAATCAATGTCTAATGGGTTTAGACATACATCATGTGGTATCTTGAGCCTAATCCTTGTGGAATTCTTCTTCAACTTCAGTTCTAAGAACTTCTTCAGAGGTAAAAAAAACTGCACCTTATTCGAAAATCATAAATCCTATTCTTTTCCTAGTTTCCTTGAGTTTTTGTGGAAAATCTTGGTGGTGTGTGTAACACCAGAAATTTTGATAACTGAAAATAGATGTTTAATGTATTTCTTGTGTTATTTGATTAGTTTAGATTAGTTGAAATATTATGTGAATTATCCATGTGAAATTTTTTGGTATAGATGTCAAGTTATGTGAAGTTTGGTTGAGATGCGTTGTAATTGAGTGATTCTGAATTTGACCCGAAACCGGTTTTAGTAAAATCACCATTTTGGATTTGTTAACCGTCAGATCTCCTTCAAATTTGCAAGGTGGGTACCTAACCAAAACATGTAACGTTTGACCGTTGGGATTGTCAAAATAATGCCTGGAGCATGAGAAATCAATTTTTCATTGAAACATAAATTCTAGAATCTGGTTAGCTAGCCCAGACGAATTTTACAGGCATTTTTGCTCGCCGGGGCGAGTCAAGGTCGTGTTAAATACGTATTTCAGCCTCCAAATCATGAAAATTTTGATTTTTATTCCTCCCAACAGGCAAGACACCTCCCACCATCATCTTCCACCACCCACAACCACCGGAGACCACCACAAGGTACCGCCGCTTGCTGTTGGACCACCGCACGAAGAGGAACACTTTAATCAGAGCGGAATCTTCAAAACTCAACTCGAGGATCCGGTAGAGAACGAAGCCTCCAATCCTTCTTTCTTGATTTCCTTGAGGTAATCTTGATTTCCTTTGTCTTCTTCTAGCTAGTTTAAGCCCGTCTTGATATCTCTTGTGATCCGGGTACCGTCATTGACTGTTTCTATACTTCCTTTGAAAACCCTTTGAAAATGAGATGTTGTAAAAGTCTCTTTTTTATGAAATTGATGTCATTTCTGTGATCCTTGTTGATCCCTGGCCACATTGGTGTGAACGAAATTTCAAAACGATGTCTTTTGATGTGGACTCCCAAAACACCATTTTAGCCTCTTTTTAAATTTGAGTGGGTATTTGACCCCTAATGCTAACGTTAGCCATGTTTATCAATTCTATACTAAATTATCTTCAATCTAGTATATAGAACTCTGTGTTTGGACCAAAGCACGTGAACTTGAGAAATCTCAAAACGACGTTTCAAGGAGATAACATAGGGATATAGTTAGGTAAGGGGAGTTTATTATTTTGGTGATAATTTAGATACCATAGTTGCAGGCAGGGAGTCCAACTATGGAGATAACTGCATGTCCCTGCTGTGTGCTGGTTTTCAAGAAAAACTAAGTTTTTAACTAATGGGATGCGATGAATTGGCTTGTTGATGGATATAACCGTAAATGATATTGTTGTTGTAATGATTGGATTTTTGGAAAAAGTCTTAATTATAGAGGAGACTCTGGCCAAAATTTTATAATACGTTCTTCTATTTAATTCTTTATTAAATTTTGTAATGGGCATAAGAGTGTGTTTTATATATTGTAGTCCTCCTCTTTAATTTATAATTTTCCTAAAAATATCACTCTTGTGATATGATGAATTATGATTGTATGAAATTTGGGTTGTTTGAAGACCTGGGGAATGTGAATCTCAGGCATATGTATTATATATAGATGTGAAATACGATTGCTTGTGATGTCGTTGATGATATTGAAATTGAGATGCCATTAATGTAGTTGATGATGTTTAAATAAGATAATGTTGATGTAGTTTATGATGTTCAAATGGGATGATATTGATATGCATGATGATGATATTGAGATGATATGATGTTGAGGTTGATAATGACATTGATGAGAGATAATGTTGATGTAAACAATGTCATTATGTGTGGATATACATGGATACCCATGGAAGGTGTATGACGGGTTACCCTTGCGAGAATGGATTTGTTCCTAATCAGTTCATACATTGATGGTGTCCATGGTTGTAGGTTGTGTATGTACACATGGGATGCAATGGCCGGTTGGTTACCCTTGCGAGGATGGATTTGTTCCTAGCCACGGTCAGTGCATCGGTGTTCCTAGATTTAGATGTCTAAAGTTCAATTTAATTCCTTAAATTCCAGCACTGTTAGTAGAAAAAGTAGTGACAATAAAAAGGGTTTTTGGTGCAATTGTGCAAAGAGGTATAGGTGCACTTGTTTGTAAATTGTGTAGCACCTTTATAAGCTTGTTGGCTGCACCTTAAGGCTTAAAATACTGCACCTTAGGCGTGTTGGTTCAGCCAAGAATCACTTAGGAGAAACTTGCACCTCAAGCTTCATTTAGCTTGCATTAGGCTTCTTTAGATTGCATTACAAGCTTCATTTCATTGTAATTATCCTTGTATTTAGTTTGTTATTTTCGTGGCTATATAAGTTGCCCAAAAACTGAATGTAACTAACTATGCTCATGTTAATGCAAATCTGAAATTTGTGTGAGAGTTTCTCTCAGGTTCTTGTGCAAGAACCTCCTGAGTCTTATCAATGGCTTCTCAATGCTATTGTGACGATTCTTCCTATACTTATTGGAGAGCTTCTCCATGGTGTCTTCCACCTTCATCCCTAACCTTTCTCCATCTTCCATTGCTGCAAATTAAAGCTTCCATCCAGCTACATGTTCCACGTGAAGTTTGGACAACTTGTGTTCTTGAAAGATTCTTGAAGATTGAGTTTCATTGCAAGGTAGGTTTGGGAAATCAATGTCTAATGGGTCTAGACATACATCAATAGATGAGGATGAAGACATGGAAGATCCAATTGATTATTACATTGGATGAGACTGAGCTCCTCAACCATGATCATGAATAATTTGTGAACTTCTCTTTATGTTTCTTTATTCCTTTGTATTAAACTTCAATACTTTATTTCCTTATTTACTATTTTGGATTTTTTCTTTGATGTTTACCCACTTTTGTGATTTTGACTGGTTTATACATGCCCTTTAATATGTGTACACAAAGGTTCCCTCTTTTTGGTAGTACACATTATTGAATAATTTTGTTCTGTTAGCATAGTTGTAGAATATATATATATATATATATATGTGTGTGTGTGTGTGTGTGTGTGTGTGTGTGTGTGTGTGTTTGTGTGTGTGTATATATATATATATATATATATATATAAATCTTTTTGGGACTTAAATAGAAATTTTTTCTTGGACATAACATATTTTGGAAAGAATTAGCAACCGTGATTTTGAAACTTGCTTTTGAATTGGATCAGAACACAACAAAGTGATCTTTGGAAACATTGAGAATGAAAAACGATGAATGGCTTTCCCAAATACCAAATGAATTCAGATGTTTTTGCATGGAATTGATAAAGAACAACTTTCAAAACACTGATTTGATTTGAACATGGAAACAAGCCTTAAGCCATAATGATTATGTGCAACCACAAATTTTACATTGAGTGTCCTCACTGATATGTGCTACAATTGATTTTGCATGAATTTCTAATTGTCATAACATATGATGCATGGATATTATTTAGGCATTCTTTCTTTCTTTCTTGTTCATTTTAAGCCACTGGCCAAAAAGCTATCCCAATGTATATTGTCCCAATGTATATTGTTTTACTATTTGCAAACCCTTTGAGCCAAACACTTGATATTTCGTTTAAACACTAACCTAGGATAAAAGTTTCCTACCTTACCTTAGGTTAGGAGAGCAACATTGTTTTGTTGGGGATTTCTATCATTTTGTGGCTAATGTGATGTAAATACTTTGTTTATAAATGTAGTTATTCATGTAAATTAAATATTTTATAGAAAAGAAAACAAAGAAATGTATGAATTATGTACATTATGTTCTAAACTGTACATAATTGTTTTAGTGAATCAAGTGTTTTCTCTTATGTTCTTTAGAAACAAAATGTGAATTGATCTTAGTGTCATTTGGTTCTGTGAATTTCGTCTTTTGTGCTTTCATTTCTTATTGTTGAGCGTTTGAAAAATATAGTTTGATCACTTTGGAGGTTGGTTCTTTACAAATCATGTTTGTAGTTTTTGGTGTAGAAATATTGAAGCGTTTTTATATTATACTTATACTTATACTTTTGTTATTCATATTTTTTTTTTCTATACATTGCTTAAGGACAATCAAGATTCTAGGTTGGGGGAGTTTATAAGCTCCATATTTTAGTTATTTTTGGGATTAGAATACTCACTTATCTTTTGATTTTAGTAGTTTCCTTATAAAGTTCTCTTAATTATAGTCGTTTTATATATTGTACATTTATAAATATATTTTTTATATATGGAAGATTCATCCATGATTTCTTATGTTTTGATGGTTATTTGTTGGATCCATAAACAAAGCCAAGATGAAGAGCAAAAGAGTCATTTTTTAAGAATTTCAGAGTGTCACTTGCCCAGATTGTAACACCTCAACTTACGATCTTGTTATTATTGATTTTTAATGAAAATTCTTTTTAATTTTCTTAAAAGCACTCAACTGAATATAACAAAATTTTGCCAGTAATTGATACTCCAAGAAAATTTCATAATTGATTAATATTTATAAACCTAAAGTAACATATAATAAGAGTACAAGAGATTTTTCCTTATTGATTGATATTTATAAATCTGATGTACAATGAAATACAGACTGGTATCAATTCTATTACATAGTACAAACAACTAAAACACTCCGTAACAAAGAAATACATCTTCAAACATAACCTTTTCAAAATATTACATCTTCAAACAAAATTCTCTTCTTGTAGACAGCTAATAGTCTCTCTTTGCTGTTCATCTGCTCGCCCGAATAAAATCGAGGTCATAGCAGGTGTCAACCACATACACAAAGTACAGGATAAGTTTATGATAAACATAATTTAAGCAATAGAATATATTCAATATGCAGATATTCATAACAACATCCTCAAAGATGCATGATTCTCTTAAACTCTTTCAATATTTGGTACCAATTGTCAAGATAGCCCCATCCCTGTGGCACAGAACTTATCCGACCACGGACTCAGTATGATTCTCTTAAACTCTTGTCAACACCTTTTGTCTGAACGCACGGACTCAGTTCCTGCAGCTATCTGACACACCTCCTCTTTGAGGCAACTCTTATACACACCTCCTCTCTGAGGCAGCTCTTATGCACATGAGACACATGAAACTGATTCACTTAATGCATAATTCTTTTCATTTTATCAACTCATATTTATTTTCAACATCAGTCTTCAATCACTGTCTCATACTTTTCTCAAAAATTCAACATAAATCAAGTACAGAACTTAGCTTGATACCCATGTACAGAAACTTAACATATCATTCATGTACGGAGATTTATAGAAACACTCAACAACACATAAAACTTCATTCAAGCACTCAATCATGTAACTATAACTCAAGTCCAACAATTTCTCAGATACAAGTCATACTACACAGAATTTCAAGCACTTATTCAAATACAAACAACACTTAAACTATCTTTATCATAAAGCTTCCCTATACATACCTTATAACCTCTTATGAAGCTTGTCTATCTCTTCCTAATGGTACTAGCTTCTACACGCGATCTTCAAGGGAAAGTGGAGTCTCTTTATGCTTTGGAAAAGAAAGGATGAAAATGAAATGAAAGAGATGGGAGAAAGATTCACGTGAAGGTGTAGTAGGATGAAGTCTTGAGAATGACTTCCACTTAAGGCCTCCCCCCCTTTATATAGAGTTTGGAAAATAATAGAATATTTACAAAATTCTCCTAAGTCATGATGCTTCCATTACAAGTGTCCCTACACTTGTCAGGACCTTTATAAGTGTCCCACCACTTGTCATGGTCTTGAAACTTCTTCCTTCTTTCTTTCAAGTGTCCCTCCACTTGGTAAATCATGAAGTTTCTCCATGGTTCTCCATCTTTCACATGACCATCCAATAAATAGGAGAAGATTTTTCTTTTCTTCATGCCATCTTGTACACATGTCCTTCAAGGCATGACACCTTTCTTCCAAATGTCCTCTTACTTGGTATGTTCATGAAGTTTCTCTCTTCTTCTAGCTTATTCACGTGGACAACAAAGAAGGAGGAGAAAATTTACTTTCTTTCATGCTACTTTGTATAAATAATTCCCAAAGCATAATGGCTTCTTATCCCTTCATCAATGGTGGCTTACAAGTGACTAGATGTTTCTTAAGCCTTCATGATTGTATCTTATCATTTTAATTTATGAAGCTTAAGATATTTTTTTATTTATCATGTTTTCATTTTGTTAAAGAGAAGAAAATTATGTGGTTTTCCTTGTATCCACATGTCATCTTTTATGAAGAAGAAGAATTCAATTTAAAGATAGCTTCACACATGGCATTCATTGGAAGGAAGTAAAATTCAATTCGAATTTATCTTCACACATGGCCTTTTATAGGAAGACGTAAAGTTCAATTTGAACTCTTCTACCTAAAGGATAATATTAAATAATAGAACTCTAAAGTTTTCCAGAAACTGACTTCAATTACAGTATAAATTGCTCACAAGCAGTCTATACAGAGTGTCACACAGACTTTACATACAAGATTGCTCTTATCTTAATTCTGATTGGTTTGTTCTGCTTCTAACCATCAAAATTACTAAATCATATTATTGAATAAGTCTATTCATCCTACAATTAAGAGAAAATTCCACAGATTCTATTTATCATTTTTCTATACTTTTCTGCTACCTAAATTTTCCTGAATAGAATTTCAAAGTTATCACCGTATAAAATTCATAGAAATTCTATTCTGAAGCTTTCTGTCACAAAGTATTTTGGTAATTTGCCATCCAAGGGCACTCTGTAATTTCATTAAGCTTTCACAAAATATCAAAGGATGTCTTGGTAATTTTTAGCCTCAAGGGTACTATGGTAATTTGTCACTCACCCTAGGAGGTATGATTGTAATTTTCACTATAAAATATCTCAACAAAATATCTAAGGATATTTGTGTAATTTTGGCTCAAGGGTAATTTTGTAACTTCCATTTTAAAATATCTAACCAAAAATATCCAAGGGCATTATCATCATTTTCACCTCAAGGGCATTTATGTAATTTCTGCTTCAAAGGAAGGGTAATATGGTCATTTCTCTTCAAACATTTTTGTAATATCTCTAATTAATATTTCACCCAAATAATTTAAATATAGACCAATCAAATCTCACATAACCTAACACTCACATCAACAGTTGCACAAGAATAATTCATACAATATATTTTTGTAGTTATTGAAATTTCAGGATGTTACACAGGCTAGCACTCCACTCTCTTGGGCTAGTGAAATTGCTTCAACTTGAAGGAACCAACTCACCTGGGCTAGTTGGTCTAGCACCTCTTAGCCCATTTCATTTAAAAGCTATGCAAAAGGAGAAACTAGAAAACTGTGCAGAAACCAAAGAAAGAAATGTGAGCAAGGAATCATTTCTTCTGTTGATCTTGTGCTCTACACAATGATGGGTTGTCGTGAACTAGATGTAGTCTTGATGTAGAGATGAGCCAATATAACTTTCTATGTGTCATTCTTTACTGGTTTTCTTTGTGTTAACTAACAAGGGGTTTTCGTTTTTTGATCTTACATTGGTTTTTGATCTGTCAAGAAAATTATGTTTCTTATCTTCTAATAAAGTTTTTCTTAAACGTTCCTTATCCTTTTTTAGTTAAATCTACATCAGATGATGAACGTGTTTTTAGTCTTAGAAAAAATTTAAAATTTCTAAAAACACGATTCAATCTCCCTTCATGTGTTATTTGCTTTTACAAGGTCATTTTGAACCATTCTGATGTTCATAAAATTAGAGTCAAGGTCTTTTTATCATTTTGATGTAGACTCTATCATAGCTTTATTCTTATATTGGATGCTTTTCATACCCTTTAATAAGTCTTCTATTTAAGGCCTTGTTGTTCAGTATCTTGCCAAGAATTTATGGACTTCAAGAATTCTTCTGAGTTTTCAACTTTAACGGTTGTTCTGAACCTTTTCTAGCACCTCAAAATGAAAGAACATATGTTTCTCAAAGTAATAAACATTAAAACAGTTAAGCAAAACATTGACCCTTAATTAAACTTGTCATCCTTTTAATTTAGATTGCTAATGATTTGTTATAATTAAAATCATAGATTTGGATTCAATAAAATCTTCATCTGAGCTAGAAAGTGACATTTCAATTTTGTAAGGACAAAAAAACTAAAAAATTTACAAGAACAAATTTAGAACATTTCACTATTTATAAGGATAAAAATATATATTTTAACCTTTATTAATTTATTAATAAACTTGATCACGTTACTCAATCCAACCTTAACATCACTAGATTAGTTCAAATTGAGTTACAAACAAAAACAAATGGAAAAATAAAACCAACTCAAACTAATTAATGTTGATTAATTTAGATTTAAATATCTTTTATACCCGACCCAACTCATGTTCACCCTACCAAACATGCCAAAGCAGCCATGGCCATTGTCTATGTACAATTGGAACTTTTTGGAGCACTAAGGTGCCAAGTTTCACAAATTTTAGTGAAACCGTTTTGTGCAATGCAATCATTTGGTTTTCTCATGGTTGTTTTTCAATTGTAAGGCTACCTAATTAGTTGCTATCATAGGCATGGCCGCTAATTCCAGTTAACACCAACCATGTAGCCCTGTTTATTTTACACAAATCGATTCCACTGTACACGTTTTAATTTTAATATGAAAGTTGTAACCATAATTTAAATGTACGTTTATTTAAAATTAATCTTCAGCATCACATCATACTCAAGCTAACAGAAATTCAAAACTATGGTCTTAATTAAATAGCAAGATGCAGGATTGTAGTATAGTGCTAATTATGTTCACAAAATAAAATAAAATAAAAATAAAATAAAATAAAAATAAAAATTGTGTAAGTAAGCTCGTGTCTCCTCAATATTGTAAGACCAGGATATTGAAAGTTTAATCCATCATTAGGCAACCGGGTTTCTTGCACCTCCAATAACATAGCAAAATAAAATTACATAAATTAAATGTTATTGTAGAAGATGTAGGAAAAAATGTTACGTTGCTGCATGGGAAAAACAGTTTTAGAAGACCAGTTTATACTCTTAGCACTTCAGAGACAAGTATGGTCCTTCCATGCAACTCCAAGCTCCTTTTGAAGTATTAATCCTCCCAAGAGCTGAGATTGTACTCATGCAAAGATTGTAGTCCTATTGCCTTGTCCATAAGGCTATAGGGCCATAGGCATGATAATGGAGGCAGGGACCTGAATAGTGAATATACATCGAGTTCACAACTTATCAAATAGGCAATAGGCAAATGGATAATGCTGTATGAGCTCATGGAAGGTCTTTTAATTTACATAGGCCTCAAAGAAGTGTGTTTGAAAATATTTTATCAGCCAGTGCTGCCAGACAAATCACCAGAAAATGCGCTTCCATATGAAACTGATCCTGTTTGTGAAGCACTGCTGGCTCGAGCTTTCTGATACTGTCGTATCCGGAAAGCATCTCGTGGAAGTGGTTGACTTTGGACAGTTGTAGTATCATCCTCCTCTTGCCCTAAACATTATTATCATAACAAAAATCAGCTGGAGGGGTACTCAATTTTAAAGTCAAAGCATAAAGAAAGGCAACAACACAAGCACGCACATCTGAAACTAGCGTCTAATCTGACCTGCAATTTATAACCATTATTTAGGTATAAAGGGATAAAACTATGCACAAAAGAATATGAATCTATTCATGTAGAAATTATACAGGTACACATACATACAAAATTACTAATTTTTGTAAACATAGCAAATTTAGCTCCAACTAAAATACCAGCCCAGCTTTGACAGAATCAGTGATGCCTGCTTACAATTACTAGTTTTAGAAAGTGCTGCATAAAATGAATTCTGAAAGTGATGCTAGTCACAAATAATTCATGACAAACTATGGACATTAAATTAAATATTTGGCTATCCAAAATCCGTTTTCGATACAGGCAGAGAATGTTCCAGAAGTTCCACGGCTCGGTTCTAAAACACACAGACATACTTGAGTAAAATTGCAAGTGCTTAAATTGAAGAGAAAAAAATAAGCATAAAGTCTAGGCTATATGGATGATGCACATACTGTCTGGTTCCTTCCTTTTCCCATATTGTCTATTACTTCCTGGTTTCAAAGATACACCACCACTTGGAGCAGGGTGAGACTTGCTTGAACCGGAAAGTTCACTTGCAGCAGGAGCAGAACCAGCTGGTAATTGTGCTAGAATTCCTGCTTTCCCACCTTGTACTTGTGTTGGAATCCCTGTTTTCACACTTTGTCCTGTTGGTAGATCACTTTGCAAACAAATTGATAGCAGGATATCCACATTTGGCATTGGGCCTGGAAATTTCAAAACTTTTTTTTCAACAGTATTGAAATAGAAATAAGCAAGAAACAGTAAAAGTCCTGTGGTAATTCCAGAAAAATAGGTAAGTCGTATAATTATTTTTTATACTTTATAATTATGCACTTTGCTTCCAAAATTCTATAATCCATCAAAACTATAATATAGCATTGTAAAAACCATGTTTTCCAAACATAGAATGTATACAAGATTCATCTAAACTTGGTTATCAAATTAAAGCCTACAGGAAAAATTTAGTGGCGGCTTACAATAGATAGCACTAAGCATTGACAAACTAACAATGAAAATGCTAGGACCCACCCCTTTTCAGAATGGGTTGGAACTCTAATCTAATCAAGCAAAAACATATAGAGTGACAGAGAGAGAGAGAAAAGAAAAGGGAAAGAACGAAACTTGTATTATCAATTAAGAGAAGAAGAAACCAAGTAGCCACAGGTACACCAAAGGAGCAATTCTCCTTTCAAAACTGGAACTCCAATCGACAAATACAAAATCAGAATCTCGCCATATGCTTCTCCTAATTACAGTCCCATACAACTACTTATTTCCCCTTTTGCCCTTCCTCCTATAATAAACCTGCAGGGTCTGTTTGGGAAACTCAGACACTGGTCTAACAGAAAAGCTCAATGGTTGAATTAATTTCAGAAATGCACTGCTTAAACTTGGCAAAAACAATATCTTTAGGGAAGCAGACACTAAAGAAGAAGAAATGAAAGAACCAAAGAAGGAACAAAGAAGAAAAAAGGAGAATTAACATACGACATTGATTCATCTGGTATCTAATATATATATAAATTCGTTTACGAGTTTACTAGATTGAAAATGTTGAATTTTTTATGTTCAAGGATTAGGATCCTTCCTTGTATTGACTAGTTAACAAGTGAAACTCACTCTAGTTGGCATTTCAAAACGTTTACAGATTGTATATAAAAAATTGTAAAAAAAATGTAAAAGTATAATGGATAAGAAATCAGAGTCAACAGAAATTTCGAAATTACCTTCAACTGCAGGTAGATTTGCCAAAAACGATACCAAAGCAGGTGGTGTAGCTTTCAGAATTTCATCAAATGCATTTGTTACAGCACCTGCCACCGGCAATTGGATTAGACAAGGTCTTCACTCCAGTTGAATTGCACGTAGGAATATTAAAAAGCCATCATTTTTCATATTTTTCAATGAGGAAAATGAAATAATTTAAATTAAAAACAGGAGATAATAACTCCTTCCATAAACCTTCTTGTATGAAACTATATTGGCAATAATTGGATGCTGAAAGACATGTTTTTTAATGCATTTTCTTCATGCATTCTTGTTCTAAATACCAATAATTACATATGCAACATACCCATAAGTTGTAAAATTATGAATATTAAATAATTGAGTTGTGTTATTCATACAATTTGTAGAATACTTTTTTTTCTCTATATCTCTCCTTCACAATCACATCATTAATTACATCTCATACTTTCCTCTCCCCTCTCTCATTCTCTTCCTTTCTCATAAAAATTGTTGTACAGATTGTTATATAAATAACATTTTTCTAAATAATTCAGGTCACCCTTACTAAATTGAATTTATTCTGAACATACAAGTTCAAACCATAGTACCTAGATTCTCTCAATAACTATGCATATTGAATATGTACCAAATTCCCCATAGAGGTCTCGAAATATTATTGCAGTAAATAATAAACTGAAAACTATACCCCTATCCATTCCTGGTAAGTGGTAACTATGGTTCAAACCTTATCAGAATATTTACAAAGGATTTATTTGGAAGGGCAAGACACTACTCCAAGTGGAATTGATGCCACTTCTCAGATTTTCCAACCATCATTAACATCAATGAACCATTATTTATTTCCATTTCAGCTATAACAAATTACCAATTTTTATTTAAGCAACAAGATTACAATTTTGGTAACTTAAACACTAGTCATCTATGTCAGACACTAGTCATCTTTCGAAAGAGTTGAGAGAAAATGTGTTAGACTACATGTCTTCAGACATTTATGGATTGATTTACAATCAGAGTAATTAACACCCTAATCTCTATCCTAATAATCGGCAACTGTCTAAATTATTATAATTTAATCAACATAAATACAGTTGACTATCTATTCTAACATGAAATGTTAATATTCTAATGGAATCATCATTTCTTACATAGGTCGTAGGAGATCAAAATCAGGAGCGTTTCCATAGTCACTGGTAGTTTCAATGATATTCATTTAACTTTCCAATATAATACTACTCCATAATCTTCACTGTTCTCTTCCCAGATTTCTCCTTTCTTTCCCCTTTTTCTCTATTGCCAATATTTGTCCCACATCAATAACTATAAACCGGGATGCATGATATTCACTATATTTTTATTCATATTAAAAGATATAATTAATTTTCTAATTATGTTTAACTAATATAGAGGACATATGAAACTGAGTCTCAGTGCAATGGAAGTCATTGCCTTGAAACCTAGAGGACACAGGTTCAAATCATGAAAGCTGTGAGAAGTGATTGTGCCCAAGTTGACTGTTACAACCCTCTACTCAGATGATGGAAATAAGAACAGAGATGGAGACCAATTGCCTGAATAACTTCAATTTTCTCATATATTGAGCCAAATATACTAACAAGACCCTATCACATAGACAATTGCAGGTAAAATCACTGCAACAACCTAAGAGCTGGAAATAGAAAAGACAAGGAAAAACTATAAAGATAGCGTGAAACTGTGGAATATTCTAGAGTATTAGAATTAGAATTAGTTGTATTCATTAGCTATTAGCTGTTAAACTCTTCGATTACTGTGTGTTATTTATTGCTCTTTATTGTGTATCTACACAACTACCTATTATAATCTGTATATAATGAATATTTTGGGTTTCAATCTGAATGAATGAATAAGTAGATTCATATTTCAATATGGTATCAGAGTAGGTTTCCCTGTTATCGTTCTGCAACTCTGAAACTCATTTTAAAAAAAAAAAAAAAAAAAACCTTTAGCCATCTCTCTCTGCCATTTCCCATAAACACTATCTAGTCACCTCCAATCGCAGAAACAAGGCCACCATTGACTCCAGACACCAATATCTGGCTGACCGACGTCGGCCCCGTAACCGGGAAGTACTCCCTACCGGTGTCTGTTTGCGGCGCGACTTTTTCCGTTCACCTCGTCGGCCTTCCCTCTTCCTGTTTGAGGTGACTTATGGACTCTTCTTCATCATCCGTCATTTCTTTTGATGCCTCTCCCCTTCAATATTCTTCATCTTCTAGAGACAATCCTGCTATGCAGATTACCAATCACTATTTAAATGGGAAAAATTTTGTGCAATGGTGTCAATCTGTCAAGTTGTTTATCCAAGCGAAGGGAAAGATGGGGTATCTTGACGGAAGAAACGAAAAACCCGCTGATGGTGAACCTGGTTATGATGATTGGGTGACTGAAAATGCCTTGGTCATGACGTGGTTGACTAATTCCTTGGAATCTAACATCAGTCAAACACATATGTTTCTTGATACGGCTAAGGAAATTTGGGACGCTGTTAAAGAGTATTATTCTGACTTGGGCAATGCTTCTCCAGCTTTTGAACTCAATACCAAGGTGAGAGAATTATGTCAAGGTGAGATGACTTTTACTGATTACTTTCTTGCTTTAAAAACCCAGTGGCAGGAGTTGGACCTTTAGAAGCTAATTCAAAGTTTAAAAATTATTTTGAGAAAAGGCGTCTCTATTATTTTGGTGCTGGCCTTAATCGTGATCTTGATGATGTTCGTGGAAGAATATTGGGGCAAAACCCGTTACCATCTCTTGCTGCTGCTTTTTCCGAGGTGCGACGGGAGGAGCTTCTTTGGAAAGTTATGTTGGGTGACAAGGACTCTAAATCCTCTGATGTATTTGCCCTTGTTGCAAAAAATACTGCTCGTTACTCTGTTATTCAAAACGTACAGACCGTTGGTGCACTCGTTGCAATAAGGGTGGTCACACTCGTGAAGAATGCTGGGAAATTCATGACAAACCACCAAACTGGAAACAAAAGGGACAGAACAAAAGTCGTGCTTATCAAGTCTCGTCTAATAATACGAGTGAGGAGCTTTGTGCCTCTCCTAATTTTGATGGTGTTTTCATCTCTAAGGCTGAGTATGAGCAATTTAAGAAGATGATGCCTCAATCTGCTAAAGCAACTAGTCATGTTGCTCAACAAGGTACGACATTCCATGTTGATTGTACTAATCGTTGAATTCTTGATTCAGGGGCTTCTAATCATATGACAGGTAATGCAACCTTGTTTTGTTCTTATACCCCTTACTATCAACTGTCACGAATAAGAATAACCGATGACAGCTCCTCTACTATTGCTGGAAAGGGATCCATTAAACTTTCTGAATACATTACTTTGAACTCAGCCCTTCATTTTCCCTCTCTTACTTGTAACCTCATCTCTATCAGCAAACTTACATCTGAGATAGATTGCATTGTTAAGTTCTCTGTCCATGCTTGCGTTTTTCACGAAAAGGACTTAAGGCTAAAGATTGGCAGTGCTAGAGAGGAAGAAGGGCTTTACCACTTATTATCTTTGTCTGATGATTGTAATGATGTTTTGTTATGACATCATCGGTTAGGACACCCAAATTTCTTTTATCTTCAAAAGTTGTTCCCAAACTTATTTATCAATAAAAAACCCAATTCTTTTTCTTGTGATATTTGTCAGTTTGCAAAGCATTCTCGTGTTTCTTATCATCCTAGAGTTCATCATGATTCTTCTCCATTTACCTTGATTCATAGTGATATATGGGGCCCCAGCTCGTGAGAAAAATATCTCTAGTGCTCATTGGTTTATTACTTTTATTGATAATCGTTCTAGGGTACGTTGGTATTAGAGCATGTATTTTAGTATTAAGCTGTATTTAGTGTACAGCTGTCAGTTATCCCTTCTATTTGTATCAAGAGGCTATAAATATCTTAAGCCAGCCTTTGTAAAAGAGTAGAAGTTCATTTTACAGAAATAAAACAAATCAGTTACTGTTTATTCCTCTCTCCTTCTCTCTCTTTTTCTCTCTCTTTCATGTTTG
>PYAF01002458.1:95883-113309 GCA_007407185.1 Glycine tomentella
TTATGTTCCTTGAATCCTTGTTTTGAATGTGTAGTATTATCTTTTCATTCCTCATTTCCTCCTATTTTGGGTGATTTCTTATCTTATAGCATTTATATATGTGGTATAATTTATTATATAAGCATCTTATGGACTTCACAGTAGCGGCTTTACCGCTACCCGCTATACCGCTATAGCGTTTTTGGGGTCGGCCGCTACCCGCTATTTAAAACTATGCCACAGACCCCAATTAACTTGGGTTAAAAGTGTTGTTGATGTTGATGTTGAATAAACAGAGTTTCTTTCAGTTCTCTTTCTTCTTTCTCACTTCATCCAAAATAAAGCAACCAATATTAGTGTACGTATGTCAGCCAGATCAATTGCAATATAGAACAAACATAAAAAAAATGTTTTCTTGCATAGTGAATTACAAGAGTAGCTTTAATATTATGTCTATTATGGTAATCTCCTTGTGGTGTTAAACTCCAACCCGGTTCCAGAAAGGTGGCAACTCAATTTTATTGTTCATATTATGGGATTTTAGATATAGATGAATGAAACAGAAAACAAGAAAAGAGACTTTGAAAAATAATCTCTTAACTTTATCTCTGTCAGAAATTATGGATGTTAGAAATCCATGTAATTTTACTACCTCAGCAATGAAAATTTCAGCTACTTCCTTAGCTGTATAAGGGTGACTAAGAGCACAAAATTGAGCATACTTAGTCAACCTATCAATTACCGCCAAAATGGTGTCCTTACCTTGAGCCTTTGACAATCCTCCAATGAAATCCATAGCAATATCTGACCATACCCTTGAGGAACAGGTAGTGGTTGCAGCAACCCTGCTGGTGCCAAATTACTAGCTTTATTTCTGACAGATTTCACAGCCAGCCACATAATCTCTAATAGTCTTCTTCATACCTTGCCAATACACTACTGCAGCCACTCTTTTAAAAGTTCTAAAGAATCTTGAGTGTCCCCCCACAGGAGAATCATGCAACTCCTTTAAAATCAAAGGAATTCTAGCAGACTTTTGTGCTAGTACCAGCCTGTTCTGGTAAAATAATCTACCTCTGTGTATACTGTACCCTGTCTTCTCAACTTCCTTAGACACTAGGCCTTGAAAAATATCATACATTTGAGGATCAGCTTGCATCTCCTCCTCCCAATCACTCCATTCTTCCTCTTGCACCACTGAAATTGCCTCAAAACCAAACAGCCTGGACAAAGCATCAACCACAATATTTTCTTTTCCTAGCCTATATTGAATATCAAAGTCATATCCAATTAATTTAGTGACCCACTTAAACTACTCTTCACTCAATAACCTTTGCTCATTCAAAAACTTTAAACTTTTTTTATCAGTTTTAATAATGAATTTTTTTCCTAGCAGATAATGTCTCCATTTTTTAACAGCCTACACCACAGCCATCAACTCCCTCTCATATACTGATTTAAGCTTTCCCATCTCTGATAAAGCCTTACTCCAAAATGCTAGAGGTCTGTCTTCTTGCAACAACACTGCTCCTAAACCACTTCCAAAAGCATCAGTTTCTAAAATAAATGTTTTAGAAAAATCTGGTACTCCTAGAATAGGCAGCTGCTGCATTATTGCCTTAAGCTTCTCAAAAGCTTTGAGTGCCCCCTCTTCCCACATAAAAGCATTCTTTTTCAACATTGCATTTAAGGGTTGTGCCATTTTTCCATACCCTTTTACAAACCTCCTATAATAACCAGTCAAACCTAAAAAACCCCTTGACATCTTTAGGAACAGGCACTTAGCCATGGCTACCAATTTGTTTGGATCAGCTTCTACCCCTTTGGCTAAAATTACATGTCCCAAATATTCCAAGGACTGTTGGCCAAAGTTACATTTTTTCTTATTTATATGCAACTCCTGTTGCTGTAAATACTTGCAGCACTGCTTTTAAATGCATGGCATGCTCCTCAAGACTGCTACTGTAAATCAATATATCATCAAAGAATACCAAAGCAAACTTTCTCAAGAAAGGTCTAAGTACCTCATTCATGAGTGCTTTCAAGTTGATGGTGCATTGGTTAGCCCAAATGGCATCACCAAGAACTCAGTGCCCCTCATGAGTTCTGAAAATCCAGTTTTGAAAATCCGTTGTCTTCATTCTGATTTGATGGTAGTCTGCCCTCAAATCCAGTTTTGCAAACCATGCAGGCCCCCCTATCTCATCCAACAATTCTTCAATAATAGGCATAGGAAATTTGTCAGGCACAGTAATTTTATTAAGTGCCCTATAATCTACAGAAAACCTCCAACTCTCATCCTTCTTCTTTACTAAAATTACAGGGCTAGCAAAAGGACTGATGCTAGCTCTTATAATTCCAGCAATCAGCATGTCTCCCACCAATTTCTCAATCTCATCCTTCTGATAATGAGGATACTTGTAAGGCCTCAAATTTGGTATTTTGCTTCCAGATTACAGATTGATTGCATGATCTCTTTCTCTGAGTGGTGGCAGCCCTTGAGGTTCCTTAAAAACATCCCCAAACTGCTACAACAACTGTACAAGTGCTTCAGGAACTGTTTCTGCCTTCCCCTCTCCTTCTATGGACTTCAATTCTATCACAAACCCTTGCTCAGCCTCCAGCATAGTATATCTAATCAGCTTCTGCTAATTGCAACCTTAATCAGTTCAGGTTCAGCCCTTACTATGATTTTTCTGTTCTGCACCTTCACAGCTAATGTCAATTTATCAAAATTAGCTTCTACCTCCCCCAAGCCTATTAACCACTCCACTCCTAACACCACATCAGCCCCCCCCCCCCCCAAAAAAAAAAAATAAAAAAAATTAAACATATAACAATTTTGCACCACTTGCAACTCAATTTGCAGGGACTTACAAACCCCTCAGCAGCTCACCTTGTGCCCATCTCCTACTCCACAAAATAAGCTTGTGTAGGAGTAACTTCTAATTCCAATTCCTTCACCAACTTCATGGAAATGAAATTGTGGGTGCTCCACAATCAATCGGCACCACTACCTTTGTGTCTTTTATCTTCCCCCATAGCTTGAGTGATTTCTTGGAAGTAAACTCTTCAATGCTATGTAATGAAAGCTGATGTACCTCCTCTTCCTCATCTCCACCCTCTTCTTGAGCCCTCCTCTCATCTTCATCCTCTTCCTCCTCCATGATCATCAACCTTAACTGTTTGTTCTTGCAAACATGAGTTGGGTCACTTGGGTGGTACTTTTCATTGCAACTAAAACGCTCCCCTTTTCTCATCTTTTCATTTACCTCCATAGGAGATAATCAATGAAAATTACTCTTCTTGTTTAAAGGTTCCCCTCCTGTTTTAACTCCCCCCACAGATTCCAACAGCTTGCCACTCCCCTGCTGCCATTCTTTCCCATTTCTTGGACCCACGAAGCTAGGCCTTGGAAATTGAGGCACCCATCTTCCATTTCTGGGTAAATTTCCCATAATTCTATTTTTCTCTTCAACCTGCCTTGCTTTTTCAAGGTTTTAGACTCATGCAGTCTGACCTCTGTCCCAATTTCTTCCTTCAGCCCCTTCACAAAAACCTCCATGAAGAAAATTTCCCCTAATCCTTTGCCTGCTCCCACATGCTTCTCAAAAATCCCAATGTAACCATGCATTGTATCCTCCTGTTTCAAAGCCATCAAAGCTTGAAATGGGCTTCCCAAATTCGTGCTTTGAAACCTCTGCATTAAGACAATCTTGAATTCTTCCCAAGATTGGTGAGAACTCCAAGACTCCCACCACTGGAACCAGGCCAGGGCCTCCCCTTCCATAGCCACCAAGATCGCCCCCAGCGTCTCATCCTCCTTCACTGCCTGAATCCTGAAATACCTCTCAATTTTTTCTACGCAACCCACTGGGTCTTCCCCCGTGAAAATAAGCATTTCGATCTGCCTCCATTGTCGCGCCCCCTCGTCCTCTCTTTCCCTGTTCTTCCCTTTCGCTTCTCCTGTTCGCATCGTCTCCACCATTGCTGGCCTCTCCCTTGTCGCAGCCAGCTTCTGCAGCAGCGATTCGATAGAACACAGGCGCCCTTCCATCGCCTCCCTATGGGCATCTATGGCTTCTTTGTTCTCTTCCACTGCGCGATCCAGTAGCTCTAGCCTCGCCTCCATCTTGTTGTTGGTTTTCAAACCCATTCACTCCTAAGCCCCAAGATTAGAGCTTTGATACCAGTTGGTAAACACTGGATCAGGCATAAAAGAAAAAGATAGTGTTTATTGAAGTTTGGAGAAGATTCTCCTGCAATTACAAGTGTGATTCGAGGTCACTAGCCTCCATTATAAAACAGGTAACCCTTTTACACTTATTTCCCCTCTATTTAAAGCTTCCATCCCTCTAAGTCTGTTTTAACTAACTGTCTGTTAGTTATACTGACTACAATAACTGCACAATGCTTATTACACCCTCCTAGTATATATTTTTCCCCACCTATTACTCCTATCATTTTACTGCAAGAAGAGAAACCTTTAGCCTTTTGGAGTAAGGCACTTTCAGAAAGGGGTCAAGCTGAAATCAGTTAATTAGGGAATTAATGGTTGTGCTATTAGCGGTAAAAAAGTGGAGACATTATTTGTTGGACAGGAAATTTATTATTAGAACCGATCAAAAAAGTTTAAAAATTTTTGAATGAGCAGAGATTATTGAGTGAGGAACAATTTAAGTGGGCCACTGAGCTGATTGGATATAGCTTTGATATTCAATATAGGCCAGGGAAGGAGAACATAGTGGCTGATGCACTATCCAGGCAGTTTGCTTTCTATGCTATTTCAAGGGTAAAAGAGGAAGAATAGGGTGATTGGGAGGAAGAAATACAGACTGACCCTCAGCTGTATGAGATTTATCAGGGCATTTTGACTAAGACACCAGAGAAAGCAGGGTATTCCATTCATGGAGGTAAATTGTATTATCATGATACATTGGTTTTATCCAAAAATTCCTCTAGAATCCATTTACTGTTAAAAGATCTACATGACTCCCCTGTGAGAGGGCATTCTGGATTTTTTAGAACTTTTAAAAGAGTAGCTAATGTGGTATTTTGGAAAGGAATGAAGAAAATCATAAGGGATTATGTAGCTGGTTGTGAAATATGTCAGAGGAATAAAGCCAGCACTTTAGGACCAGTAGGGTTACTTCAACCTTTACCTATTCCAACTAAAGTGTGGACTGATATCAACATGGATTTTATTGGAGGTCTACCAAAGGCTGAGGGTAAGGATACTATACTGGTGGTGGTTGATAGGCTAACTAAATATGTCCATTTCTTTGCTTTAAGTCACCCCTATACAACTAAGGAGGTTGCAGAGTTATTCATCAAAGAAGTGGTCAAGCTGCATGGTTTTCCAGTTTCCATTGTTTCTGACAGAGACATATTATTCATGAGTCTCTTTTGGAAGGAAATGTTCAGAAGGACAGACACTCAATTAAAAATGAGCACTGCTTATCATCCACAAACAGATGGGCAGACTGAAGTGGCTAATAGATGCTTGGAAGCATATCTGAGGTGCTTGTCCAAACCAAAGCAGTGGCCCAAACACTTGGCTTGGGCTGAATTTTTGTTTAATACTAACTTTAATATTTCTTCCAAAATGTCTTCTTTTAAAACTTTTATGGACAGGACACACCTTTGTTGATTAATGGAGTGGATATTCCTTCTAATTTAGAAGTTAATCAGCTAAGTAAGGATAGAGATGAGCTGTTGCAGGATTTAAGGAGCAATTTGTTAAAAGTTCACGATCAGATGAAGAGATATGCTAATAAGCATAGGAGAGAGTTGGTTTTGCAGGTAGATGATTGGGTTTTTCTGAAGATACAACCTTATAGAATGAAATCTTTAGCTAAGAAGCCAAATGAGAAATTAAGTCATAGGTTCTATGGAAACAGCCTCTTTGCATATGCAAGGGTAAGGTTGCGTACAATTTCCCTCCCCCTTACCTGCGCATAGGGTGGAGCCTCCGAGCAATGAAGTACGTAGTTTTTTTTAGTTTTTAGTTCTATGGACCCTATAAGGTGCTGCAGAAAATAGGTGAAGTTGCTTATAAGCTATAACTCCCAACAGAAAGCAGGATACATCCAGTGTTTCCATGTACCACTGCTCAAGAAGGCTATTAAGCCCAATTGTTCTCCACAACCACTTCCTTTGGCTCTGAATGAGAATTGGGAGCTTCAAGTTCAGCCAGAGAAGATCATGCAGACTAGGATTTCAGATATTGGCAGACAAGAAGTACTCATCAAGTGGCAAGGCTTACCACATCATGAAGATAGCTGGGAACTTGCTGAGGATATGCAGGTGGTTTTCCCTCACTTGGACCTTGGGACAAGGTCAGTCTTGAAAGGGGGGTATTGATAGAAGTAGAAGGTGCAGACAAGTGTATAATAGGAGGGTTCAATTAGCAAATAACAGTTAGTTCAGTTAGTTATAACTAACTGTGGGGTTAGAGATAGATATAAATAGTGGGTTAGAGATAAATATAAATAGTGGGTTAGTGGCTGAGGAAAGGCACTAGAAATGTAATAGAAGGTTGTGATCCTCGAAATCACATTGTAGCTTCTGTAATTGTTTTCTCATTCAATAAAATACTAACTTTCATTTAGCTTTCTAGTCCAGTTCTATCAGTCTCCCACTTATATATTCTATTGCGGTCTTATCTCTAGCCAATGTGGGACTTGAGTTTTTCTCAACACACCCCCATGACATAGTGGGTAGCCACTTTAATGGATCTAGGATAGGATCTCATACCAATCTTAAAATGTGGGTTTAGGCCTAACTCAATCCCAAAAGCTAGCTTATAGGGTGAGGGTTGTCTCCCACTTTTATATTCTATTGTGGCCTAGCAGAAATGTGTATAAATATAATTTTTCATATACACAACTCCTACAATTACAATCCATAAGTTACAATCTTTTACCTCCCCCCGATCCTCGAGTTTGACAACATTGAGTGAGTCCCAACCCATTCCAAAAAATTTATAATGTCAAGCAAGAGTTTACCCATGACTGCATTACCCACGAGCCAGGCCACAAACACAAGCAGCACAGTGGCCACAATAGCCATTGTCACAGACAACACGACACGACAGAAGACCAAATGGAATCCATGAGGCTACAGCATAATAGTTCCACTATTGCTGCTATTCGATAACACTTCTCTCTGATTAGGTTATAATCTTCAATAGAGAGAAATTGCACTGGAATCTCTTGACTGAGTACATAACAATAGAGACAGTGAGCATCCACAATTACACCTCATACCTACAACTTATGAATAGTATCCATTATGTAGGACTGCATATAGTAAAATGGAGCATGTTTCAGATGCATCCACAAAAAAGAAAGATAGAAAACCCAGATTATTGTATTTCTAATTTCTGTAACAAAAAAAAAAAAAAAGACTATCAAATAAATATAGTTGTACATCAAGAGAGCAAAGCAGCACAACACAAGAGTTATAAGAGTTAGGAGGAAGGTAGAACTCACTCAAGAATATAAACAGGCTCATGCATAAAGCGTTTTAGTCCTGCTTCGAAAACATTATGAGCCATCTGCATGTATAATCCAATAAAGCAATCGTATTTATTGTTATTCATAAAGTATTGAGTCATATTAGCTAGAACTAGAAGTAAAAATTATTGTTATTCATAAAGTATTGAGACATACTAGCTAGAAGTGAAAAACTTTAAATATAAAACTCCAAGGATATCAATGTTATTTTATTAAATCTCATAAAGGATAGAATGGGCAAGAAAGAAAATTCTTGGCATTGTTTACTTATTGTAAGATAATTAATTACTTCAATCAGAGTCCCAATCACAATAACAAGGCAAGGCTCTGAGTTACCTAAATTTATACATACCTACAAACACATGCACTTCCATATACATCCATATACATAGATATAAAACCATTCCAAACATCAAAAATTTTCCAGGTATACATCCAGCAGAATAATTTATTATCAATTATCAAAAAACATATGATTTTATAGGAATAAATAATCCCACTACCTGACTATAATACCACACACATACACACAAAAAGAGGAAATAGTAGGAACCTTTGGATCCTTGTCAAGACAAAATGCCATTGTAGCATAAGCAACATAAACATGATATGTACAGCTTGGGGACTTGCGAGCATCCAGAAAGTACTTCCTAGCAGCTTCAACACCTTCAGTTCTTCTTAGAAAACGAATGAACTGTAGTGAAACAGATGTCACATTTTTTGCAAGAAAATCTATCAAACAAGAATCAAAATGAACTGCACAAACCCCTTAACACTATCAATAAAAGAAGTTAAGGAAAAGAGAGAGAGAAATATAAAATTTATATTTCTACACACACAACTTCCATGAATGAACATCTAATGAGGATAAAAGGTATGTGTGAAGAATCCACCAGAAAAAACAATAGCGAAAATATATGGCGTATGGACAACTATAAACATTCAGAGAATCAGACCAAGAATTTGAACAAGCAAAACATTTAAATTTGTAAAAATGCCATGCAGCTGTACTTTACAACTTGTTCAATGATTTTGAAACTTAATATCATAAAACAAATTGATGAACATATCGTCAGGAAGTCCCACATCGCCTGCCACAAATATATATAATTATATATATATATATATATATATATATATATATATGTTGGGCAACTTCACTTGGAGCAACTTGGTTTTAAGCTGAAATCTAATATGGAATCAGAGCTCGGGTTCTTGTTGAGAGAGGAATAACGAAAACCCGTGCTCCACCGGGGACAGCCCCAGTGAACCTCTCTATTTGTCGTCCTACTTCCGGAAACTTATTTCCACATTCTGGTGGACCTTTGTCTCTCGTTCTTCTTCCATTGACATATTTTAGTTTCTCCAGCAACTTTTCTGGCCACCACCGGCCGTCTTCACTTTTTCAGCACACTTTCTGGCCAAAAACCCCACCATTTAAAGCGCCTTTCGCCAATCTACCAGGATTTGTTTACGGCTTCGCAAAGAAATCATTGACGCTCCCTCACGCGCATCTCAAAGACACGCCATACAGCTTTTGCACAGACACTTTTCTAGTGGGTGGAAGCACGTGCAGCCTCCGTTCCGATCAAGCTTCTGGCATCGAGGTCGTCCACCCTGGACGACCCAAACCTAAATGTTTCGCATCAAGCAGAGCTATTTTCCTTTTGTCTCCCCTTTAAATTCAATATCACACAGCCCCTCTTCGTGATGTACAGTACTGTAGCTGCTCTGCCCTTGTTTGACAGAGTTCCTAACGCCCTTTCGTCGAAGCTCACCTTCGACCATTGTCATCCACATGCACAGCCAACTTAAAACACTGCCACACAGGGCCTTGGCACATGAAGTTCATGCACCCAACACGTGACACATCTCCGGCCAGCGTCACACTGATCTCTCTCTCCACCTCAAGGCATCCCGGTGGATTTCTTTTGCTTTTTTCACGGGTAAAAAGTACCTGCCACCATCGCCGAAGACCGCCATGTCATCCACGTGTGCAGCCAACTCAAAACACCGCCACATGCAGCCCTGGCACATGAAGTTCAAACACACGGCCAATGACACATTTCCAACGAACCACCTTTAGTTCTATTGGGTTGACCACATTTGTAGCAAGCTCGATTCATATGACATATGCTCGAGCTTGAGAGGAAGTGTTAGAATTATATATTATTCTCTTAATTACAATTATAATTAGAGAGCAATTAGGGATTTGTTCATTATTACTTAGATTAGATTGATTTTATGTTATTAATGTAGATCCTATTTGCTCACACACACACACACACACACACACACACACACACACACACACACACACACACACACAGAGACACAGAGAGAAAGTATCCAACACCACTATTCAGCACTAAAAGCATTAGCAAACTATATCCATGTACAAAGTATCCAACACCACTATTCAGCACTAAAAGCATTAGAAAACTATTTCATGTACTTGAATATGAGCAAGTGTGGTTGCACTGTCACCACCTCCCATAACACTTTCATATATTTTCTTTGCAGCCTGACATAAAACAAGAAAACAAGGAATAAATATGGTTAAAGATTTAAAAACCAAGTAAAACAGAAAAACAAATTGAAGCTTATACTTGAGAACCAGAAAATATTTTGCAGAGGTTCTGTGAATTAATTGAGTGAGAGCACTCATCCTTGATATTTAAATACGTGAAATGTAAAATAATAAATAAATACATTTTGCATTTACAAGAACAATATTAAGAAGTAAACTATGATCAATGATTCTTAATCTTTTCAATAATGCATACACTCTAATAATACTCAATGATACTAATCACTGTCACTTTATGCAAAACATTTGCGCAAACTGTCATACCTGAATTGCTCCACGAGATTCCTCTAGCTCTGCATAAGCATATCGTAGCATTTCTGAATCTGTTCACAAATGAAATGGCAACAAAGAGTTGAAAGACAAAAATAAGTATAATAGAGTCAACTAAGACATGTTAATGCATAATTAAGAGCTACAATACATATTACCCAAGGGAAACATATCAGCATTAATTGAGATAAAGTCTACACAGGGATCAAGATACGTTAACACAAGAAGTGTTCAGAATGAAAGGATATCTATCAGAAAAAGAGCTTTGAATGCCATACTCTAGGTAACCATATAATTTCATACTACAGATGACAAATTTCTTATCATAAGTGTATCACAATATAAAAATTACTGTAGTCCAAAAGGAAAAAATCAAAAATAAATGTTGTGAATACAAAAAGATATCCAGTCACTAAAAAGAATATCTAAAAATTCAGCAGAACTAGAGATAGAAGATGCTACAGACCAGGGAGTGCCTTCAGAGCCCTTTGAAATACTTTGATCGCAGCATCTATTGAACCGCCTTTTGCATGCCATGTAGCATAGTCATACCATATATCAGGATAATGGTACATATGCATCAGACACTGAATACCAGTACAATGCAGTAAGATATTCCATAAACAATAGAACAAATAATATTATCAAAACTTAAACACATGGTTAATGATTATTAGATGAATTGAGAAACACAAAGGAGAGAAAACTAGAGAAAACTGACATATTATTTCTGAATAGAAAAGTAAACCTGGGATAGTTACAAAGGAGGTATATATAGACCTCGGAACTAACTATAACAGAAATAACAACTAACAGAAACTAACTATAACAGAATCAACAACTAACTGAAACTAACTAAAACAGAAAATAACAGCTGTACAATTAGCAGAGACTAACTGCCTGACACAGTGTGGTGCTGTTAGCAAAAGCTAACAGCACTTACAACCCTATTACAAAACTGGTTGCACAGTTATACATACTCTAATATCCCCCCTCAAACTCAAGGGGAAGAGTTTTCAGGAGAAACACTCTGCAGATTGAGTTTGCCTCTGAGAAATTCAAATCTTGCAGACGAAAGAAGTTTGGTGAGCACATCAGCCCATTGATCCAGAGCTGGGATATGCACAACAGAAAGTTGGTTGGCCATAATCTTTTCTCTAACAAAGAAGACATCAATCTTCATATGTTTGGTACGACTATGGAACACCGGGGTTGTGAGCAATAGAAACAGGACTCTGATTGTCACAGAACAGAACAGGAGTAGTGAATGGGACTTGCAACTCTGTTAGAAGAGTATGAATTCAAGTTAATTCAGTAGAAGTTTGAGCTAAATTGCGATACTCAGCTTTACTACTTGATCTGGCTGTGACCTTTTGCTTGCGAGACCACCAAGAGATTAAGTTTGGACCAAGAAAGATAGCAGCTCCAAAGGTGGAACGTCTGTCATCCACGTCAGACGCCCAATCAGCACCACCGAAGGCACAAAGAACTAATGGTTGAGTGATACAACCAGACCGAAAAAAAATTCCATGTGATAAAGTTCCCTTAAGGTACCTTAAAATTCTCTTAACCACTGCCCAATGAGAGTCAAGAGGAGCAGCCATAAATTGACAAACTTTGTTAACAGCAAAGCTAATTTCAGGTCTAGTGAGAGTAGCATACTGTAGGGCACCCACCACTGACCTGAAAAGGGTAGGATCCTGAAAAGTATCAACACCATGCCTGGACAGTTTGCAATTAGAAACCATGGGGGAAGAAATAGAGTGAGCTTCAGCCATGTGAGCTTTGTGTAACAAATCACGAATATACTTGCGAGCTTTGTGTAACAAATCACGAATATACTTGCTTTGAGTCATGAGAATAGAGTTATTGGGCAGGTACTTGACCTCAAGACCCAAGAAATAATCCAAATGGCTCGGTTGCTTGAGAGAAAAGGCACTATTCAGTTTAGTTGTGAGCTGCTGAATGAGAGCAGTGGAACTTTGTTAGAACACTGGACCAGAGAAGAAGAAAACTGCAGTATTGTTATTCAACACAGAAGCTAACAGCTCCAAGAATACAAGGTGATTTCGAGACACCACTCTCCACTTGATTTCTAACCCTTTTTCCCTCCCTTTTCTGTCTATTTATAATCTCTCTCTTTTAGTAACTAACTGTCAGTTAGTTACTAACTACCAGTTACTCTCACAACCCCAGACTCCCTAACAGAATTATTTATTAATTCCTCTTCTATTGTACACTTAACCCCACCTATTATTACATCTATCAAACTTCCAGTAATGATGATATCATCCACATAAACCAGAAGATAAACAACATGTACCTGATAGTTGTAGATGAAAAGGGAAGTATCACATTTGCTTCCTACAAAATCAAACTGAAATAGGGTGGATTTCAGTCTATCAAACCACTGCCTTGGGGCTTGTTTTAAGCCATAGAGAGCTTTGTTAAGCTTGCATACCAAGGACTTGTGTGCAGCTTCAAAACCAGGAGGTTGTGTCATATACACAGATTCTTCAAGAAGCCCATTAAGAAAGCATTATTTACATCAAGTTGAAATAACTTCCACTCATGTGATAGAGCAAGAGTGAGAATAATCCGAATTGTGACATGCTTAATGACAGGAGAAAATGTCCCATGAAAATCAAAACCCTGAACTTGATGAAAGCCCTTGGCTACTAACCTGGCCTTGAACTTGTTGATGGTACCATCAGCATTTTCTTTTACCCTAAACACCCACTTGCATCCAATAGCTTGTCTATTAAAAGGTAATGAAACCAAATCTCAAGTTTTATTTTTCATCAAAGCATCATACTCAAGTTGCATGGCAGCATGCCAATCTGAGTTTTCCAGGGCCTGTTTCACAGATTTTGGTTCAGAATGAACAAGGAACAATGAAGGATGTAATCTAGGATTATGAATGTCAGACTTAGACCTTGTTTGCATAGGATGAGTGTTAACAGGAATTGAGTTAGGTGCTGGAACGGACTCAGAAGAGTTTTCATTGACAGCAGCAACCTCTGAAGAAGGATGTGGAACAGAGATAGAATCAGAGGAAGTAGCTGGAGGATGAACAAGTATAGGAGAAAATCCAGGGGGAACAAAAGGTACAGAAGGAGAGTGAGAGGGAGAAACCTAAGTGTGTTGAGGTGTTGACAACACAGAGGGTGGAGACAGATTAGGAGTTAGACTAAAATAAGAATTCAAATCTTTGACAGAATTAGAAGATGAAGGAAATAAGTCAGAATAAGGAAGCCTCATCTCATTGAACAAGACATCCTTAGAGATATAAATTCTGCCAGATGGAGATAGACATTTATAACCTTTGTGAGAGTTAGAATACCTCAAAAACAAACACTCTTGAGATCTAAAATTAAGTTTGTGATTATGGTAAGGTTTAGGTAGAGGAAAATAGACACAGCCAAAGGTTTTAAGGAATTTAAAATCAGGATCCTTATGGAAAAGGGTAGTGAGAGGAATAGCAAAGTTAAGAGAGGCAGTAAGGAGTCTATTTATTAGGTAAACAGCAGTAGTAAAAGCATAGTCCCAAAACTGTGGGGTAAAGAAGCATGATGCAACAAGGTGAGTCCCAAATCCACTATATGTCTGTGTTTTCTCTCAACTACACCATTTTGATGATGAGTGTGAGGACAAATGAGTCTATGAGAGATGTCAAAAGAGGTAAGCAGAGTAGAGTAAGGTCTATATTCATCCCCCAAATCAGATTTAACATTTTTTATTTTAGTGTTAGGTTGCAATTCAACTAGAGATTTGAAGGCTTGAAAAACAGAAATAGTTTAAGCTTCGGACTTTATGGGGAATATCCAGGTATACCTGGAGAAGGCATCAACAAATGATACAGTATTTAAACCCAGCATAAGAAGTTATGTGAGAGGATCTCCACAAATCTGTGAATATAAGTTCCAAAGGAGAGTAAACACTAGAACTAGAGGATGGTAAACTATGAGACCTATGTTATCAATAGCGGCCGTCGCGGCCGCGATTGCGGCGGAGCAGCGTGGACATGCACCGCTACAAGGGGTAGAGTAGCAGTGCATTTTACGGTTGCGGCTGTTGCGCCCGCGACAGGGGGGGTGGCGTCACGCCCGCAATTGCGGTGACGCGGCCGCGATTCGCTGTGCAAGTGAAAGGTCGAAAAGGCCCTCACGTTTTAGTCATTAAAGAGGGCTCTTCCTTCTCGTGCGACCTTCGTTCCCTACTTCCCTGTGCGCGCAAACCTCCGAAGTCTCGTGCGACCTTCGTTCCCTACTCTACCTGCTCCAGCCAGTGGCTCTTCCTTCTCCAGTAGCCTTGTCTGGAGTCGTTTCAGTCTCAGTCTCCGACGTCTCTTTCTTCTTCTCTGGCAGCTCTTTCTACTCCTTCTCCGTCGAGGTTTTTCTTTTTCTGATTTTGTTTCTTACTTTCTTTCTTCTCCTTCTCCGTCGGTGTCTCTTTCATTTTCTTTAATTTTGTTTCTTCTTTTTTTTCTTTTTTTGTTTTCGTTTTCTTTTTTTTTTTTTGTCTTTTTATTCTGCCCAGCAGAATCATGGCCTCTGGTTCCCTACCACCAATGTCTAGTCAACAAGGAAATAACAAGACAACTAATACCACGACATCAGTGGGATCTTCAACTGCAATGTTTAAGCCTACAGGTGATAGGATTGACATCTTTTGGAAGTGAAAACAGCTTACGGAACAAGAGCAATAGGAAGAGCGTGACATGTGATTATTGCTTGAAAACATCTACCGGGGGAATTACTAGAGCAAAAAAGCATCAACTCGGAATAAGAGGAGATGTAGGTGCTTGTAGGAAAATAACGGAAGATGTTAAATTGGAAATGAAGGTAGCCTATGAGCAGAAAATTTCTGAAAATCAGTTATTGGAGGGAATGCAAGAATTAGAAAACGAAGAAGAAGAAGACGAGGTGCAAGAGATTGCAAGGCTTCAAAGTGGAAAAAGACCTCTAACATCATCAACGGAGGTCACTTCAGCTGCTACCAAGAAGAGGAATACAAATGTTAAAGGTCCTCTTGATTTGTTGCATTTTTACAAAAAACCTGAACAAACTCTCCAATTGGGAAAAGAAAAGCGGCAAACGAGCATAAATGATGCTTGTCAAAAGGAAGCAAGAGCAAGAACGGTTCAATATATTGCTCGTTTCTTTTATAGGAATGGAATTTCATTCAATGTTACTAGATCAAAAAGTTTCAAAATGATGCTTGAAGCAGTTGGAAACTATGGTCCTCATTTAAAGGCTCCAACGTTTCATGAATTGAGAGTTCCACTTCTTAAAAAGGAGTTTGATTTCACAAAAGAATTGTTGAAGCATCATGAAGAGGAGAGGATGAAATATGCATGCTCAATTATGTCAGATGGTTGGACGGATAGAAAGAATAGGACCCTAATTAACTTCTTGGTAAATTGTTCATTGGGAACAATGTTTGTGAAGAGTGTTGATGCTAGTGAATATATGAAGACCGGGGACAAAGTGCATGAGCTTTTGAATGAATTTGTGGAGGAGATTTGAGAAAAGAATGTCATTCAAGTGGTGACGGACAACGGGAGTAACTACGTTTATGCAGGTAAGAATTATTATTAATCAAGTTTTGATTTATAATGGTAAGTTTGTAATTGTATTTGTAACTTTTAATTGTTACTAATTCAAGTTTATTGATTTTGGTCTTTTTAGGTAGAATTTTACAAGCCACTAGACCAAAATTATTTTGGACTCTATGCGCTGCCAATTGTCTTGATCTGATGCTTGAAGATATTGGAAAGATCTCTAAAGTTAAAAAGGCTATACAAAGAGGCATCAAGGTTGTTGGTTACATTTATAACCATACATTGGCTTTGAACATCATGAGAAAGTTCACAAGCAAGTCTGAGTTGGTGAGGCACGGACTTACAAGATTTGCTACAACCTTCCTCACTTTGCAAAGATTGCATAAGCAAAAAAAAAAAAAAAAAAAAAAAATCTTAGGAGGATGTTCACTTCGGATGAATGGTTGAAGTCCAAGGCGGCAAAAGATCCGAAGGGAAAGAAAGCAACAGCTGTTGTACTTATGCCATCATTTTGGAATGATGTAGTTTACACTTTGAAGGCTATGGGGCCTATTGTGCGTGTCTTGAGGTTGGTGGATAGTGAAAAAAGACCCGCTATGGGTTATATTTATGAGGCCATGGATAGGGCCAAAGAAGCAATTGAAAACTTTCAATGGCAATCAAGACAAGTATAAGGACATCGATGCAATTATTGATAGAAGATGGGAGTGCCAATTGCACCACCCTTTGCATGTTGCGGGTTATTATCTAAATCCCGAGTTCTTTTATGGCAATCCGAACATTGAAAATGATGTTGAAGTGCTAGATGACCTATACAAATGCATTGATAGGCTTAGTGAAAATGAAGATTCTGTAGATAAGATTCATAGTGAGCTGCCAATATAAAAGAGGGCTGGAGGACTCTTTGGAATAAGTGCAGCAATAAGGAAAAGGAATACAATGGCTCCTGGTAAGTGAACAATTTCACTTTTTTATCAATTTAAATTATTATTTGATAATTCGTGTAAATATTAATGCATATGAATTGCATTACAGCTGAATGGTGGAAGATGTATGGAGCACATACACCATATTCGCAAAATCTTGCTGTCAAAATTCTAAGTTTGACTTGTAGCTCGTCGGGATGCGAGCGTAATTGGAGTACCTTTGAGCAAGTAAGTCAATGTTCATTTAGATTTGAAACATTGAAACTTGAAACTTGAAACTGACATTTAAGCTTTTTAAATTATATAATAGATTCATTCAAAGAAGAGGAGTAGACTTGAGCACCAAAAGCTTCAACACTTGGTTTATATTTTTTTTTTGATCGGCAAAAATAATAGAGTATATATATATGTATAAAGGGGAAAGTACAAGAGGTACTAAACGGAGGCTATACAAGCCAGGACCTTTGGCAAACTAATACATGTAGAGACATGAATTAGGGTGCCAAAAATCAGACACCCGTACAAAAAACCCCAAAACAGATAGGGGCAGAAATCTAACAATTATATCCACCCCTGGAAAC
>PYAF01002458.1:113409-140678 GCA_007407185.1 Glycine tomentella
AGTTCAGCTTTGTAGGCAGCCTATCCCTGATGAGTCTCCAAACGAAACATAGTGCTTTGAGAGGGGCTCTCAACTTCCATATCAGCTTGTACGTATCACAATAGTTCAAAGATGTCCATTCCTCATTGATGAATTTATAGGCACTCCCCACGGTATACATTCCACTCGGGTCAGCACCCCACTGCCAAGCGTCTGGTTGTTGTAGGCTTATCATTGTCCCTTGGATATCGTCTAAAAAGTTGACAGCTGCAGTTACCTCCCCTTCCATGAAGAACCTTCTCCACTGAAGCTGCCATTCCCAACCATGAGAAGTGTGTGACCCAACCTGCTGGATGAGCTGTTTTTGTTGATCAGATATCAGGTACAATCTTGGGTATTTATCCTTAAGAGACAGCCCCTCATTCTTCCATGCATCCTCCCAAAATAGTCTTTGAGCCGCACCCCACCTTCCAAACAATTCCTCTATTAATCCCGCAGCCTTCCACACTTGGGTTGCAAACATCACCGAGATCCCTCCACCAAATGGATTCCCCACCACCCCTTCTAGGGACTCCCAAATTCCTCCAACCTCCGTATTTTGAATCTAATACCTTCACCCACAGCTCGTCCTCATGATGGAACATATTCCATAGCCACTTGGTTTATATTAAATATAACCAAGCTCTTCAAGATCGTTATGAGAGTCGTGATGTCATTGATCCTATTGTTTTAGATGACATTGATGATAGCAATGAATGGCTATTGGGAGATTTGGGTGAAGATGAAGATGCAGAATTTGATTTGGTTTTTGATGATGATGTGTTGACTTGGAGAGATGTTGCTCAAGCAACTGGGGCCAATGAACCTTTGAAATACACTAGACAAACAACAAAGAAGAGGGAAGTTGCTGTAATATCTACTTCTAGGAGGGGAAAAGAAATAGAAGTGGAAGAAGTGTTGGAAGAAGAGCATGGAAATAACACAAGTGAATATGAAGAGGAGGAAGAGTACATTTCTAGGGCTAGTGGGAGTGATGACGAAGACAATGACATCAATCTTGAAGAGGCTGATGATTCAAATTAAGAAGATTGTGTTTGTCTATTTTGAATTTTAATTTCTAGAACTTTAGTTACATTTGGCTTTAGAGGATTCAAGACTTACTTTGTAGAATTGTTTCTTTGACTTTTATTGACATCTACTATTCTTTTTAAGCTTATATATTTATATTATAAATTTTTTAATACATATATAAAACCATTAGAATAGCGGTCATCCCGCTATCCGCTATCCTGCTATCCCAGTTTTGAGGGCAGCCGCTCCGCTCCGCTATCTGGGATTGATAATTATGTACGAGACTTTCCCATACAGCAAGAGGAACAAAAATCTGAAACAATTTTATTTGATGAAGAAATATTGCAACTATTGAGAATAAGCTTCATTACAGAACTATTAGGATGTCCAAACCTAGCAGGAACTAACTATAACAGAAATAACAACTAACAGGAGCTAACTATAACAGAATCAACAACTAACTGAAACTAACTAAAACAGAAAATAACAGCTGTACAGTTAGCAGAGACTCACTGCCTGACACACTGTGGTGCTGTTAGCAAAAGCTAACAGCACTTACAACCCTATTACAAAACTGTTTGCACAGTTATATAAGTACATAATCTAATAATGATGTTTATTATTTCCACATCTAAACGAGAAATATTTTTCTTTAGACTAGGGAAACTCTAAATTTTATAAATAATAAATAAATAAAAACAGAAGTTAAATATAGAAGTAGTGGGAAGTTACTGTAGGTTAGAAGAAAAATTTGAAAGTTTAATAAGTAGTTTAAGGGTAAAACTGTCCAATGAAATGTGGACACCAAATAGGGGTATTCCCTTTATTATTAGTACAACAGATGAAATTACTACCTATCAGTTCAATTCAATGTAAATTATGTCTCATGACACAATAATCCTTAATGGTTTTCTTCACTAATCTAGAACATCTTTTAGTATGACAAGCCAAAATTTAAAACAAACTAGGTTTTCTCCACATTAATGAAAATTGAAAATATTAAAGGAATAAAAAATTAAAAACCAATAAAATATATTTCCTAGTACCTGCTCATACGTAAATATAATTCGTTTGGTGGAGGAGGCAGAATCTATTCTCTGTGGATTTCCTCTGAAATACAAAATGAATAAATTAAATAGAGAATACTAACTAAACATAATAGCATAAATCAAGAAGAGGATACAAAGGCATGATGACCAGAGGCACTACATCCATCTAACAGTCATTTCAAAATGATAAGTTTGGTCAAAGACAAACCCTCCCAGAAGCTTAAGCAGTTAATGAGTTAAATCATAAATGGAGTCTCAAGAATGGTTTTTATTTTTATTTTATAACAAGTTCACTTAGAACTTTTGATTAAGAGAATAAAAATGAAACATGTGATTAAGGTACAAAACAATTCTTGAAGCCCCACTCAACAAATTAAGGTTTTCGGTGTTTGGCATGACACTAGAGCTTTTATGTCCAAGTAGTCAAGAGTTCAATCCTTGTCTGCATTCTTTGTAACTACATTAAATTTAAGCACAGATAAAGTGAGTCTGTGTGCATTGTCTCACTTTAAGCCCAAAGGCTCTGGTGTGAACAGCTGTATTGAGACTTGAGAGAGACAAACAACGTTGATAGGCCCTAACAGCTTAAGCTTTTGGGAGAGTAGGTCTACGACACAACATTCCAGACCGTTGATAAATACACTCAAATCAAAGGGGAAGTTCTTGAGTGGCAGTTTTCCTTTTCTCAATTTTCCCTATTACCCTTTTAGGCTGTAGTTGAAGGATTGTCAACGTTCATTTTCATTCCTCTTCATATAGGTGTGAACAGACAAGTATAAGCATGCACATAGACACAAACCCTGACAAACCATTTAGAAAAGAAAATTTCACAAGACCAAAACAAAGAAATCATTGTCTAAGATATATACGTATTTAGATAAATTCAATACTTTGCCTACATTGCTTCATCAGTTTGAATAAATGTCAAGCAGCAAAGATCTAATAGACAAACTTATTAGTGAAAATACACATAACACAAGCAAGTTGCTGAAAAAGAAAAAAGGACAAATGCTTCTTACTTTTCAAAAGATAAAAGTCTCTTCCATGCCATCCACTGCATTTCTTCCTGTCACAAGTAACTAAGAAATAAAACTTATCCTGATTTTAGACATATAACAAGCATAAAATCGTATGTAACATCACTTAATACCATAAGGTTTTAGGATTGTTTGTTCATGGCATGATCTTAGAGACTATATAACCAAGTGGTCTAGAATTCGATCCTTAACACCCCCATTGAAACAAAATTGAATTTCAGCACACGATGGATCTATACATTGTACACAATTCTAGTCCAAAGGGCTTTCTTATGTGAGGGTGCATGTTAGAGATAAAAAAAAATGTATAAAATCACCAATGGGCCTTTACCTAACAGAGAAAGCTTTTGAGATAGTTGGAGCATGTTTGGATAAAAGCTTTTTAAAAAATATAGCATAAGATTTTGAATAGTTATGCTTTTAAATATCATGCTTGATTGCGAAAATTCTTTGGCAGTGACAACCACCACAGAACCAAGCAGAGTTCCACCATTCACTGGCGGAGGAGGGGGAAGAGGGATGGAAGCAGAAGCCATGAAAGAAGAAATGAGGATCGAAACAAAGCTCTATGATACCATAAACAAATAACGAAGCTCTATGATACCATAAACAAATCTCAGAAGAGAGAAAAACACTTAACAGAAATGAGGTGAAAGATTGTGATATTCAGCCCAAATGAGAATCAGTTACACCTCAGCTTATTTAAGCAGTTACAGTTGAAACTATCAACTGACTCTAGTCAGTTAGTTAACTAACTATGAAAGTACAGAAAACCATAGTTAAGCCTATACACAGTAGCTTAAGAAACTAAGAGACTAAATCGAGTAGATCAACATCAACATCAACATCAACAGCACCTTTAACCCAAGCTAAAATCAACTTATGCACCTTTAACCCAAGAAAAGAAAAATGAATCAAACTTCTTCCGAAGTTAAAATCAACTTATGCACCTCAATTTAAACCGATATTAGATGAGGAAGCCTTTGAAAAAGTGGAGGTGCGTAAGTTAATTTTGTCGGAGAAGTTTCAATCATTTTACCTCCTTGGTTCATTTTGTTTTCTTCAGTTGTAAGTGGTTTATCCAAATTAGCTATATGATTGCAAAACAAAACCAAAAAAAAAATGTTTTTTACCAAAATGCACTTGGTACTCGTGAGAAGTAATTAAAGCATAATTGCATAAAGCTCCATATAGAATATTTTGCCATCTCAAATGGCAAATGTGGAAGAAGATAAAAGTGTTCATTCCATTTACATCAAGCATACAGCTTAATCCGTGTAACCAGCAACTTCTTAAAAAAAAAAAAAAAAAAAAACTAAATAAACAGACATCTAAATATCAAAGTTTACATCAAGCTTTATTTCCAGACATAACCAACTATTACATACAGGACCATGAAACCAATATCAGCATGAACAGAAGATAAAAAGAACATCCAGTTGCCATTTGATCAAAATTTCAAAAAGTAAAGCTGCCTTTCCAACACCCAAATTACATTTTTTAGAGATCCATAGTTTCATATTTAGTATGTATTGATATATGAATACTCTTTTTCATTCATTTAGATTGAAATCCAAAGGGTTCATTATATACAACTAGTTCTAATACTCTAGAACATTCCACCACTTATTCTAATACTCTAGAATATTCCACAACTAATTCTAATACTCTAGAATATTCTACAACTATTTCTAATATTCTAGAATATTCTACACTCCCCCTCAAGTTGGGAGATATATATTAATCATACCCAACTTGCTAATCAAATCCTCAAAGGTGGGCTTGTGTAATCCTTTGGTAAGAATATCCGTTATCTGCTCTTTGGTAGGTATATGTGAGAAACATACACTACCATCCTCCAATTTTTCTTTGATAAAATGACGATCAACCTCCACATGTTTAGTTCTATCATGGTGAACTGGATTTTGAGCAATACTGATAGCAGCCTTATTATCCACAACTAATTCTAATACTCTAGATATTCCACAACTAATTCTAACACTTTAGAATATTCCACAATTAATTCTAATACTCTAGAATATTCTACAACTATTTCTAATATTCTAGAATATTCTACAGTATGGAAAATTATTCTGCAAAATTATCACTGATAAGAAAAAGAAACTTGCCTTGTAGGATCCAGTTGGTGGTACCGCAAGCATATTCCAATCAATTTCATCAACATACTTCTTCCTCTCCCGGTAAACTGCCCTGGCGCTATTATATTTGGGTTGATATTCAGATATTAGTCCTTTAGCCTGCAGAACACCTTACCCTCAAATTGCATGCCTTTAAAATATTCTGATCTAATACCAAGAAGAACAACTACATACTAATGAATACAAATTATCAGAGCAAGCATCAAATCAAAATCAATATCTTACCAACTGACGACTAACAGAATTTTCAAAATTTTCATAGTCCTTCCAAAGTTGTTCAATGTGATGAGTAGGAGTAACAATAGCTTTCTGATAGACTTTCCTCATAGTAGTCATCCGGTGTGATTCTTCTTGAGCATTTATAGCCTGTGATAGAGCATTGAATTTGACCTCAAAATATGAAAAACTATACCAAATTATGCACCAAGGATTACACAAAACATGAAAGATTAGCCAAACAAACCGGCAATGACTTTAGAAAGGCTATGTACTCCATCCACACAGGGCCAGATGCAATGTCTGCTCCTGTTAGCACGTCATTAGAGATAAGTGTCAAGATATATATAATGCATAGATACATTCATCCATACATTTTTTTTTTGGTCGGCAAAAGTAATATATATATATATATATATATATATATATATCCATACATTTTTTTTTTTGGTCGGCAAAAGTAATATATACATATATATATATGCTGATCAAAATAAAAAAAAAAAAAAAATATATATATATATAAAGGGATAGATACAAGTATTATAACAACAAAAACAGTCCACAAAAACAATACAGACCTATGGCAACCTAATACATACATAAGACATGAATTAAAATGCCATAGGCTGGTTGGACTTCAAACCCCCCAAACAGGACAGGTAAGAGGTAAATATAAAACCCTCCCCTGTTTACAAAAAATAGCCCTAAGATTGCAAGATCAAACGTGGAAAGGAGTATTAAAGCCTTCCTCCAGGTTTTTAACCCACGACCAACAGAAAAAAAATAGCATCATCCATTAGCTTTTGGCTGTTGAAGCTCCCATTTTGGAAGGTGATTCTGTTTCTGTGCCCCCAGATAGTCCATGTCAAAGCTAGCCACCATATCTGCCATCTCTGCGAGCAGATCCCAATGTGGTAGTAGAAAGAGTGTTGACTTAAGTGTTCTTTCGGATTTAGGGGTGGAACACTTAGAATAGATAACCAAGACATAGTTTCCCACCATAACAGCCTGATTTTATCACAGCTGAAAAACAAATGTGCCGCGTCCTCATCAGAAGACCTGCAGAAAGGACAGGACAGGTCAATGAGATCCACATTTCTTCTGTTTAAATTCAACTTAGTAAGAAGTCTGTCCCCTAGTAATCTCCAAGCAAAGCCAGACACTTTACTAGGGATTTTAAGTTTCCATAAGTCCTTGAGGACATCACATTCATCCAATGTTGTCTGATCCCTACGAAGGAAATTGTATGCACTCCCCACTGTATATATTCCATTTATAGCATCCTCCCATAGCCATGTGTCTTGCTGATGTGGCTGAATAACAGAGTGCTGGATATCTTCCATAAATTTAACGGCAGATTCCACCTCCCCTTCCATAAAGAATCTTCTCCAACTAAACTGTCACTCCCACCCCTGATGAGTTTGTTTACCCATGTGGCAAATGTATTGTTGTTGTTGGTGGGATAGCTGGTACATTCTTGGATATTTATTTTTCAAACTCATCCCCTCATTCTTCCACCCATCCTCCCAGAACAGCAACCTTGATCCACATCCCAGCTTCCATTTCATTCCTTTAATGAGCTCATTTCCATCCTCATTCGAAAAGCATATAGAGCTGAGATCCCTCCACCAGAATGATTCTGAACAAGATCTTCTAGACACCTCCAAATTCCTCCAACCACCATACTTCGAATCCTAGACTTGGGCCCATAGCTCATCCTACTGATGAAACAAATTCCATACCCATTTTCCAAGTAAAGCAATATTGAACCTGCTTAAGTCTTTAATTCCCAAACCCCCATACTCATTTGAATGGCAAATTATCTCCCAGCTGACCCAAGCAATTTTCTTTTGATCATCTTTACCACACCATAAGAAATTTCTTTGAATTCTTACCAATCTATCAATCAACTTCTTCGGAGCCTTGAAAAAAGAGAGGAGGAAGATGTGGATCGAGTTAAGGACAGACTTAATCAAGGTAACCCGCCCCCCAAAAGATAAGTATTTCTGAATAACTTCTGATTGATAGATTCCATACATATACAGACATCATCTCCTTTCTTCAAGCATCAGGCATAGAACAATTCTGGATATCTCCCTTGTTTTTGTAAATAGGCACAAGCATATTTTTCCTCCAAGCATCAGGCATTTATTTGATTAAAGAATCTTATTGAAAAGATTGGTTAATCATTTTATTGTCACATCTCCCAAGTCTCTCCACACTTCAATAGGAACGTCATCAAGTTCCAAAGCTTTATTATTCTTCATCCTCTTTAAAGTCTCTTTAACTTCGTGTGTATTAATTTTGCACACAAATCTTCTGTTCAAATCATCATAAGTGTCTTCCAAGTCCACCTCACTTTTATCGTCATCCCCATTAAAAAGTTTGTTAAAGTAGTTTAATCATTTTTCACTTACATCTTCATCTCTTATCAAAAGTTTTTTATTTTCATTATTGATCCATCTAACTTGGGTTAGGTTTTTACTCTTCTTATCCCTCATTTTTGCAAGTTTGTATATACCTTTTCACCATCCTTACTCCCAAGATTTTTATACAAATCTTCAAAAACCTTGCCTCTAGCTTCCCGCACTATTTTCTTTGCATTTTTTCTCACTACTCTAAACTTTTACAAGTTTTCATCATTGAAACTTTTATGCAAAGATCTAAAGTATTCCTTCTTCTATTTAATTGTCCCCTGCACTTCTCCATTCCACCACCATGTTTCCTTCGTAAGAACTCTATTTCCTTTGCTTTCTCCCAGCACCCTCCTTCCCACATTCTGGACAGACATAGTCATCTTATTTCATATTTCATTTGTTTCTCCAATAGAATCTCATGGTCTTTCATGCAACATGTTTTCCTTGAACTCTATTTGTTTTTCCTCCTTTAGCTTCCACCATATTATTCTTGGGTTTTGAGCTCTCTTCCTCATATTAAGTACTTTGTTGAACCGAACCTCTCTAACACTACCAGCTTATGTTGCGTAGCGACACATTCTCCAGGATAGACCTTGCAATCGATACAAGAATTTCTATCTTCTCTTCTAGCCATAAAGAAATCAATTTCACTATGATTTTGGCCACTATGATAAGTAATAAGATGAGACTCCCTTGTTCGGTAAAAAGTGTTCGCTAGCATCAAATCATAGGCTAGTGCAACGTTCAAAATATCTTCTTCAGTCTCATAATCTCATTTCTCATCCCATAGCCAAAACCTCCATGAATTCTATCAAAACCTCCACTGTTTTTACCAACATGACCATTTAGATTTCCTCCTAGGAAAATTTTCTCCTCTCGTGTCATCCCTCTCAAAACCTCCTTCAAGTCTTCCCAAAATTGGTTCTTTTCATTTTATTGCAGTCCAACTTGGGGTGCATACACACTAAGGATATTTAAAATTAAGTCACTCACTACAAGTTTAATCATCATAATCCTGTCACCTTTCCTTTTGATGGATAATTCAATCAAATATTCAAATAACATAAGAAGTTATTAAGAAAAATTATACAATTACCCTAACCCAAAGTATAATCAGCTTCTAAATGTGAAACATTCACATTGCCAATAGATTTTATCTATAGCTAGTAAAATTCAAAACTTATGCAATTCCCCAATAGCCCCATGCCTAAATCAGACCAGTTTTACTTAATTTATCCAAACAATGTTTCCACTCAGTAGAAAGACAAAAGCCACAGACATTTTTTATCAATACATTGTACATTCACAAACAGCAACAAATCCTTTTCTGACAAGCTAGGATACGCTACATGATTAGTCATTGCATTAGGCTCTGACTTGAACCAACCAACTCCTAATCTCCTATATTTGAGTCCCCATTCTTGAAAACCAAATAACCTTTTTATGTGCCATTCTTCTCATGTAGTCATGTGCCTTCATTTTGAGAGTGAATGGCAAGTGTCTTATGAGTTTATATATCAAATCAATATTTGTTTTTTGCCTTAATTGTCTATTCAATCAAAAAATATTTTTTGTTTCCTTATTTATTTTAACTAATACTCAAATTTCTTCAATCAACATTAAATATAATGAGATATTTGCAAATCATAATAAAAATAATATTTCACTAGTAAAACAATCTCTCATTAAATATTTCTTAATTTATATTTTCACAGTTTCCTGCATTCATAAATATCTATGCAATGTATTCGTACAGATACTTGCCAATTATCCCAAAAGCATATGTCGATGGTTCAAGGCACATAAACGGTTTTATTATATCTACCACTCCACACACAAGAGCCCATTGGGCTTGATGTGCTGACAATCAACAGCGCAAACCTATGCTGAAATCTACATATATTAAGAAGAATGGAGGTAAACATGCATCGAACTCTAGACCACACAGCCATAGAAGCTCTGATACCATGTCACACAAGACCTCTTTGGCCTTGAAGCATGGAAAATGCATAAGCTGACCCTACCATGTGCTGAAACTTTTATTTAGAAGAAAAGGAGCAGCAAGGATTGAACTCTAGACCACATGGCCATAGAAGCTCTAATATCAAGTTAGAAACCAACTATCCTAACAGCCTAAACTATTAGATAAAGGCAGACAAATGGTTTTATATATAACTAGCTTCATTAAAAAGCATGTTTCCAGTAAAACCACTGAAAGCAATATACTTTTATAGGTGTCTCCTAATTTTTTTGTCATTTCTCTACCTCACCCAATTGACCTATTTTTTTATCCACTATTCCAATTCCCACTAGGGACTCATAATCAATCTTCTTTTCACCAAAGTCTCTATTGCTTTATTCACACAAGACCAAATCATCTTATGTAAGTTTCCATCATCTTCTCCTAAATAGGTGCTACTTGAATCCAATGCGAACTAAGAAAATGCAAAAAGGACAACAGAAAACAACTTACCAACATAGTTAAGCATAAAATCAAAAGCTTTTCTTGTCTCTTCTTGACCCTCCATGCCCTTCTTGTCATTTACCTTTCTAATAAAACGAATGTAACACCGCCTATAAACCAGAGATAAGAAACAGAATGAAAGATTGAAACAAAAACATCATTTGCAAGTACCACAAGACAGACCAAATAAGCATGTTACTTGACTTACGTCATCCATTTTGTATGAGTGTATATGAGTAACTCACTTTAGTTTAGTACTGTAGTAAGTTAACAGTTAGCTTTAATCACTTTTCTATCATATATTAGTAACAAAAGGCACTGAGATGTCTAACAATAACAGTACTTATACTGTTGAGATTCAGTTGTAACTGAAAAGTGACTAAAGCCAACTGTTAACTAACTACTAACTACAGTAATAAACTAAACTGAGTTAGTTACTCATATACACTCTTACATTTGCACAAGAAAAACAATCTTACACAAATTCAAATAAACATAACGTAGTTCTGTTGTTATCTATGAATAAAGGTTTGGACAGGTCCCCTAAAGTAAGCAAACAAATTAAACCTTAAAGATTCCCAACTGAAAATAAGTTTACTCATTTTGGTTGATTGAACAGAAATACAGCTACACAACAAGCAGTAAGCTTGTAGCCCATTCTCTTCCTAGAAACCTCCCCTTCCCTACCCCCAGCTGAAAATTCAATGTTAAATCTTCAAAGCCATCCTACTTGGTGACCAACCAACCAAAAGGAAAGTAACTATTTCTTAGTGCCATAGGCTTGAATTACTCATAAGAAAAAGATAGTTTAATCCCACGCCACTCTGCACATTATTCATTGAAAGAACCAAAAACAAAAAGGAGGGTTCTCCCATAAGAATGATAAGATCATAATATTTGAAACAACACATTCAAAAGAGACAGTATATAAAAATAAGTAACAATACGCCAGCCAATGCCATAAACAAGATAATGCAAACAATATACCATAGAGGAATCTGAAGACAATTCAACAAGCACCGACTAAAAATCTGTTTTGTAGCATCATCATTATTTGCAGCCATATGAGCCTCCACATATTGCCTCCAAAACTTGGCCTGAACACAAACAAGCACCGACAAAAAATCAGAACCATAGCAGAAGAAGCAACATGATTTCAATCACATAACACCATCAAAATCACAAATTTCTTCCAATAACAACCAACCAAAGCACTCAACAAGAACACTCACAGCAGTTGGAAACAATAGCAGCAGCTGCTCGTATATGGGTGTGGCCTCCGCAACGGGCAAATGCTGAGCAACACAGAAACAACACGAATGAGCAAAAGGGTATCCAAAAAATCTGAACTTGGGAAGTGGGTCCGAACCTGAGCCTCGTTTGCCAAGATTTCCGCGGTTTCAACGTTATACTTGTCAACTCCACTAAGTTTGTCCTGAGAAAAATAAATTAAATTAATTAAAAGATCGAATTTTTATACACATCAACAACACAAGGAAAGAGTGAGTGTGAGTACCATGTTGGAGGTTAGAAAGGACATAAAAAGATCGAATTTTTATAAACAGAGACAGTTACGTTTTCACTTTTCACGTGGCTGAATTTGAAAAGGGTAAAAGAAGAAGAAGCGTTTTGCTTATGGAGAAAACAAGGATTAATTGAAGATCGTTTCGATGGGAATAGTGAAGGGAATTGAGAAGAACAGTATTATTGGGGGCACTTCATAGCTTGACTAACGAGACTGACTGATTCCTACGACCACAACGCCGCTGCAAACAACCACGAGCGAGGTTTCCTACGACGGTGCTCTCTTTATCGCGGCGTTGGGGGGCTCCTGGGCGCGGCAAGGTGTTATGGGTAGATGAAGATAACAGAGAGCTCACGACGGAACAACGGCCTCAGGAGACGACGCCAGAGATTGTGCGACGGCGGAGAACACAAACATCAGAAGCAGTGATGCTCATCATCATCACCACGGAAAATGGGAATGAGGAAGATACGAAAAGAAAAGAAGGGGGTAAATGGGGAAAGATAAAAAGAACCGTTATCATAATATTTAATGTAAAATTGAAAACAATAACCTTTTTAAAAAATATCTTACTTTATAAATGTTAAGAGTCTCCCATAATTGCGAAACTCACACTTTTACCATATGTTCTCATGATCGATGCAACATAGATTATATAAATCACAATTATATAAAATTTTCTCTTTGACACGTGAAATACTTACTTCTTAACAACATTGTTACAACTTTGCAAGAATTGTTTGTTGAAAAGTGCTGCAAGTAGTCATAACTTGTAAACAAATATATGAAAAAAAGAATTAGTATTGAAAAAAATTCATGTACATTTTTTTCTGGTGACAGATATTGAAAAATGATGATGATAGAATACACATATTTATTATTTATGTAATTGTCTCTGTCTTGAGATTTTATGTAATACATCAAGTATGATGTGAATAACCAACAGTTAAGCTACTTCAAATTAAATTAACAATTGACTGTTACAAATTTTATTCACTACTTTACTCTTACAAATATAAGTAATAATTAACTTTGGAGTCTTTTAACATTGAAAATTAAATACTATTTATATTTATTATTATTATTATTATTATTATTATTATTATTATTATTATTATTATTATTCAAATAATATTTATGCTATCAATACTTATTAATTTTTAAATAGTTGATTATATATATGTTTTAATCAGCCAACACGTGAGAGAGAGTGAAATAGCAAAACCAAAAATTGATGTCAAATTTAAATAAATAATACAATTTAAATAAATATTTCAAAAAATGGGACAGTTGGGAAACTATTTTGAAAAATGGGGCTGTTGAACACGCCTAAAATAGGTGTGTTTAAACACGCCTAAATTGGGCGTGTTTAAACATGCCTATTTTAGGCGTGTTCTAGTCCCTTGCTTCTGTTTAAGTTGGCCCTTGATAAGTTGTAGATGCATTGGTTCAATTTAGTGGTTTTTTGTTGGGTTCACTGGTTGTGGTTTGATTCTACTTTAAGCGTTCTCCAAATATGAGTTCAGGTAGTCAGAGTGTTGATGTTATGATATTTTTTAATGGAAGAAAAGTTAGAGGGCGACATGGTGTTATTTTTGAAGGGAACAATAGGTCGACATGTATCAATCGAAGATCAACGCTTAGTGAATTACATGAGAAGATATGCAGGAAAATAGGTTTAAACAACAACCAACGTATCAGTTGTTTGACGGCAAGATTATGGCAACACGATCATTACACAGGGAGTGATGTGCTGGATGTGAAGACGTAGAAATTGTAATAGACCATTTTTTGAAGCAGTCAAGGAATGAATTGTTAGAATTGTACGTGGATTACATCGCAGTGGAGGATGATGTTTTACCCTTAGCCATGAGGTTAGCGGCTTTTACTTCTACAAATAATGAAGCATCATATGCTGCTCCAGCTGTAAACGTGTCTAAGGAAGCTGAACATGACCCAACTTGGGTTATGGACGAGGATGATGAGGACGATGATGATGAAGATATCGCGATGGAAGATCGTCTTCTTGAGGAGGATGCTAGTGCGTGCGAAAATGATGAGGATGCTAACGTGCATGCGATTGAATTCCAAGAAGACACTGGTGTGGGGTCGTCTCAAAGGCGTCATCATGCGAACGTTTGATATGCTCAAGTAGAAGAACCTGTTGAAGGTATGTTAGACTGCTTTAATCAGTGAAACTGTAGTGATATATGTTTTCTTGTTAAATTCTTCTGAGTTTAAATGATCATAATATGTGGATGTTGTTTAGGGTTTGTGTTTTATGGTTTAGGGTTTATGTTGCTTATAATAATTGTTTAGGTTTAAGGGTTTAGGTTTCTGGTTTAGGGGTTATAGCGTATGCTGGATAGTTAAGGTTTTAGGTTTTATGGTGTTGTCTCAATAATGCTTAGGTTTAGGGTTTAGGGATTAGGGGTTTATGGTTTAGGGTTTTAGGATAATAGTTGAGGGTTGAGGGGTTATGGTGTTAAGAAAATGGTTGAGTGTGTAGGGTTTAGGGTTAGGGTTTAGGGATTAGGGAGTATACCATATGGTTTAGGTTTATGATTTAGTGATGATGTTGGTAACCAATATTCTGGGCTACTTACAACACAATGATCATGCATGTCTCCTTCTTTACTTGGATTTGATTGCTTTCACCAACAATAGTACCTAGAAGAAGTAACATTAGGCTGATAGTAGGTGTAACACCCCGTAGGCCTCCGGTGCGTTATCATTAACAATATCAGATTAGCATCTCATTAACACTAAATATTACTCAGCGGAAGCATAGAATCGTTTTTCTTGATTCATTATGTATGGAAGCAAATATATCAAGTAAATATATAGATAAGGCATATAATATACGCCCCTACTGATCCAGTTTCTCATAAATAAACATAGACAGATAAGTAAACATCTACAATATACTCAGAGTTTTCACCACACCGTGGTGATACAAAAGAATAGCTGCCCTCATCGAGGGTTTACAGAACTATACAATCCCTTATCCAGGGTACAAAACATAAACAAAACACAATTGAGCCTTCAAGCTCCTTCTGCTGCTCTCAGTCAAGCAAAAACGTCTCTATTCGGGCCTCCTGCCCTGAGACTGCTCTCTTCTGTCCGAAGAGTCACCTGAAATCACAGATCCCCGCACGGGGTGAGATACATATCTCAGTAAGCTCAGGGTCCTTGGGAAATCATCCCCTCCCTGGCCCACAATTCACAATACAAACATCAGACAAGCATACACATCAAGTTTATTCCACATCCATGGCAGAGAACCCTCAATGTCGTTCCACATGACAGAGATTCACTCAATGCCCTCAATACATGGCAGAGATTCACTCAATGCCCTCAATACTTGGCAGAGATTCACTCAATGCCCTCAACATGGCAGAGATTCACTCAATGCCCTGGGCAGAGAACCCTCAATGCCCTCAATACAGCTGGGCCAACTTCTCTGTGGTGTAGTCAGATCTCACAGGCAAGAAATGAGCAGACTTAGTCAGCCTGTCCACTATCACCCAGATGGAGTCACATCCACTCTGAGTCCTTGGTAACCCTACCACGAAATCCATGGAAATGCTGTCCCATTTCCACTCTGGGATCTCTAAAGGCTGAAGCAAACCAGATGGTCTCTGATGCTCAATCTTTACCTTCTGACACACCAAACACTTTGTCACATGTTCAGCTATATCTCTTTTCATCCCTGGCCACCAGAAACTCCTCTTCAGGTCATGATACATCTTAGTGGCTCCTGGATGAATGCTGAACTGGCCCTTATGTGCCTCAGATAGGACGACATCTCTCAACTCGCCCTCAGGCACCACAATACGACCTTGGTATCTCACTAAGTCGTGATCTTCCCAGGAGACATCCTGTTGACCAACCATTGCTCTCACAGCCTCATCCTGCTGTTGAGCTTCTCGGATTCTCCTGATCAGTTCATTATCTACCTTGGTCCTGCTCAATTCAAGACCATGGGCACCTTCTGTCACTGTCAGGTGCATGTCTCTGAATTGCTCTATCAGCTTGCAATCAGAGATCATCAAACATGCAGCAGTCACATGTTTTCTACTCAAAGCATCAGCAACCACGTTAGCCTTGCCTGGATGGTATCTCAGCTCAAAGTCATAGTCTTTCAGGAACTCCATCCAACGCCTCTGTCTCATGTTCAACTCTTTCTGATCAAAGAGGTATCTGAGACTCTTGTGGTCGCTGAACACTATCAACTTGGCACAATACAAATAGTGCCTCCATATCTTCAGAGCAAACACCACAGCTGTCAGCTCCAAGTCATGAGTAGGATAAGACTCTTCATGAGGTTTCAGTTGCCTGGAAGCATAGGCAACCACCTTCTGATCCTGCATCAACACACATCCAAGTCCCCTCTTGGACGCATCACAAAACACCTCAAATGTGCCTTCAGGATCAGGAAGAGTCAACACTGGAGCTGTGGTCAACCGCTCTTTCAGCTCCTGGAAACATTGCTCGCACTCATGGGTCCAAACAAAGGGAACCCCCTTCCGTGTGAGTCGAGTCAAAGGTACTGCCAACTGGGAAAACCCCTGAATAAACCTTCTGTAGTAGCTAGCTAATCCCAGGAAACTACGGATCTCAAATATGTCCTTGGGCCTCTCCCAAGACATCATTGCCTCTATCTTGCTGGGATCCACTGATACACCAGCTGCTGAGATCACGTGGCCAAGAAACTTTACCTCTGATAACCAGAATTCACACTTGGCCAACTTAGCATACAACTGCTTATCCCTCAGAATCTGAAGGACTGTCCTGAGATGCTCGGCATGCTCTATCTCCGTCCTGGAGTAGATCAGGATATCATCGATGAATACCACCACAAGCTGATCTAAGAAAGGTCTGAATACCCTGTTCATATAATCCATGAACACAGCTGGGGCATTCGTTAGACCAAACGGAATGACCTGATACTCAAAGTGACCATACCTAGACCGAAAGGCTGTCTTAGGTATGTCTGCTGGCTTGATCCGAATCTGATGGTATCCGGATCTCAAGTCTATCTTGGAGAACACCCTGGCTCTCCTCAACTGATCTAGCAGATCATCAATACGAGGCAGAGGATACTTGTTCTTCACAGTAACCTTATTCAACTGCCTGTAATCCACACAAAGTCTCACACTGCCGTCCTTTTTCTTTACAAAGATCATCGGTGCTCCCCAAGGCGAGACACTCGGTCTGATAAACTGCTTGGACAGCAGGTCCTCCAACTGCACCTTCAGCTCCCTCAGCTCCAGAGGAGCCATGCGATAAGGTGCCACAGAAATCGGTCCCACACCTGGAACCAGATCAATGGAGAACTCTATTTCCTTCTCTAGTGGTAGCTGAGTTATCTCCTCAGGAAACACATCCATGAACTCGCTCACCACATGGCAGACATTCACTCAATGCCCTGGGCAGAGAACCCTCAATGCCCTCAATACATGGCACAACCAGGCACAAATGCACACAGAGTAATATATGCAACACCCAATGCATGCATTATGAATCTGACCATCACTCCCCCGGAGTGTGGTGTGCAACCAAGTGGGAATCATTTCCCAGGAACTCAGACTTACCTGGCAAAGTGTCACTCTGTCGTTCTTTCCTTGGTCTGTGGCTCCCACCACCAACAGTTCCAGTATCACGCCCTAATCAAGGCATATACTAATATCAAAACCAATCCACAGGTATTCAAACACAGAACATATCATATAAAGAATTCCCCTATCCTAGGGTTCAACAATTTCAGCCCAGCGCACACTAGGCCATCATAATCCTTTACCAGGGCTCTCAAGGCTGCATACCAAGCATCTGAGTCATCCCAGACTCAATGCATAGCCTATACATATAAGCTCTGGCCAACATTAGTCCATATTTCAAATATCACTGGAACGGTCTGAGTTTCACTCAAAGCACCGTTTAAATTGCCTCTCAGGCTCATCACAATCATAATCAAGGCCCTTGCTTGTCCAGAAAACAACAAGTGACTCATTACACAGCCACACATGCATATCATAAAGCCAAGATTCAAAGTTCATTGATTCAAAAACTGAAAGCTAATCCTTCATCACTAGACAGTTCTAAACAAGTTTCTCTACAGAACCCTCGGCTAATTCTAGCCCCAGATCAATATAGACCACAAAATCCAGAAAACCCCAACTCTCAAAATCAACCGAAGAAACTCGAGTTTCTTACCTCAGTGGCGACCAGAAAAGCTGCAGGACTGCTTCCTCAAGCTCTGCTGTCCCTGCTGAGCCCTTGATTCTTCGCCAAACTCAAGTTTCCAAAGGTTTTCTGAGGGAATGGATTTTGCTCATAAAAGGAATTTCTACTTCCTAAGGGTTTCTCTCAAGTTTAATAGCCATTGGGAGGTGTTTAGGGTAGCATATAAGGTCTAAGGAAGCTTGGAGCTGCTCTAATGGAGGTCCAGGGCACAAAGAGGAAGAAGAAGAAGTTTTCTTCTTCAGTTTTCGCGTTTGCCCTTTAATATTGGGCCTGCCCGAGCTCCGGCGCTACCCGCGCCAACATGGCGGTGGCCCTGGCGTCAACAGCGCCACATCCACGCCTCCAGCGTCAGCTTCCAGAACATGTGGCGCTACCCGCGCCACACTGGCACTATCAGCGCCAACCTCCCCCTGGCCTATGGTGCCGTCCGTGCCACACCTGGCGCTGACCGCGTGGAATTCCAGTGAAACTTACCGCGCCATCAGCGCCAACCATGGTGCTATCCGCGCGGACTGGGAAACCTCTGGCGCTCCTCGCGTGGCTCTGACGCTCTGGGCGTCAAGTTCCAGTGGGTTTGGCGCTACCAGCGCGGGATCTGGAGCCAACCGCACCATGATGAGGGTCCTTATAGCAGGCACATAATGAAGTGTACAAATTTGCATCCATTACTGGCTGACTATAACTTATCCAAGGATTGTCATTGTAATGTGCTAGCATGGCAAGAGAGTCCTGATCCATTCCAAATTTCTTTAACCCTATAACAGAGTAACCCTAACAAACATTCATATCCTCCAATGTTATAGTTGCTTGTCCCAAGGAAACACAAACCTGTTGGTATTTGAATATTGTTTAGGGTACACAACGAAGGGTTAGTGTGTTTGGATAATATTTAGGGTTTAGGGTTTTAAGGTTGCCTTTGATTGTTTTGGCTGCAAGATCATACATAATCATTTTGAATATATTTTTATTGGATTGGGATACATAATTCCAAATTTCTTTAATCGGGGTTTTATGCTTGCCTTCCTCATAGACATGTATTTTATTTGGCATATATGTATAGGTGCTGAGGTCATTCCTTTTTGGCATGGAATTCCACATTACACATATATTGATTGGAGTCATCCATACGACGAAGAAGAATCATTTACAGGTTCTGCTTCGGGTTCGGGTTCAGGTTCAAGTTCAGTGCAAGGTCCTTGGCAATTAGGGGATGACTTGTTTGTTAAACAAGAATTTGCATCGAAAATTGGAGGCCCAAATTGCAATTAAATGAAACCTCATGAAGGAGCATCAAGAAGCAATTGTGGTTGAGAGCAAGCCTACCAAGTTTACCATGAAGTGTGTTTGACACAACGATGGTTGCCCTTGGAGGGTTAGGGTAATCAAACCAACGTATGGTGAGAAGTGGGTTGTTTCAAGATGGGGTGGCAAACACAATTGCCTGAATGATCATATTTCACAGGGTCACAAACAGCTTAACGTTGATGTTATTGCTTCACTTATAGTAGGTATGTTTCTATTAAATTTGGTTAATATGAAGAATATTATTTTTAGAGGTATGTTGATAATGTCAATGTTACCATTTGATTGTTAGGAATGGTTAGGGAGGAACCGTCTGTGTCAATTGCATTGGTTCAGGAGAGGATCACCAATACCTATGGATTTAAAGTTTCATTTGGAAAGACCTGGTATGCGAAGCAGAAAGCAATGACAATGATTTATGGGGATTGGGAAGAGTCATGCATTTTTGCCGAGGTGGTGCGACTACATGCTTCATTTCTCACTAGGTTCTTTTTATGATATTCAAACAAATGTTTATTTTGTGGCAAATCGACTGGTACGGGCAAAGCGTGTGTTTCATGGATGTTTTGGACTTTTAGGCAGTGTTGCGAGACTTTTAACTTTTGCAAACCAATCATCCAAATTGATGGGACTCATTTATATGGGAAGTATAAAGGCAAATTGTTGATTGCCACGACTCAGGACGGAAATAATGAGTGTCTGCCATTGGCATTTGCTATTGTTGAGAGGGAGACGCTGGAAGCTTGGGAATACTTCCTTGCTAACATTCGCCTCCATGTAACCCAAATGCAAAATATATGTCTCATTTCAGATCAGCACTGGAGCATCATATCTACTGTGGAGAATCATGCCGGCTGGCAACACCTCATGCGCATCACGTGTTTTACTTTCGTCATATTGCCAGTAATTTTAATACCAGGTTCAAGAGTGCAAGATTACAGAAGGCCCTCGTGACTTTAGGTATGTTAACATGTATTTCAAATACGTTAATTTGAGACAAATACGTAAACAGAATTGTGTTAATGTTATTATTATTCTGCAGGTTATACTCCCAGTGTGGTTGATTTTGACGCTGCGTTTGAACGGTTTCGTGATACCAGTCCCGAGATTGCAGAATGGATTGATGGCATCCCTAAGGAAAAGTGGACACGTGCATATGATGTAGAGGGGAGAAGATATGGCTACATGACCACAAACTTGTCAGAATCAGTCAATAGGGTGTTCAAGGGAGCAAGGAACATGCCTATCACCGCTCTTGTGAAGCACACGTACACCCGTTTGGTTCATTATTTTGTATGCAGAGGTCAGGTGGCCGTTTCATAGCTTCAACATTCACAGCGACATAGCAAAAATGTGGTTGATGCTATGAGGCATAACCAGACCCTTGCTACAGGCCACCATGTAGGCACATATAATCTTGAGCAAACGATATTTCAGGTGGAAGAGGGTTGGGATAGGGTATATTCTGTGAACCTTGTTGAGCGTTCTTGTCAGTGTGGCAAGTTTAAGGCGTTCAAATACACATATAGTCACGCCGCAGCTACTGCTTTACATGTTTGTCAAAATCCTTATCAGTTTGTGGATGATGTCTTCCTGGTAAACAACTTGGTTCAGGCTTATTCATTGCCATGGCAGCCAATCGGTAATGAACGTGCTATTCCACCAAGTGAAGATCCAGTTGTCATACCTAACGGGGACATGTTGCGTGCAAAGGGTCGTCTAAGGTCCACTAGACTACTTAATGAGATGGACGAAGTGGAAACAATTCCAAGGCGCGGCAGATGCGGAATTTGCAAGCAGGTTGGACATAATCGGAGGAATTGTCCTACTAGTGGTGATGCTTCATGAATTTGAAATTATGTATTTTTAATTAATGTGATGCTAATGTATTTTATTTAGAACGACATGTGTAACCCTTTTATTTCGTTATGAGACATGATATTACCTAAACCCTAATTTATTAAGTCAACCTTTTTTTATTAATCAACAACATCAAAAACAGGTGTTTGGTCCACCAACATGGCATGACTGAACACGCCTGAATATGGCGTGACTTAACACTTCTAAATAGGGCGTGACTTAACACGCCCAACAAATAGGACGTGACTTAACACGCCTTCAAACGGTGTGTTACATCACGCCAAAATAGGGCGTTAGTCACCTCTATTTAAGGCACACACTCCCACTCCCAGACCACATGCCTCCGGATTCGAAAATGAATCTGAATAGTATGGCATTCTTAGGAGAAACCAGCAGTCAGAACATTTGTAATTCAAAATTAACATTCATTTTTCCAAATGGATCAGTGAAACACAACGAAACAGGCGTTTATTTTGAATGCCCATCTCAAAAACCAATGCGAGTGCCTAATGCCTGTTCTTTGCAGACACTTAAGAGCAGGATGCACGACACCCTTCAACTTCATTCTGACCACTCTGTTGATGAAATCTATTACTGACAACCATCCATACATCCAGGTCAGAAATTTTTCTATCATTCTTTAAAACTCACAACTGATGATGATGTTTGCACAATGTTAATGTGCAATGACCAGATGTCAAGTGCTGGCCCTATAGAAATATTATGCACCATCAACAGAACACCCGACGGTATACTGAACCTACTTCAATCCACCATCGTCCCTACACACGATGCAATGCTATATTACAACTGCAAGTGGAACACGCCACGACAAGGCAATTTTGTGGGTTATTCCTTCACTGGAACAAACCCAATAAGGTTTGAAATTCTTTCAAGATGCAACATTGAAACACTAAAGGATGTCATAAAGCAAGTTGTACCTGTTGGGGTTCCCCCTTATGGCATTCAAAACTCACAGTTAGTAAGTAAATTATTTTTTCGACAGCCAAGCCATGCAAAATACTCAAACCACACAATCGAATATCACATCATAGAGTTGACAAGTGATGAAGACGTGTTTAAGTTGTTAGCCGAATCAAACTACTGGAAACGTTATGGTCCAATAGAGATTTTAGCGGTTTTTACAAAACCAGTTACCTAAGTAGTGCTTATCAACTTTGATGGCATTCAATTGTCATTGTAATTTAAAAGGCCAGTTATGTTATGTTATGTTATGCAGTAATGTTATTTGCTGATTGGATTGTTGCCTATGATATCAAGTAATGTTTTTCAAAACGTTATTCATTAAACAAATTTAAAAACAAAAGTAAATGAAGACATTAAAAGTATTACAAACTGAATTAAAAAACCACAAATGGCCTACTCAGGCAGACGACGGTGGCCACTGATAATGACGGGCCATACGATCAGGTAGCTTCCGTCTACGAGGTAACGGGGAAGGGTCTGCCTGAGTAGGGTCTGGCTGAGGCGGTTTAGGCTGAGCATGCTCTGGCTGGGACAGGTATGTCTGGGAAGGGCCTTCCGCATACGGGTCTACATATGCAACTGAACATGGAGTGCCCTGCTGTGAATATGACGGCTGCGGAGGGTGATCATGAATGGTGGGTAACGGTACACCTAATGGCCAACAACCTTCACCAGAATAATCAAACTGCTCGAGTAGGTCGTCAATGTCGGGACCTGGCCACTGATCATGAGCTGCTGAACCACTTGTCCCAATATCCGCTGATGCCATTGCTATTGTCGTTGCCACATATACAGGCTGGGAGTTGGGTGGTGGAGGCATCTCACTCTGTGAACTAGTGCATCCGTACCCCATGTCACCCTGTTGATGAGACTCGTAATATATGGGCTGGCTGCCATATGTCGATGCTACATATGGAGGCCTAAAATAACCAGAAGTACGAGGCCTGACAGCAATAATGGACTCTGAAACAGGATGCATCGGTTGCCGTCTACGCTCTAGCCCATGCCCTTTCCGTCTTCGACGTCCAACGACAACAGACACTTGTGGCTCATCTTGAAGCTGGGTGTCTGGTGCATGTGGCCCTGCCTCCTCCAGGCGACAACTCTCTCTGAATATAGAAATTATACGTCCGACTTCCTGCTGCGCCCACTCGCGACTGTAACCCGGCCACTGATCATGACTAAGGGCGAAGTACAGCATCTCCAGCCCATCAATCTATAAATTAAGAAGTAAACATTAGTTTCAATCATGTGTTGTATCATAATAAACATAAATAGACAAATGATAAATTGAAAGAAAACTTACACCACGACCAGTCTTGGCAGCCATCTTCAATATGTGCCGCTTCCCATTTTCCCTGTACCAAACCATGTACTCATGGTTTGGCAACATCAAGCCCTGAAGCAGATGGGGAAGCTCGATGTGCTGGTCCCGAACCTCCCACAGTTTAATAAATGGTCTAAGCTTACGGACCCAATTGTCTTCGCGTTTACCATGCAAAGAAAGGTCATGCACACCCCTCAGCTTCCTTGGCCTACGTGGGATTGGCTGATCCCTCCCAAATTGGCACATGCATCTGTCAGGCTGCGAATACTCGACGGTGTGGAAGCAAATAACAGGAGTAGTTGGCACCCACAACAGTCGCTCCTGCTCAGAAGCACCAAGAAAGTCGTAATGTATATATGGTTGCCAAACCACCTGCACAGACACAATAATGACACAATGAAATAAAGACATGGACCAAATAAACACAGTAATGAACACTTACAAATAACTAAACGTACCTCATCCCAGCTGAGAGATTCCAATCTCATCCTATACCAGAGAAGCTCGTGTGCTCGAAACCGACCTAAAGCGTTAAACCTTAATTCAAAATAATTGCCATTAGAATACTATAAGACTGCATACACAAATTGTTTAAAAAAACAAAATATAGTCAAACATACCGGTGTCCGAAATGCCAATCCGGGTGAGTGGGAAGCGGAATGGCTGGAGCAATGAAGGGGAACCTGAGCCACGCCTACGCTTGAAGTAGCATGTGTCATCCACCAATGTCACTTCTGCTTGGATCTGTGCACTCGCACATTTGTCTAAACAAATTTGCAAGGACCGCAGATCCCCAGCTATATGATCCAATGTCGTCGAAGTCCCCAGCAAGCAATGGGACGTAACGGACCGTGACCATGCTCCCCCCAAATTTGTCGCACAGGAGCCATAATCCAATAAGACGTGCAATGTGGGCCTTAGTAAATCGCAACACATCGACCAAATCGTTATGAACCTAACCCCAATGCGCAAAGTGTCTACCAAAGAAAGACAGCCTCAAATATCCGCCTTTAAGCTTAGTGTCTGCATCAGGTTCATGACCGAATACATCCTCAGTGACGGTCTCCCAATCCGCAACTGTGACCCCTGTGACAACTTTGCCCTCCGTGGGCAACCCTAAAATACTCGCCACGTCTTTCAACGTGATCGTCATTTCGCCTTGCGTCATGTGGAATGTATGGGTCTCTGGTCTCCACCGCTCAACCAGAGCACTAATCAGTGCAGGATCAATCTTAAAAAAAAACAAATCAATTTATATGCATTAATGTTAAAAAATTGTGCTTTACTAAACTAGTTTCCAACTTGTATACCTGAATATGTCGCATACATGCGACATGTAGAAAGCCGACACGTCCTAACATATCACCGACAATGTCAGGTATATCGTCGTGCTGTGGCCCCCCTGTCGCTTTACCGCGTTGAGTCTTCAACAAGCGAGCTTTGTCCTCGTTCCACACAGCTTGTGAAACATGGGTCCACTGAGTCCGCCTACGCAGAACACCCCACTTATACAGCGTATGGATGACATGTGTCGTCGAATCCATGGGCTCACCCTCATGATCGGATCCAGAGCGCGAAGAATCACTCGAAGATGAGTTAGCCATCTAACAAATATCTTAATATAAATAAATAAAAACTAAAGTTAAACTAAATTTTACTTCGGTTGACAACTCATTACAAATAATTATCATATAAAATTAATAAAACCTAATGTACATAACTATCAAATATTTTATTTTTCTCTCTAGATCTTTTCCACAAGACAAATGTACACAAAAATAAAAACTCTTCTCTACACTTTTCCAAGAAACAGAGATTTGTGAAACACAAATCATGGAAGGGAGACAAGACCCTCTTTGCAAAAGTGTCGTTCAGACAACTCAAATTATAAATTTGATTTATGAGATGCAACATCAGCCCTCTGATATTCATAGTACACTTCTATTATTACTAAAACACTCCAAAAGCAAGAACCTTGACGTACATTGTTTCCACTTGTGCCAAGTCAATCATCATATACACAGAAAAGAAGCAAAACAGAACAAGAAAGAAAACGTGTGATCATGTCTTTCTCCCATTCACCTTCTTCATCACCTCATGCTCATAGTCCTCAGAGTAACCTTTTAATCCCCGCAAACTGCTCTCAAGAAAAGAACTTGGCAAACGAATGCGGCAAAGCACTTGTTACAACTGTGATCAGTGAGGACATTAGTCTTATTGTTGTCCTTCCAAATCCCCAAAAACTAAACCTTTCTCACCTAGAAAAGATTCCACTATTCCCTCCAACACGAACATACAGTGTCCTTGTGGCCATGGCTCTTGCGGAATCCAATCAGACTACCCCTTAGCCCTAAACCGCTAAACCGAACCCCCTAAACCATAAACTATTAACCTAATCCAACTGTTTATCATTAACCCAAAGCCCTAAACCCCTAAACCGAACCCCCTAAACCCTAAACCATTAAACTATTCCAAAAGTTAATCAGTAACCCAAAACCCTAAACACATAACCTTATCCCCCTAAACCTTAAACCGTTAACCTAATTCAACAGTTAATCATTAACCCAAAGCCTTAAACCCATTAACCGAACCACTAAACCCTAAACCATTAACCTAATCCAACAATTAATCATTAACCCAAAGCCTTAAACCCCTTAACCGAACCACTAAACCCTAAACCATTAACCTAATCCAACAGTTAATCATTAACCCAAAGCCTTAAACCCCTTAACCTAACCACTAAACCCTAAACCATGAACCTAATCCAACAGTTAATCATTATCCCAGAACCCTAAACCCATAAACCCTAAACCGTTACCCAAACCCGTTAACCATTAACCCTAAACCCCTAAACCAAACCCCCTAACCATAAACCATTAACCTAACCAACATCAACCCTAAACCCTAAGCCATACACCATACTCCCTAACACATAAACCCAAACACAATAAACCCTAAACCCTAAATCCTAAACCATAACCCGTAACCCATAACCCCTTAGTCCTAAACCCTTAACCCTAAACCTAACAATCATGAAAACTACAATGTAAAACCAAAACCAAACCATCATCTATAAACCTATAATCTAAATTCCTAACACTAACATTAACGAACCTAATAATTTTATTCCTAACATCTACGAACTTAACAATTTTCTACAGACCTAACATGTACGTCATTAACTAACATGTGCACCCTAGTAATTTTCTAAGAACATATAATGTACCACTCTAATAATTCAATAATAAAAAATGATCAATTATAAAATGCACTTACTTGTTGACAGAGCTTCGCTGCAAGAACAATCTACCCAAACTCCCTAGCGAACTATGTAACGCCTCTCTTTGCTCTCTCGTGTTTGATTGATTTTAGATGGAATCTTGTGCCCACTTTGTATTTAGAATTAGATTGGTTATAAATTTTTCACAAAAATTTACTTCCCTTTGCTTGAAATGTTACTAGTCGCTTATATCCTAAACGAATTCTTTCTCTCCACGGTTTAATTAAAATAATAAAGTAGAATCCATCAATACAGACCAAGAATAGTTCATTATACAAGTCAACATGAAATACAAGTAATTTAAATTTGGTACAAGTCATCAATACATCTTCCTCATCTTTTCTTTA
>PYAF01002458.1:157547-174114 GCA_007407185.1 Glycine tomentella
TTAGCTTGATAGGAATCGCTAAGGGATTAGGATTTCAATTCAGGTTAAAGGGTTAAATTGCTAAGGAATTAGGATTTAACTAAATTTGGAAAGATCTTGATAACCAGTTAAGTGAAAGAGGTAGGAATCAAAGGGGATTGAGTCCTAACCACAATTGTTTCTTCCATTGGTAACACTCCACTTTAATTTACTGCAATTTTATTTCTGTTCTTTATTTAATCACTCAACACACAACACAACAAATTCTTTATAAATAATTTCTTTTTACTTCCAATCACTTAGACCTAATATTACTGTGAATTTCACCCCAATCCCTGTGGAGACGATACTCTACTTACTCACTTTATTACTTGAAACGAGCGGTTCACTTGCCGTGTTCGCAACATAACCTATTCAAAGTGTAGCAAACAATACTCACTACATTAGCCCAAAAATGTTTAGGCAAATTTGTTTCATTAAGAAGGGTTCTTGCTCATTCTTCAAGGGATCTATTTTTCCTATCCACAACACCATTTTTGTTGGGGTGTTCTTGAAGTTGAAAAATTATGGTTGATTCCAAGTTCTCCACAAAACTTTTCAAAATACTCATTTTGGAATTCACCACCATGATCACTTCTTATTGAAACAATGTTGCATGCTTTTTCATTTTGAATGATCTTGGCTAATTTTCTAAATGTTGTGAATGCATCACTCTTGGATCTTTTAAACAAAGTCCATGTATATCTAGAGTAATCACCAATAATAAAAAGCCCATAGAAGTCACCCCACAAACTCATGGTTCTAGAAGGACCAAATAAATCAATATGAAGTAATTCAAAGGGTCTAGAGGTGGAAAAGAACATTTTTACTTTGAAAAGACATCTTAGATTGTTTTCCCTTTTGACATGCATCACATATTTTGTCCTTCTCAAACTTGAGCTTAGGTAAATCAACGACTAAGTCCTTTCTTATAAGCTTGTTCGTATGGTGCATGTTTATGTGACTAGCTCTCCTATGCCATAGCCATGTATCATTTACTTTATTTACAAGACAACAAGTTTTATGAATAAATGCATGCTCAATAGAGAGAACATATATGTTACCCTTTCTCTTACCAACATGGATGACCTCACCATTTTGACCATCACATATTAAGCAATAATTGTCATTGAATGAGACTTTGAAACCTTTGTCGCATAGTTGGCTGATATTTAGGAGGTTATGCTTCAAACCTTCTACATAAAGCACATTCTTTATTTTTGTTTTGAAGCTATCTCCTATATTTCCTTCTCCAATGATCTTTTCTTTATTATTATCACCACAAGTAACATATCCTCCATCTTTGAGAATTAAATTTGAGAGCATAGACATGTCACCTATCATGTGCCTAGAGCAACCACTGTCAAGGTACCATAGTGATGATTTTGCTCTTAGACACACATGTAAGATTCAAATTAGGTAACAAAGAAAGGTACCCATTTTGGGTTGGGTCCATAGGGGTTAGTTGGTTTTCATTTTTTCTTAGGTACCTAAATACATTCACCATTAGGCACATAGTATCTCGTTGCATAGCATTTAATGGATGTATGACCTTTCTTCATGCAATAATTACAAGTGATAGTTTTTGATGCACTTTCAAAATGAGTCAATTGATGATGCTTTAGTTTTGAAAGGCCCTATTGATACTTTTGTTTTGGAGGCACAAACCTTATTTTTCCAAAAGATTTTGATCCATGTTTGTACCCCAAACCAGAAGTATCTCCTGCATATTTTTGCACACTTAGCATTTGATTTAAGTTGCATTTTCCTCTATAAAGCCTTTTCAAAAGATTAACCAAATAAGAATTCTTTGAAAACAAAAGCATATATCTTTTACCTTGACTCTTTTTGTAATCACCAAATTCTTTTTGTAACATCTTGCATTTATCAACATTTAAAGATGATGAGGCATAAACACATCCATTAGCTTTGTGACTTGAAATAAGTTTTTCATTTGCTTCTTTCAAATTGCAAAGTTCAGATTGCAATTTAGCAATTTTGGAAACATGCCATTTGAGATTACCTTTCAGCCTATTATTGGTTTGTGCAAGTTTTTGGGCCTCTTCATGCATCTCATGGAAAGCATCAACAATATTATCATATTCAGAGTTTACCTCAGATTTAACACTTGAGAATCCTTCATCATCACTTATTGTAGATGTGAAACATACATTTGCTTCTTCATTCTCACTTGTTGATTCGAAGGTTGTTGAATCATTGTCTTCCCACACTATGTATGCCTTCTTTGGCTTCCCCTCCTTTCTAGTCTTCGTCTTACCTTGTTGCTTCTTCAAGAAGATTGGACATTCAGATTTAATGTGTCCAGGTTTACCACATTCAAAGAAGGTGAAGTTGGTGGAGTTGTTGTTGTTGCTATTATTTTTTCTGTTAAACTTTGACAACTTTTTGTTCTTGTTTCTTCTCATGAACTTGCTGAATTTCTTCACTATTAGGTTTATATGTTCATCACTTTCATCATCACTTGAGTCTTCCTCTTTTTCCACATGAGTTGATGCAGTTTTCAAGGCTATACTCTTGTGTTTCTTCTCTGCATCTTTTGCATGTGTTAGCTGTGACATTTCAAGTTCATACTCAAGAAGCTTACCAAAAAGTGCAGCCATGGACATCTTGGATAGATCTTTTGATTCCTTGATTGTTGTAACTTTTGGTTTCCATGGTCTTGTGAGACACTTCAATATTTTGATGTTCAATTCTTCAGCATCAAAGATCTTCCCAAGACCAAGAAGATGGTTGACAATGTGGGTAAATCTTTTTTGCAGCTGAGAAATGTTTTTTGTGTTGCTCATCTTGAACATTTCATATTCATGAATCAAGGTATATTTTCTTGACCTTCTCACTTCATCTGTTCCTTCATGAATTACTTCCAACATCTCCCACATTTCCTTTGCGCTTTTACACCTAACAGATCTAAAGGTTTCGTCAGAAGAAAGAACAAATGTAATCATGTTTTTAGCATTAAAATAATACTGCACAACTCTTTTTTTCTGCTTTCGTTATCTCATCCCACTTCTTGGGAATTTTTTCATTATCAACAACTTTTGTAGGGATCAAAGGAAACTTCTCAATAGCATTCCAAGCACATGGGTCAATTGATTGAATAAAAATTTGCATACGACTTTTCCAAAAACAAAATGCTCTCTTTCAAACACTGGAGGGCAATTGAGTGAGACACCCTATTTTGAAGGTTATCTGTGTGGTATTCATTTTTTTTTGAAAAGATAGGGATCTTGATTAACTTTCAAGAACCAGTTCTGATACCAATTTAAAACAATATGAATACACTCAAATACCAAGAGGGGGGTGAATTGGTATAAACTTGACCTTTTAAAACTTTTAAGAAATCAGAGTTTAAGGATCTTTATCACTTTTAAAACCAATAAGACTTCAATTCAATCAAATCACTCAGTCCAAGGAATTAATAACAAAAATCTGTACTTGTTGAGTAATGAAGAAATCACAACAGTCAAGAGCTCAAGATAGCAAGAAGAGATAGAACAATAGAAAGTAACACAAGCACATATACTGGTTCACTTCTCAAGAGAAACTACATCCAGTTCTTCTAATCAAACTAGATTAGAGTTCCACTAATTCAAATGTGTTCTTTACAATTAATGACAAGTGATCTTCTTTATCAACCCTAGACAAAGAATCGGAATTCTAACACCCTATAAGAAATCAAATCACAAAGAACTTGAGAACCCTACTTAGATGTTTACCCCTGGAGAACACTACTCTATAAAGATTGAAAGAAACTATTTGAACTTTGATTTACAACATAAATTTGAGATACAAAAAAAATCTAAAAAGAAGGTTCAAGAGAGACACAACCTGTGATCCTTAATGGATGAATGAATGCACGAATGAAGTTACCAATCCAATCCAGGTTTTGCATGAATTTTAAAACTCAGAATCTACTCTCTTGAACTTATTCTCTAAATCTTACCTTAACTCATTTTCAACAATGAAGCAAAATGATCTTTTGATTTTTAAGCAAGAAATCTAATGCTCAGAAAGCTATTTCTTGGACCTGTGAGAGCTTTAGCTTGTGTTGGGTATTTCGCAAATTTGAAAGATTAATTCCTCTCAAAGTTTCAGACCCAAAAACTTTAAATAGAAAACAAAATTAACTGCATGTAATCGATTAATACGAGTATGTAATCAATTATTTCAGATTATGTAATCGATTAATATGCCAAGTAATCGATTAAAATGTTCTTGAGCAGTTCTGGAAAACTTTGATGAACAAAGTAATCGATTAATCTAAGACGTAAACGATTATAACAGACAAACTTAGTTAGAAAATAAGCTTTAGTAATCGATTACAGAAGAATGGTAATCGATTAAGATAGACATGCTTAATGAATGAAATGAACTATGTAATCGATTACACTTGGCTCGTAATCGATTAAGACAGACATGCTTGATGTATGAAATGAACTAAGTAATCGATTTCACTTGGCTCGTAATCGATTAAAGTGTTCTATATGACTTTTCTGAAATATCCTTTGCTTATGTAATCGATTACAGAAACAGAGTAATCGATTAATGCAAACATATTTGCTTTTTCAAAAACCAAAGTCATGAGAGAATCATTCCATAAGCATCATGTAGTCATTCAACCCTTTCTTAAAAACATGTATGCATGATGATGATTATGATTTATGCAATGCAAGGATCTCATATTAAACCTCTCAAACAATCTTAACAAATTACAAATGCATTCAATTGAATGACATGTAAAAAGCTAAAATCCAAAAGATTCTTCACCATCCTTGATAAGCTCTTCATCATTCTTGATCAGCTCCCCATGTATCCAACAAAATGTAGAAGAAAATGAAGAACAATGAGAGAAAATGTTTTAATTCTGAAAACTTCTAAAAGAAAATACAAATCCTGTTTTTGCTAAAATGTAATATCCTAAATTCATTAACTAATTGCACTAAAGTATAGTGACTGAGTCAGTATTAAAGGATAAACCATGATTAGGCCCATCTAATCTAATTAATTATGCTAATTACACCAATAAAAACGCAACTCGTAGCCCAAAATTCAAGTGCAGAGGTTCTGACTTTCAAGCCTAAAATGACCGTTAAAATTACAGAATTGGCCTTGACTTATCTCCGACAAAATTGTAGATTTTTTCCTTATCTTTCTAGGGACTACTCATATGTTCCATTTGGAGTTCTGTAGAGCTTTCTAGGTCCTGCACATGGAAGATAGGTCAAGTGAGCATAAAATCCAAAAATTAGCAACAATTAGCAATTAAGCTCACTTGTTTGTGTAAGACAAAAAATCCTCCTGTATCCAACAAAATGAAGAAGAAAATGAAGAACAATGAGAGAAAAGGTTTTAATTCTGAAAACTTCTAAAAGAAAATACAAATCCTATTTTTGCTAAAATGTAATGTCCCAAATTCATTAACTAATTGCACCAAAGTATAGTGACTGGGTCAGTAGTAAAGGATGAGCCATGATTAGGCCCATCTAATCTAATAATTATGCTAATTACACCAATAAAAATGCAACTCGCAGCCCAAAATTCAAGTGCAGAGGTTCTAACTCCAAGCCTAAAATGACCATCAAAACTACTGAATTGGCCTTGATTTATCTCCGACAAAATTGTAGATCTTTTCCTTATCTTTTTAGGGACTACTTATATGTTCCATTTGGAGTTCTATAGAGCTCTCTAGGTTCTACACAAGGAAGATAGGTCAAGTGAGCATAAAATCCGATAATTAGCAACAATTGGCAATTAAGCCCACTTGTTTGTCTAAGGCAAAAACTGAATTAGAATGAGAAAATAAAAGTCCAAGAGAAGTCAAATAAGTTAAAAAGAATAAAATAATATTAAACTAAAAATGCTCAATCAACCTTCCCCTGTCATGTGTCGTGATCATCCACTGTCCAAGTACCAGTTTAAACCCTAGCGTTTTCCTACCAAGGATATATCTACCATTGGTACTATTTGAGATATTGGTACCCATATCTTTTTTGGTCCAACATAGTTAGCACCCTTAAACATTTTTTTCTTCTTATGGATGCATATGAACGTGGAGTGTGTCTAGACTTATCACAAAAGTCACATTTGTCTGAAACAGACCGTGACTTGGAGCATGATGTTCCATTTTTAAAGCCTAGGCCAGACTTGTCATGGGTATGTTGATGGAATTTCAAAAGAGTGATTAGAGTCTTTGAAATCTTCAAGAACTTCCCAAAGTCTTCAGTAAGACATGCTACTTCTTCCATTAGTTTTTCAACAATGGAAGTTGAAAACAATATGAACAACACACAAGAACCAAGAAGAGGGGTGAATTGGTTGTTCTTGGCCAATTAAAATTTCTTAAACAATCAGAGTTAAAAGGGATTGTATCACAAAACAACCGTTGAACACTTTCAATCAATCAAACTCCAATCTTTAAAGAATGCAATGACAACAAAAATGTTTTTATTGATTATGAAAAGCTATACCAACAAATGACAATTAATAATCGCAAGAAAAGATAAAGAAGTAATCAACACCAAGATTTATATTGGTTCACTTCTCAACCTAGAGAAGCTACATCCAGTTCTCCTAACCAACTAGTTAGAGTTCAACTATCAACAATCTTGTTTCTTACAAGCTTATATAATCACACTCAATCAGTCCTAGATTAAGAACAAGAAATCTAACTCCCTTAGACTCTCTGTGATCAATACATAGAGAAAGCCCTTCTCTACTCTTCCCTCTAGAAAAACCTATTGCACTAGTTACACAAAACTGAAATTCTAAAAAGAATTGTAACCAAAGTAGTATGGAGAGAAACAACTTGATGATCCACTACCGATGAATGCAAATGATTACCAAACTTGAATCAAGGTTGAAAGAAAACAATCTCAGAACATTCTCTCCAAGTTCTTTTTTTGAAAGTTGCCCAAAAAGAAATCCTTTCAAAATTTCATGAAGATGAAGGATTTGTGGGACAAACACTTAGTAGCTCGTAGTATCTTTTCTCTCTTCATAAAGATTATGAATTTCTTTGATATTTTCGTTGTATTTAGTTAAGAGAAGCTGGTTCTATTTATAGACAAAATTGTTATAACTTTCAGTAATCGATTAAATCACTTATGTAATCGATTAAAGTGTTCTTCAGCTTTCTTGAAAAGATTTATGAACAATGTAATCGGTTAAATCAAAATGTAATTGATTGTCATAGGAAGTTTTATTCAAAATAATTGCCAAGTAATAGATTACCATCATGTTGTAATTGATTATCATAGGAAGTCCAATCAGTGATTTTGTACTGTGTAATTGATTACAACAATCTCGTAATCTCAAGTAATGGATTACCACTTGTTGGTAATCGATTAAACCAGTAAGAAAGTATTTTTCCAAAACTTGAAACATTGAACACTTTGGCTTTTTATATATTCATGAAAACCTTGTGTTTCAGAAAATCTTTTTATGAAATTTATGCTTTTGTGAAAACATGAATGCAAACACATGAATGATGTTTATGCAATGCAATGGATCATAGGAGGCTTCACTTAGACATATACAAATTAAGTATGCTATTCAATTGAATTTGCATGTAAAAGCCTAAACATTTCAGTATCTAAGAACCTCAGCTTCTTGATCCTCTCTAGCTCCCCCTGAGTCTAATAATTTCCCTCTTTTTGGATTTGGTCATGCCAAATGTAATGACCTGCCTCGTTGCTACGATATAACTCTTAAATCGTGCAGATCTCAATTTTAATAAAAAACTCCATTAATTTGATTATGAAAATGATGGTAAATTTTTTGCGATAATACAATTATCATATACATATTACAACTACATACTTAAACACATGTACTTATATATTAAATCAGTACATGTCATCCACATGTTAGAACTTCCTTTAGTTTTACATGTATATACACCTGAAATTACATGTCTAACAAAAAGCCAAAGAACTAACTAAGAAAGAGTTTATTAACAAAACACAACTCTTTCTCCAAAAAGAAATCCAACGTCATCACGTCGGCTTGGCGGCTCCAACCAAAAAATATCCTTCTCCAGAGTCACCTATTGCTGCTCATCTACTCACACGAACAAAGGTTCGTGATCATCACAGGTACCAACCACACGGTTCAACAAAAATAAGGGTGAGTTTATAATATAAAACCAACAAGCATTAGATAACAACAGTTGGGAAAAAGGCAACACAAATCACCACAATTATTACCACAAACCCATCATTCCATTACACATTCAACAAAAATAATTATCCAATGTATTTCACAACTCAAACAATCATGTTCAGAATGATGTATGCATCTGACTCATCACTCAGCATGCAATGTGGTACCATCTTCATGGAAATAGTCTCTCTCAATAAAATGATGCAGTAGCTCATCGAGGTCACCCTGTCATGCACTAGTCGCTCTCCCCATGGTGATCAGTCCTGAGTCACAAGAGAGTTCCAAACAGAGTGATGCCCCTAGTACCCTCGTACTTACTGCCACCATTCTCTTTCCATCCATGAAATATGAAGTATGAACATGGGCATCATCAATGCAATGACCATGGATAGTAGGGACCAAAATTTTAAAAATTCCTTTCTCTCTTGGGATGCTTAAAATTTGTAAACCCTCCCTCGCAAGGTTATCCAGTCATGCACCCCATGTATATACACAACATCACCGATAAACTGACCGTGGATAGATAGGGACCAGAATTTTAAACAATCCCATTATCTCTTAGGATGCTTAAAATTTGTAAACTCACCCTCACAATGTTATCCAACCGGTCAATGTACTCTACATGGACATACACAATATACAATCATAGGCACCATCAATGCATTGACAATGGATAGTTTAGGACCAGAATTTTAAACAATCTCATTCTCTCTTAGGATGCTTAAAATTCGTAAACCCACTCTTGCAAGGTTATCCAATCAGGCACCCCCATGGTATTCATGTGTATCCACATCACACATTTCAATATCATCATCATACATATTAAACTCATCTCATTTCAACTTCAACAACCAATACATCATCATCTCATTTAAACATCATAAACTATATCATCATTATATCATTCAATCATCATCAACACATCAATAACATCTCATTTCAACCTTATCAATGACATCAATATCACCTCATCCATCCACAATCCATATTATCACGAGACTAGTATTTTAGGAAAATTCTAAATTAAAGAGGAGGACTACAACATATAAAACACACTCTTATGCCCATTTAAAAATTTAATAAAGAATTAAATAAGAGGACGCATTATAAAATTTTGGGTAGAGTCTCCTATGTAATTAAGACTTTTCCAAAAATCCAATCATTACAACAACAACATTAGTCATAGTTTTATCCATCAATAAGCAAATTCATCGCATCCCATTCGTTAAAAACATCATTTGCCTTGAAAACGAGCACACACAGGAACAAACACACATCACTCAAATACATCGCCTCCCATTAGTTAAAAACTTAGTTTTTCTTGAAAAACCAGCACACAACAGGGACAAACAGTTATCTTCATAGTTGGACTCCCTGAGTCACCCAACTTGTAACACCCTGAAATTTTGATAAATTGAAAATAGATGTTTAATGTGATTGTTGTGTTATTTGATTGTTTGATAAGTTTGTATTGGTTGAATGATTGTTGTGTAAATTATCATTGTGCTATTGCTTGGTGTAGATGTCAAGTCACGTGGAGTTTGTTTGAGCTGCATTGAATTGTGTGATTCTGAGTTTGACCCGAAAATCTATTTTAGTAAAATCATTTTTCTGGATTGGTTAACCGTTGGATCTAACTTTTGACCGTTGGGATTGTCAAAATAACATCTGGAACGTGAGAAATTAATTTTTCACTGAAGCGGAAAATTCTAGAATTGGGTCAGCTCACCCAAGCGAGTTTGTGCAAGTATTTTTGGTCGCCTGGGCGAGTGGAGGCGGTGCTGAATATGTTTTTAAGCTTCCAAGTCATGAAAATGGAGGTTCTTCCTCCTCCAAATTGATCCAAGCTTCCCCACCACCCATAGTCATCAGAGACACACACGAGCCGTCGTTGCTTGCCACGAGACCCCGGCACGGAGAAGAACCCTTTAATCGGAGCGAAATCTTTGAAACTCTTCTCGAAGTTTCGGTAGAGAACGGAGCTCTCAATCCTCCTTTCTTGGTTTCCTTGAGGTAATCTTAGTTTCTTTTGTCTTCTCTTAGCTAGTTTAAGCTTCTATTAGGGTCTTTTGTGTTTTAGGTACCGTTGTTGAGAGTTTTACACTTCCTTTGAAAAACCCTTTGAAAATGAGATATTATAAAAGTCTCCTTTTTATGAAACTGATATCATTTCTGTGATCCTTGTTGAACCCTGGTCACATTGGCGTGATTGGAATTTCAAAATGATGTCTTTTGATGTAAACTCCCAAAATACCCTTTTAGCATTTTTTTTATAAAAAAATTGAGTGGGTATTTGACCCCAAATATTAACATTGATCTTACCTTGGAAATCTATATTAAATTGTCTCCGATTTGGTATATAGAGCTCTGCATTTGGACCAAAACACGCACTCTGAGGGATCGTGAAACGACTCCGCTACGTTGTAATAGGGAGAACTCCTGGTTAGGTAAGGGGAGTTTATTATTTTGGCGATAGCTTAGATACCATAGTTGGGGGCCAGGGAGTCCAACTATGAAGATAACTGCCTGTCCCTACTGTGTGCTGGTTTTCAAGAAAAACTACGTTTTTAACCAATGGGATGCGATGTATTTATGATTGATATGTGTTTGTTCTTGTGTGTGCTCGTTTTCAAGAAAAATTGTTTTTTAACTAATGGGATGCGATGAATTGGCTTGTTGATGGATAAAACTGTAAATGATATTGTTGTTGTAATGATTGGATTTTTTGGGAAAAGTCTTAATTACAGAGGAGACTCTGCCCAAAATTTTATAATATGTTTTCCTATTTAATTCTTTATTAAATTTTTAAATGGGCATAAGAGTGTGTTTTATATATTGTAGTCCTCATCTTTAGTTTAGAATTTTCCTAAAATAACAATCTCGTGGTAATATGGATTGTGAATGAATGAAGTGATATTGTTGTGAATGAATGAAGTGATATTGATGTCATTGATAATATTGAAATGATTATTGATGTGTTGGTGATGATTGAATGAGACATTGATGATGTGTTTGATGATGTATAAATGAGATAATGTTGATGTAGTTGATGATGTTCACACGAGATGATATTGATATGCATGATGATGATATTGAGATGATATGATGTTGAGATTGATAATGACATTGATGAGAGATAATGTTGATGTGAACAATGTCATTGTGTGTGGATATACATGGATACCCATGGGGGTGTATGACGGGTTACCCTTGCGAGGAAGGATTTGTTCCTAGCCAGGTCATATATTGATGGTGCCCATGGTTGTAGGCTGTGTATGTACACATGGGATGCAATGACTGGTTGGTTACCCTTGCGAGGATGGATTTGTTCCTAGCCACGGTCAGCGCATCGGTGAGCCCACATTGGTTTGTTATGTATGTACATGGGGGGTGCATGGCGGGTTACCCTTGCGAGGAAGGATTTGTTCCTAGCCGGGTCATACATTGAGATGCCCATGTTTCATACTTCATTTGTATGTGTGGAAATAGAATAAAGGCACTCGCATACCTATGGGTTTCAGTGGGCTGAGAACGCAGGTACTAAGGGGTCATCAGGTTTGGAATTCCCTTGCGACGCTGGCTGATCACCGGGTGGGGGAATGACCAGTGCACGACAGGGTGGCCCTGATAGGCGGTGAATCATTTTTCCTGTGAGAGGCTATTTCCGATGATGGTACCACATTGCATGCTGATAGATGAATCAGGTGCATGCATCATTCTTTGCATAATTGTTTGAGTTGGGAAATGCATTGGATGATTGGTTTGTTGAGTGTGTATTGGAATCAGGGATTTTTGTTAATGATTGTGGCGAGCAATGTTGTTTTTTTTCCTAATTGCTGCTATCTGATGTTGGTTGGTTTTCATATAATAAACTCACCCTTGCATTTGTTGTACCGTGTTGTTGGTACCTGTGATGATCACGAACTTTTGTTCGTGGAAGCAGATAAGCAGCAGTAGTTGACTTTGGAGGGAGATCCTCTTTCTGGTTGGAGCCGTAAAGCCGACGTGATGACGTTGGATTCTTTTTGGAGAAAGAGTTGTGTTTTGTTAATCAACTCTCTCTTAGTTAGTCTTTGGTTTTTTGTTGATATGTAATTTCAGGTGTATATACACGTAAAGCTAAAGGAAGTTCTGACATGTGAATGACATGTACTAATTTAATATATATGTATAATGTGTTTAAATATGTAATTGTAGTATGTGTATGACAATTGTATTATCGCGAAAAGTCTACTATCATTTTCATAATCAAATTAATGAAGTTTTATTAAAAATTGAAGTTGCACGATTAAGAGTTAGTGATATAGTAGTGACGAGGCGGGTCGTTACACAACTATGGTACCAAAACTACAACTAAATAATAAACTCCCCTTACCTAACCAAGAGTTCTTCCTATTACAGCCTAGTGGTGTGGTTTCACGATCCTTCAATTATGCGTGCTTGTCCACCTTGCAAGCCATTTTATTTAGAGTGGCCAAGCTTTCGATCAAGATGGCACTCTTCAAGCAGGCTAGCTCGAACGTGCTTAGCTCATCCATCTCGGCGGCCGAAAAGGGCACCAGTTCAGAATACCTTTTGGGTGCCCAAGCAACTTGAAAAAACTCCCGAGTGACGCCCTTTTCCCAAAGAGTTAGGGGTGCCAGTTGAATATGTTCTTCAGAAGATTCGGGCACCAGAGTAGGGGTATCAGCAGTGGCCGATGCTTCCGGGACGACATCCGCCATAGGTGCATCGAGGTCAACGACGGGTGCCTCGTGCACGGGCGAAGAGGTTGAAGGAGGAACTTATGTGGCCTCCGAAACGGGACCGGCAGGAGCTGGGGTCGGAATGGGGTCAGCAGCCTTCGCCTTGCCTTTCCCCCCGGTCACCTTCCGTTTCTTCTGTGATTGGAGGGCCACAAGATGATCAGGCCTCGGAATGGGAGCAGAATCCATTTCGACCGCTGCACAATAACATAGAAGTGAATGTTAACAAGAATATGAATTTTCATTCTTATCATCATCAAAGGAAATTCAAAATAAACACATTGAATATAATAAGCTATGGGAGCCAGACTCTACGATTCTTTGTAAGACATTATACGAGCTGCAGAGGAAGCATTGGAATCCGACAACCGAGTCTCGTCGGTACGATAGAAAGCGGGAGGTAGGTCATGATGACTGGAAGACCAATATAATGGGAACTTCCAGGATCCCGAAGGTGAATCAAAAGCATTTGAGAAGAAGGGATGTTGGCTGGGTTCGGCAACAACTTTAAAGAACTTATCTTTAAAGCCCTTGAAAGACTCGGCGTACAGGGAAAAAAGCCTACGGTCAGAGTGGCCGCGGTCATTACGACCTCGGAATGAGGTCCACCCTTTCCTATCAGCAGGCTCTTTGCCTGATCGGCCAGTATGAACAGTAAAAAAATAAAAGAATAAGGAATAAGTGCAAAGGATCTCTAGTTTCCGACATAAAATTTCAAAGGCTTGCATAAAAGCCCAGCCGTTAGGGTGAATTTGGGAAGGGGCGACATGCAGATGGTCTAACACCCGCATTTGGAAGTCGGAAAAGGGAAAACGAACTCCCAACCGGGTAACTACATCCCTATAAAAGAAAAAGAATTCGGGATCATCCCCTTCCCGGGTAGAGCAAATAGGCTCATCCGGGCGGGGAAGGCAGGCATGAAAACCCTCCTGAATCCCAAGAGGGAGTGAGGTAAGGCTTTCGGAATTCAGCACCAAGGTATTACGCAACACCTCGTGGGTAACCCACGGATATCTACCTGTTAAGGCAGGGGAGAGAATTTGAGATCGAGACCCGGCCGAGGATTCCTCAACAACTTCCATGGGAGACGAGTCCATAATTACCTATGACAGTAGAAAAAATGACAATTAGTAAAGTACTTGGAGGATGAATCATCAAAAGACTAAGATCCAACGAGGCCCGAGCCGACGTTGGGGGATCTTCAATAGAAATCGGCACCTTAGCCCTAAGAATTGATCTGCTTGTTGGAGTATTGGTCTTTTCTAGGAAGGGCATAGGTACAATTATGGGATTATGTCGGCATCGGTCAAGTAAAGCATCGGCCTGTGTTGTTGAGATCAATGCTTGCTAAGTATAAGAATTCATCGAGACATTTTGAATAGGGTTCAAATCGAGTTTCAAAATGTGGTTCAGGTATATGGCTGTTCCCAGAATCATTTGAAGGGGCACTATTTGAAGGTATGGGAGTCCTCTAAGGAACTCTAGGTTCTGATGAAAGTAGTGCATACCTTTGATGTGATGACGACCCTAACCTAGAAGACCCTAACCTAGAAGGATTGGGAGGTTTGGGAATAGGGGCCTTTGAACCGCTAGGACCAAAGGAAGCCCGAAGCATGGCTTTTTTCTTCTCCTCTTTGGGAAGAGGAACACCAAAAAACCAGAATGCAGAACGAGTAGGAACCGTTCTACGGATCCGTGCCTCTTCCTCAGGTGTATATTTCATGGAATGGATTACAATGGAAATGCACAGGAAATGGAAACAGTGGGAAGCAAAGGGAATATGCAAGGGACTATTGAGACTCAAGACTCACGCGGAACAAGATGGAAAATGAAAAACTAAAATGGCTATAAGTAACAGAAGATAAAAGAAAAATACCTGGAATGAGTAAAGGTTGAAGAGAGGAGGAGCGACAGTGAGGAACGAAGAACATAGATGAAGCGCAAGTGAGAATGAGAACGCAGAAGGTGCAAAGACGAAAAGTGAAATAAAGCACCAAGAAGAAATGAAACAGAAAAAGGAATATATGACAAAAAGAGTAACCGTCAGAATACAAAAGGTGTGGAGTAATAACTGACGGATGTGGAAAGTCATGGAAGGGGCAAAGGCGTCATTGTCGCAGAAAGAAAATGATTAAAGCGTGCAAAGAAATGACAGTATTCAATCAGCGAGACACATGTCAGTTGTAAGAGTGAAGTCGCTTCATTTCCTGATACTCATAGCTTTTCAGGCTACTTTGAAGAGACAAGAGATAGCTCGGCAGTGATTGGAGATGACTTGCGAAAGCTTCGTCAGCCAGGCCGATTACCTCGGCAAAGGGGCAAGCTATAGTAACTTACCTCGGCTCGGAATTTTTAAACTTAACCGGTCCGGTTTACTGATACATCCCGGTCATCCAGAGTACTAGATAACAGGGCTGAGGGGCATCTGTTACGGATAAATAAAGATAGGCCCAATTATCTTTATTTCAAATATTTGAATTCTCAACCCATTATCATAACCACGAATGAACAGATGATATATTATCGTAACCGCTATCTTTCAGTTATCCATATCTCTGAATATCTTGGTTAAAGATAGTGGGCTTCAACCGTCAATCCATCAGGGTCCAGGTTAGTATCATATAAATAAAGCATCCACCATGGTGAAAGGTACACACAATTCTGACTCTCTCTTTTCCATTTACACGGCACACACTGCACGTCAATCGTGTTGTGAATCCCTGTTGTGATCTTCTTCTTCCTTGAGTTGCTTCAACCCTATAAGCATTTTGAGAGAGAGAGTCTGATCCTACATAAAATCATCCAACAATTCTTGTTGGACATTTCTGATCTCTCTAAGCAGAACAGATTATATCTTTCAAGACCTGTGTTTCGTCATGGACAATTATATGTTATTTTTTCTAGAGTGGATAGTAAAGAGGGATTAAAAATTTTGATCAAAAACACGAGAAAATGTGTAAAACTGTATAATTAATGTTGTATAAGAAGTTTTTGAGAATTTATCTTAATATATAAGATATTTATATATTCTTAAATTTTAATTTATTGGTATTAATACAACATGTTGTACTCTTTTTTCATTTTTAATTCACAAATATTTTTAATCTTTACATTGTTTTTAAAACTAACCCATGCATCATATCAACTCGTACATCACACAAGTATCAAACTATTATTATGTAAAACACAGTTGCCGACTGTTAGCACATGTGTCACGCTTTGGTAAAATGATGTCCGACTTTTTTTTCAATGTTTAAAATTACAATAAAAAATGACGGATAATATTTTTGGTTCATGTCAATTATATTGATATATGTAATTTATTTAATTAAAAATAATAACAAAATTTAAGTATGCATTTATGATAATTATGTATAAATAAATCACATTTGATTATTTAATTTTTTATTATTATTTATAAATGCTTATATAACTTAATTTGTTATTATTATATTATATAAATGCTTATGATTAGAATTTTTAGTTTTGAATATAATTTTTTAATTTTTATATTTGATTTTACTTTGAATTAAAAGTATTTAAAATTTAAAAGATTGTTGGAATTACATGTAAATTAATGATTTAATTAAATGAAAACCAATCAATTTAAAAAAAAAAAAATT
>PYAF01002458.1:176197-186659 GCA_007407185.1 Glycine tomentella
CCCAAATTATTTGGGCGAGCAGAACAGCAGTGACATGGATGCTGTACGTGAAGATATGATGAAGTGTGTGTGATGCTGATATGATGAAGTGTGTGTGATGCTTATCTGCTTTTGATGATTTGTACCTTGTTTTGTGCATTGGACTATTTATATAGTTATGGACATGTAATACCTGACTGTATGGTATGTATGTGTGAACATTATGGACTACACACGTCAAATAACGCGTATATTTCTTATCATTTCTAAACTCATTTTATCAACGTGAAATTTTCATTTGAACCTTCATTCTTTCTGTTTTTTTTTGAAAAAAAAATCTGTTGCAAATAAAATAAATACGAAATAGAAGCGGTGGTTACAATCAGGCTCTCTCTTTTAAGAAGCTTATGAAATTGAAGCAACTTAAGGAAGAAGAAGATCACAGCAGCAATAACTCACAACACGATTTGGCGTGCAGTGTGTGCCGTGTGAATGGAAAGAGAGAGTCAGGATTGTGTGTACCTTTCACCATGGAGTAGGCTTTATTTATAGAATTCTAACCTGGACCTTGATGGTAGACGATTGAAGCCTGTTATCTTTTACGGGGATATCCGAAAAAATAGATAACTAGAAGATAGCAGTTATATCCTCTATCTTCTGGTGGTTATGATAGTTGATTAGTGGAAGTTTGTTGAATATTTGAATTGCTAGGATAAAGGATATCTTTTATCCGTAACAGATGCCCCTCAGCCCGGTCATCTAGCATTCTGGGTGGCCGGGATGTATTAATAATGGAGTCGACCACGTTCTTAAGAAGAGTCCGAGCCGAGGTAATCAATATCCGAGCCGAGATGATCAACATCCTAGCCGAGATAAACTGCCCTTTGCTGAGGTAATCAACCTCTGGGTTAAATTTTGTCTCTGCCCCTTGCCGAGGTCATCGACCTTTGACCATTTCCACTAGTCATTCATTACCAACTTCAGCGCCGAGCTATCTCTTGTCTTTTCAGAATAGCCTGGACAACTATGAACATCGAGGAATGGAACGACTTTTAGTTCTCAACTGCCACGTGTCTTGTCGATTAAACTGTCATTTCTTTTGCAGGCTTTAATCATTTCCTTTTTGCGATAATGACTTTGATGCCCTTTCCATGTCCTCCTAGATCCAGCAGTTATTACCCACATCTTTTGAATTCTGGTGGTTACTCTTTTTTGTTTAATGTGTGCCCTTCCGTTTCATTTCATTATAGTGCTTTATTGCGATTAACTTCTTCATTCATTTTCCCTTGCGCCTCTTTTGCATCACTTGCACCTTCTGCATTTTTGCTTCTTCCTGTGCCTTCTCTGAGTCATTTGTTCCTTGCTGTCGATTCTCCTTCCATCAACCCTCCTCTATTCCATGTATTTCTCATTGACACTCTTCTTTTATTTACTGCCATTTTAATTCCTTGTGTTTCATCCTGTTCTGCATTGGGTTCCTTCTAACCCTGCAGTTCAAAGGTCTCTATTCCCAAACCTCCCAATCCTTCCAGATTAGGGTCTTCTAGGTTGGGGTCATCGTCACGTCAAAGATCAGCCATACTTTCTTCAGAATCTAAGGTACCCCCCAGGGCTCCCACTCCTTCGAGTAATGCCCCTTCAATTAATTCTGGAACCAGCCCCGTACCCGAGCCAGAGTTCGAAATTCGATATGAACACTGTTCAAAATGTGTTGAGGAATTTATGTATTTAGCCAGTAGGGATCTCAATAGACAGGCCGAGGGCCTGCTGGATCAATGTCGTCATAACCCCATCAGGGTTCCTAAGCCTCCTCCAAAAAAAGCCAATACACCACCACCCTGGTTAGATCTTAGTGCTGGGGTGCCGACTTCTGTTGAACATTCCGCCGTACCGGCTCCGACCTCTTCTCACCCCAACCCCTTGACGGTTCTTCTTTTAGGTACTTTACTAATTGTTGTTTTCTTTACTATCGTAGGTAATTATGGACTCATCTCGGGCCAGAACTGTTGAGGAATCCGCGACCGGGTCTCGATCTCAAACTCCCTCCCCTGCTTTAACAGGTAGGTTTCCCTGGGTCACCCATGAGGTGTTACAACACATCTCGGTACTGGATTCCGAGGACCTTGCGTTAATCCCCTTCGGGGTTCAAGAAGGCTTTCATATCTGCCTTCCTCGCCCGGGTGAGCCTATCTGCTCCTCCCGAGAAGGGAATGACCTTGATTTCTTTTTATTTTATAAAGATATCATTACTCGGTTGGGAGTTCGTCTTCCCTTTACCGACTTCCAAATGCGGGTGTTAAATCATCTGCAAGTCGCCCCTTCTCAAATTCATCCGAATGGCTGGGCTTTTATGCAAGCCTTCGAAATTCTTTGCCAAAAACTAGAAATTCCCTGCACTTGTTCTTTATTCTTCTATTTTTTCACGGTTCAAACTAACCGATCAGGTAAAGAACCTGCCAGTTGGAAAGGGTGGATTTCTTTCCGAGGTCGTGATGACCGTCATTCTGACCGTCAGCTTTTTTCCTTATACACTGAGTCCTTCAAGGGCTTCAAGGATAAATTCTTTAAGGTTGTTGCCGAGCCCGGCCAACACCCTTTTTTCTCTAACTCAACTGATTCTTCCTCGGAATCCTGGAAGTTCCCATTGTATTGGTCTTCCACTCATCACGACCTTCTTTCTGCTTTTTACCAAACCGACGAGACTCGGTTGTCGGATTTTGATGCCACTTCTGCAGCTCGAATAATGTTATACAAAGAGTCGTGAAGCTTGGCCCCATAGCTTATTATATTCAGTGTGGTCATTTAAATTTCTTTCAAAGATAAAGCTGAACACTTAACTTCTTTTATTGCTAATCTTAACTTTTGATGTTTGTGCAGCGGTCGAAATGGACTCCCGCCCAGTTACAAGACCTACTCACCTCTTGGCTCTCAAATCTCGGAAGAAGCGAAAGCTGACCGAGGGAACGAGCAGGGCTGCTGCCGCTGGTGCTGACCTAGCCCCGACTTCTACCGAGCCCATTGTGGAGGCTCCAGTTCCTCCACCTTCTTCTCCTGTGGCCGAGGCGCCCGTTGTCGTCCCCGATGAGCCTATGGCTGACATTGTTCCTGCTGCCCCGGCTCCTACTGATGCCCCTACCTCGGTGCCCAAGCCTACCGAGGAACACATTCAACTATCTCCCCGATCTCTTTGGGATAAGGGGATGACTCGAGAATTTTTCCAAGTGGCTCGGGCACCCAAGAGGTACTCTGACTTGGTGCCTTTTTCTGGTCCTGAATTGGAGGAGCTGAGCTCGATGGAGCTGGCTAGCTTGAAGACTGACACCTTGATTAGAAGCTTAGCATCTTTGAACAAGAAAGCCTGCAAGGTGGCTGCCGAGCTTGAAGCTTCCAAAAACGAGACCCGGCGACTTCAACAAGAGCTGGACTTGGCTCGGGAACAGGCAGCGTCCTCGGCCAAAGAGCTGGAAACGTCTCGGGTGGAGACCAAAGAAGCTCAGGAGTTGGTAGCCAAACTGACTTCAGAGCTCTAGGCATCCCGGGCCCAGCTTAAAGCTTCTCGGGTGGAGGCCGAATCTTCCCGGGCTGCTGTGGCCAAGTTGGAAGAGAATCTGACTGTGTTCCGGGTCGGGCTGCCGACGCTCACGAACAGTGTAATCAACTACTTGTTGTTAATGCTTTGGGCCAGATTCGCTTCTTGAACCCCGACATCAAGCTGAACACCGAGGGCAGGCACTTCAAGTCTTATGTCGGGAATGGCCAGTTGCTGACCGTGTCTGACAGCGAAGACGAGGAGCCGAGCTCGGTGGGCACGCCCGAGGAGGATCCTGCTCGGGATGACGGCGGAAATTGAAGGGCCGGGATGCCCGTTTTATCTGTACTTTGTTCTTATTGCTTTCCTTTCAAACAATTTCCGAACAATTTATTTTTTTGTACAAATTATTGCACAATTTATTTTAGCCCTTGACTTGTTTAATCACGACTTGCTTTGCCGCTTTCTTCCGTATTCTGGCTTCTATGGCCAAGTATTATTTAACCCGAATCATTGGTCGGGATTTGAATACTTCATTTTTTTTTTCGTATTTTGGCTTCTATGGCCAAGTATTTTTTTTTACCCGAATCATTGGCCGGGATTTGATATGATTGTGGGATCATGTTCCCATCTTAGCAACTGTTAAATGTACTCGCAACATTAATCGGTAGATGTAATTCTTTCAGAAAACCCGATGATTCACCCATGATTAAACAGTTACGTCGGCCTGATCAGGACCGAGTTAATACAAAACAACGACTAAGCGCTCAAAGTTGTGCACAATAAAATGTTCCTTTCAATAAGGATTTTATTAATACTCTTCGAAGATTTACATGAGTTCATGATCTCAATGACAGATTTGCGCGGGTTTTATATTCCCGGTTCACATAATCGACTAATGAGAAATACATGAAAACTTTTCTGGTGATTCCTACTAAAGGACATCACAGTGAACTCCCATGATCCCTATGACGGGCTCAATAGCCAATTAAAGGGAAACACATGGCGTCCATGATTCCAATGGCGGACTTAAAGCCAACTAAAGGGAAACACATGGTGAAGTTTCATGATCCCACTGGCTGAAAGCCAACTAAAGGAAAACACATGGACTTTCTCGGCTGCACACTGTCAGCTATAATATTTCTTTAACTTGTCCACATTCCAAGTCCGTTTGACTTGCTTGCCTTCTAGTGTTTCCAAAAGATATGCTCCTTGTCTAAGATTTTGGACAACTCGGTGCGGTCCTTCCCAATTAGCTGCTAACTTCCCATCTCGGGCATTTTTATTCCCAATGTCTGCTCGTCGTAACACGAGATCGCCTTTTTCAAAAGATCTCAGTTTCACCTTTTTATTGAATCTTTGAGCCAATTTATTCTTCCTGTATAAATCTCGTCGATGTACCGCGGTGTGGACCTCATCTATCAAATCTAGCTCGGCAGCAAGTGCAGTGTCATTATCTTCCATCTGAGGCATGTGCCGCCTTCTCCAGGACGATTGTCCGAACTCTACAGGAATCATTGCTTCACAGCCATACGTCATCCTGAATGGTGTCTCTCCAATAGCTGTCTGGGCCATAGTTCTGTAAGCCCAAAGTACATAATAGAGCTGTTCCACCCAGTTTGGGCCGGTTTCATGCATTCTTTTCTTTAAGCCATCAAGAATAACTTTATTTGCTGTTTCCACTTGGCCGTTAGACTGTGGGTGTTCTACTGAAGCAAAATGGTGCTTGATTTGGAAGCCGGTCATCATTGCCTTAAACGTGCTGTCGGCAAATTGTGTCCCATTATCGGTAACAATTTCCGCTGGTATTTCAAACCTCGCTATTATGCTCCGCTCCAAGAACTTTTGAACATGGGCCGAGGTGATAGCAGATAAAGGCTCGGCCTCGATCCACTTGGTAAAGTAGTCAACGACCACTATCAACCATCTCATTTGGCCTTCCGTAGCTTAAACCACCCTAAGAAATCCATGCCCCATTTATAAAAAGGCCACGGAGCCGTGATCAAACTGAGCTCGGATGGAGGAATCCACAATATTTTTGCATGTTTCTGACAGCTGTCACATTTCTTAACATGCTCTGCTGCATCCGCCTTCATAGTCGACCAGAAGTATCTGACGCGAAGAGCTTTTAATGCTAAAGCTCTTGCTCCCATGTGCTGACCGTTAATCCCCTCATGTATTTCCGAGAGCACATACTCGACCTGATCCGAACTTAGGCATAATAAAAGCGGAGTGTGGAGGCCTCGGCGGTATAGTTCACCATCAATGATCACATACATCGCCGCCTCTCGGGTTAACCTCTTTGCCTCCAGACCCTCATCCGGGATGACCCCTTGCTCTAAGTAATTAATGATAGGCCTCCTCCAATCCTCAGCGACCAATATGACCATGATGCACGCCGACTGGGCGAGCTCCTGTTGGATAACCGTCCTGTGGTTCCCTATTCCTTTTGTACTAGCCAATTTCGATAATATGTCGGCTCGGGCGTTCTCCTCTCTTGGGATGTGGGCGACTATTACTTCATCAAATTCCGCCATGATCTCCTTGACTCTAGCCAGGTATTTGGCTAGTAAGGGGCCCTTGGTTTGATACCTCCCCTCGATCTGGGCCAAGAAAAGTTGTGAGTCGATGAAGACGTTCACTCGTGACGCTCCCTGCTCCTTTACCTGCTTTAGCCCGACAATCAGCACTTCATATTTCGCTTGATTGTTCGAAGTCGGAAAATTAAGCTGGAGCGACTGTTCAATGGACACACCGTCAGGGTTCTCAACGATAACCCCGGCACTGCTTCCTTTAGCATTGGAGGAACCGTCGACATAGACTTTCCACACCCTATCCTCCTTTTGAATGGACGATGTCGGGGTTAGCTCTACAACGAAGTCAGCCAAAGCTTGTGATTTGATGGCGTGACGAGCCTCATACTGGATATCAAACTCGGATAGCTGGATGACCCAACTCATCATCCTCCCTGCTAAGTCCGATTTATGTAACACTTGCCGGATGGGCTGGTTTGTTCGTACAACGACAATATGGCTATGAAAATACGGGCGAAGTCTCTTGGCCATGGTGAGTAAAGCAAATGCCACCTTTTCGAGCTTCTGGTATCGTAATTCTAAGTTTTTTAGAGCTCGGCTCACGAAATATATCGGCAACTGAGTCTTGCCCACTTCTATGACTAATACCGCGCTGATAGCCTCCTCCCCAACTGAGAGATACAAGACAAGTGTCTCGCCCGGTTCGAGCTTCGACAACACTGGAGGTGAAGCCAAGCACGTCTTGATTTGCTGAAAAGCCTCTTCACACGCTGAGTTCCATCCTATGCTTCCTTCCTTCTTCAATAACCTAAAGAAAGGAAGAAACCGGGTTAAGGCAGCCATCTTTCCCGTCAACTGTTGGACTTCCTTTTTATTAGAAGGAAACTGCATGTCCAAGACAGCTTTACATTTATCTGGGTTTGCCTCTATTCCCCTGTGAGTCAACATGAAACCCAGGAACTTCCCGGCTCTTACCCCGAAAGCACACTTTAGCGGGTTCAGGCGTATGCTATGTTGCCTAAGCTTTTGGAAAGTCTCCTCAAGATCTTGGATATGGTCCCCGGCCGCCAGTGTCTTTGTGATCATGTCGTCGATATATACTTCAATATTGCGCCCGATCTATTCCGAGAAGACCTTACTCATCATCCGCTGGTAAGTTGCCCCGGCATTGTTTAAACCAAAGGGCATGATATCGTAGCAATAATTGGCATCAATCCCCCAGAATGCTGTTTTTTCTCTGTCGTCTGGATGCATGGGTATCTGGTTATACCCAGAGTAAGTGTCCATAAACGATAACAACTGAAAATCGACCGAGTTATGTACAAGCTGGTCGATACTCGGCATCGGATACGAGTCCTTGGGACAAACTTTATTCAGATCTGTGTAGTCGACACAGACTCGCCACTTTCCATTGGATTTCTTCACCATTACCACGTTGGAAAGCATGTTGTATATTGTATCTCCCTTATGAACCCGGCCTCCACCAGCTCTTCAATATGCTTTGTCAACACTTGCCTTCTATCCAGGCCGAGCTTCCTGTTCTTTTGTGCTATTGGCTTGGAGCCGGGGTACATTGCCAATTTGTGGCAACAAAAGGTAGGCTTGATTCCGGGTATCTCGGAAGACTTCCAAGCAAACACGTCCTGATTTTCCCTTAGGCATTGGATTAACTTACCCTTGGTTTCAGGATCGCACTGTTTACCGATCTTGATGATTTGCTGTGGAGAGCTGCCAATCTGGACATCCTCAAGCTCGTCCACCGGCTCTGGTCTCCATTCCTCAATATCCCGCATATCCAATTCTACCAGATTGATTCGCTTTCGGGACGAGTGGGTCTCAATTCGAGAGTTTGATAGCTCTCCCTGCCGAATCCGAGGTGGGGAAGACGGGCCTCCCTCCGTTTCTCTGATCGTGTTGTAGTAGCAGTGCCTGGATTCTCTTTGATCTCCGTAAATCGTAATGACTTTGCCAAGGTGCCCGATCATCTTCATCTTCTGATGCTTGGTTGACATCAGTATGTCCCATTTATGGAGTGTGGGCCTACCCAAGATAATGTTGTAGGGGACGGGAATTCAGCAACTGTGAACGTGACTCTTTCTGACTTGAAGCCTTCCTTCGTCCCCAATGTGAGCTACTGGTCGATGGCCCCCTTCAAGCCAGTGCCTTCTCCATTGAAACCGTACATCATGGTTTGGCATGGCTTTAGATCTTCCTCCTTCAGATTCATCTTTTTAAACGCGCTCCAGTTAATGATGTCGGCTGAACTATCGTTGTCAACAAATATCCTCTTGACCCAGAAATTGGCCACGGTTCCCGTTATGACGAGACCGTCTTCATGGCCGGGTACTACTCCCTTCAGGTCTTCCTCGGTAAAATTATTAACAGGGACGCGACTTTCTTGTTATTTCCGCCGCCGCTTTCCTTGAACCTCGGCCTATCCCTTACGGACATCACTTCCTTGAGATACTTCTTCCGCTGGTTGGTTATGTCGCCTCCTCCTCCCATTCCTTCTGTGATGACGTTGCATTCGAACTTGGGCTCTGGAAACTCCTCGTCTTTCTTACTTTTCTTGTCATCTCGTTGCTTATTCTCCTGCTGGGCCTTTCTCTTGCCTTGGTATCCCTGAGTTCGAATCACATACTGGCGCAGTTTGCCTTCACGCACAAACCTTTCTATTGCGTCTCGGAGCTCCCAGCATTGGTCGGTCGTATGTCCCGGTCCGTTATGGAAATCACAGTACCGGGAATAGTCCAACCCTTCTCTCCTTACTATGGGAGGAGGTCGGTCGACTTTCCTCATCTCGGTAAAAGCCACCTCCTTCCATATCTAACCACGCGTAGCATTCAGCGGAGCATACTTGTCAAACTTCAACTCGTATCTCCTGAAACGAGGGTCAGGGACGTTTCGTGGAGGTCGGCCTGCCGGGGTATTCGACGGATGCCGACTGGATTGTCCGAGCTGTGGATTATCTTGACGTCGATTCCTTGGCAATGAGGGCTTTTTGTTTTCCCTCAGAACCGAGTTAGCGATTTCCATCTGCTCCAACTCCAAATATTTTTTAGATCAGACCCTGAACTCGTTTAAAGACTTCACAGGATCCTTATAAATTGTTTTGGCAAGACGGGAAGACCCGTTGAGCCCGGCCGAAATTAGATGGACGTGCACTCTTTCCTCCAAACCCTGGACTTGTAATACGGCTTCCTTGAACCGATCCAGGTAACTTTACAACCTTTCCTCGGGCTGTTGACGTATTTTTCCCAGGGCAAACTCGGATTTTGGCTGCTTCTTGCTCGTTGCAAAATTCAGCAAGAACTTCTGGCCAAAATCCTCAAAGTTATTGATGGACCACAGCGGCAAGGAATGAAACCATGTTTGGGCGGCCCCAGTTAAAGTGGTAGCAAAAATCCGCGAGATGATGGGTTCGTCTATGCCTCGAATGCACATCTGCATGTCAAACTCGTCGATATGCACCTATGGATCTTGGCTTTCGTCATATTTGGACAAAAATGAGCCGTCGAAATCTTCCAAGAACTGGGCGTTGACAATTCGGTCAATGAACGGACTATGATTTTGGTGGCCCCGGCGGTACTTTCTCCGATATGTACCATCGCCTTGCCCGACGTGACGGACGATCTCTCCCGTCGTCTTTCTTCCGCTGCATAATCTGGTACCCTGGGCGAGGAAAGGTGAAATGCCTCGTGATGAGAACGAGACACTCCCCCTTGCTCAGATTAATCGGCTGGGTCCCTATTACCGGTTGCAGTAGTGCGGGCCGACGTCTCTGGTCTCTGCCTCCTGGTTGCTGCATGGAGTTGCTCGGTCTCCACATTGCGTTCCAGGTGGTCGGCATTCTGCCGATGTTCTTCCTCTCTCCGTCTGGTACTGCGTTCCTCCAACTGAGTGATTAATCGCTGAATATCTTCCTATCGCTGGAGTTCGTAACGCTTCTCCAGGTTCTCCATTCGAGCCTGGAGAGTGTTCTGGATGAAACGCTGAGAAGTTCCAGGCTCTTCTTCTGGTCGTGGGTTGCCCGGCGTGTGAGCTGCTGGTCCCGCACGGGATGAGGCCGTATGGGAGAGTGCATCTTCTACCACCACATTATCCTGGTTCGGATTCCTGGGTGGTTCTTCACGCCTATCCATCTGGTGCCTTCTGGTGTAACGACCTAAATTTCTACTAATTTTTATTAATTTTATTATTACTTAAAGATAATTTTCTAAAAAGCGTATATTAGTAAAACTTCTAAAACGTAAAACTTACAAAAGTTTTGAAACTAATACATTATACATAGTCATAGTTCTTGTTACAAAAGTTCATATAATACAAGTACAGTAATTTCCATTCTTCAGTCTAGTACATAACTTCCTCACTACTCCAGAGCTTCAATGAACCTGACCAGGGTTGTCATCTAAGAAAAACA
>PYAF01002460.1:9531-39786 GCA_007407185.1 Glycine tomentella
TTAACATCGGTTTTCTTAAAAACTTGAAAACGGATGTTAATATGAACTACTTAACATCGGTTTTGAGGTGTTTTTAACAAAACCGATGTTAACAAAGTCCATTTATTTACAAATTTGCCACCGCATTTTCGTTAACATCGGTTTTCCCAATAACCGATGTTAAGCTAGCGATGTTAAAACCTATTTTTTTAGTAGTGTATAACTGAAACAATTATTACATCATTCAATAACTAGACATAAAATATGATTTTATTGATCAAATCGTTGAATTGTATCTATATATTATCAAGTTTTTTTTAATCAAATTTTGTCAAAATTGAACTATAATAAGAAAGTAATCAAATAGTCTATATTTTATAAAAATTATATTACGTCTTTTTTAATTTATATGAATGGGATAAAAAATATTTTTTTATTAATATGAAATATTTTTTATATAATATATGTGAAATGAACTTTTAATCCAATAATAAATTTTTAAAAAAATATTATTCAATTAAAAATTATTAAATGATAATAATTAATCAAAATTATATCAATTTGATTTCATTCATATATATATAGAAATTGCAACTCATATATAATAATACTTATGATACTAGCCAAGATGAAACTGAAAGTGGACTTGTTATTCAACAGTGTCAATCTTTTGTTAGATGTCAATCCAGCATTTTATGTTGATTTTGTAAGGAGGAAAAAAAATGAAGTTGTCCATGCTGTGACCATGGTGACTCTAACATTACTTAATCTCTATGATTTTCAGAAGTTTTTATTTTTTATTGTTGAGTTAATTGTCAATGACATGAGTTAATAAGCTTTTTATATAGAAAACAAACATTCACAAAAAATATTTTGTATATTAAAAATATTGTCATCCATCCGACAATTAAAAATCAATTCTTCTACGACATAAAAATTTATTATCCTTTTTAATAATTTCTCTCTATCCACGTGGCGGCCAGAAGATATCACAGTAGAATTCAATTCCATGTGGCGAAAGGTTATAGGCGAACGAGATTGTGCGCGAAGCATAGCAATGCCTTCGTGGTTGTCACTTGCCATGGTGTGTCCCTCTTTGCAGTTTGCACACACAACACAACACCGAGAAATATGGCTCTGTTGTCCCCACTTCAGAACCTCTCGGCACTGATCTCTGCCCGCGGCAATGCCACCCCCGCTACGGCACGGCCTCCAAGAGGGCGGCACTGGGCGCTTCACGCGGCGTCGTCGGACACCACCGCCGCCGCGCAAGTGCAGTTGGGTGGGTACGAAGAAGGGAAGCTGGAGCGACCCAAGTGGGTTGGGGAGACCCCTCTTTCACGTCTCGTTCAAGCTCTCATCTCCTTCAAGCCCTTGTTCTCTGTCCTCAAGCTTGGTGCTAGAAGGGCTTTGATAAGGTTCATCCTATTTCTACCTTCCTCACTTTCCTTCAACTTCTAAATTTTGCATAATTGCTTTAGTAATTTTTGCTTGAAAATTAGAAACATATATATGATGAGGGGTCTACGTACAATTGTACACATTTAATAAATTTTAACGACAAAGTAAATTTTATAAATCAAAATATTATATTAACCATTATGTATAGATACCTATCAAGTTTTTTTTTATTTTTTATTTTTTTTATTTTAATCCTTTAAAGATTTAAAATTTGTAGTTTATGTCCCTGTTATTAAGTAACTACATTAAGTGATGAAGAGATAATAGCGACATTGGCAGTCCAATTAACTTTCCGCATCATCAACAAGTTTGAGGCAAATTTTTAAAAAAATACAAATTAAATAAATAATTATAAAAAGGGGGCCGTTTTAAAAAAATTTAGCAAAATGGGACTGTTGAACTTGGGCGTGTTCCAGTCCCTTAGTTCTATATAAGTTGGCCATTCATAAGGTGCAGATGCAGTGGTGCAGTGGTTTTTTGTTAGGGTTTTTAGGTTGTGGTTTGGTTGTAGTTTAAGCGTCCTCCAAATATGAGTTCAGGTAGTCAGAATGTTGAAGTTATGCTATTTTTTAATGGAAGAAAAGTTAGAGGTCGACATGGTGTTATTTTTGAAGGAGATAATAGGTCGACACGTATCAATCGAAGATCAACGCTTAGTGAATTACATGAGAAGAAACATAGAAAAATACGTTTAAACGACAACCAACGTATCAGTTTGGTGACGACAAGATTATGGCTCACCCTCATGATCGGAGCCAAAGCGCGAAGAATCACTCGAAGATGAGTCAGCCATCTAACAACTATCTTAATATAAATAAATCAAAATTAAAGGTAAACAAAATTTTACTTCGGTTGACCACACATTACAAATCATTATCATATCAAATTAATTAAACCTAATGTAATGTACATAACTACCAATCCTAAACCATAATCACTCAAACATAAACCCTAAAACTATGTGGGTAGAGCCCACAAAGGCTTAAATAATAATTAGGTGAAATGAATGAGTTCAATCAGTTCATGCTACATATTAACAAGCTTAATCAGTTCATAGTAAGGACATGAAGGAGTAACATCTTGAGCTTCATGACTTACAACAATAAATCGTTAACCCTAAACCCTAAACCCATACACCCTAATCAATTATCCAGGAAATCATGTTGACCCTCTTCTCGAGGAATTAGTGACTTCTGATAACTTCGTGAGTCGAATAAAGCCACGGGTTATCGTTTGCCCCTGCTAGTGCCATTTCTGATAACTTCGTGAACTAGCCATGGCTATTGCGGAATCAAAACCCTTACCCTAAACACTAAACCCTAAACCCTAAGCCCTAAGACCTAAGCCCTAAGCCCTAAGTCCTAAGCCTTAAACCCCAAACCCCAAACCCCAAACCCTAACTCCTATACTAGCCAGGCTACGGCCAAAACCCTTACCCGTTAACCTAGCCCATAAACCCTTAGTCCTAAACCATTAACCCTAAACCTACCAATCATTAAAACTACATCATCAAACCTACTATGTAAATACCTAACACTAACATGAACGAACCTAATAATTTTATTCCTAACATATACAAACCTAACATTTTAATAACCTACCATGTATATTCCTAACATATACAGCATAAAACATATAATGTATCGCGCTAATAATTAAATTAAAAAAAATGCTCAATTATTAAAATTCACTTACTTGTTGACAGAGCTTTGTTGCAAGAACAATCTCCCCAAACTCCCAAGCCAAATTTTTTCACCCAAGCGTCAACATGCACGAATGGTAAAAAGTAAAATTTTTTGGCTTTTTATAGATGGGAATCAACCCAAACACGTCCAAAATAGGTGTGTTTAAACACGCCTATTTTGGGCGTGTTGGGTGACCCCATTTTGCTAAATTTTTTTAAAACGGCCCCCTTTTTATAATTATTTATTTAATTTGTATTATTTTATTAAATTTGCCCAAGTTTGACAAAATAATCATGCCACATGTAATTTTTTTTTTGATAAATTGTGTTTATAAATGTCCATCAAAAGGACTATAATCAATAACCCTTTATCTTATAGGGACCAATAATTCACCAAAACAAAATCACCAAAAAATTATAGGAACCAATAAGTTACTTAAGCCTTGTAGATATGATTTAAAAAAAAAAACAGTTGCAGATATGAAATCTAGAGATAGATATTATTATCCAAGTGACATCAATGAACTCAAAAATAGGGGGTGAATTGAGTTTATAATTTTTTTTCTAATACACTTTAATTTCTTTTTATATAATAAATATGATAATGCATAAAAATCTTGATTAAAATGAGAAAAAACAAACAATTAAGATCTCTACAATATAAATGAATATAGTAAATTTACAATACAAGTGAAGAGATAAGGGAAGAGAGAATTCGAAACTCTATTTATAATGGTTTAGTCACTTCTTGTGCCTACTCCAGTCCCCAAGCAACTTGCTTAAGAATTTCACTATCTTTCAAATTCTTTACAACAACATAGCACTCTTACACCTTGAGATCTCTTACCCTTGGTGTTTGAGTATCTCAAGAATCAAGAGATACCACACTCTTATTTTTACAAGGGATTTCTCATCCTTTGTATTTGAGTCTTTCAAGAATCAAGAGATACCACACTCTTGTTTTTACAAGAGATGTCTCACCCTTTTCAAAAGCTTAGACAAATAATATAAGAATTCACTATTTGATTTAGAGGAAATGCTACAAATTGAAGCACTAAAAGTTTTCTCAATAATAACTGTGTTCGACCAAGTTTATGATCAAGAACTTAATGAATGAGAATGATTGTTAACAAGATATTTTCAAAAGTTTCTCATCTATATAAACGTGTTAAAACGATGAATATTTATAGGCAAAATTTGTGTAAACCATTAGGGATCATTTCTAAAAGATGTAACTCTTCATGACACTTTTTGGTGCAATTTCAAATTGCAAATTTCGAATTTCAAATTTCAAATTTAAAAAAAAAAACCTTTTATACCGTTACTTCTGGTAATATATTACATGATGTGGTAATCGATTAAGTTGATTCCAAAACTTGAAAAATAGTTTTAATGCTTTTAAAAGAAACTTGAAGAGTTGATTTAAATTAATCAAATGGTCAAATATGGTTATTGGAAAAATCTTTTAACAATTTAACCTAAGTCTTGAATCATTTAATTGCTTGACTTGTTTGTGTTCAAGATTCTTCATATTATTTTACTTTAGCCTTTGTGTCGTTTTTGTTTTTGTTTTTTTTTTTTTTTACATTATCAAAACCTACAACATTACATAACCACAAATATTTTCATATATTTTGATAACTTATTATAGGTTATAGTAAATAGGTGCAATGAAATATCAATTTTTTATTATATTGTATGGAAATTTTTAGACTTCATATAATTTATAAGAATCTTAAATCTATACTTTTATTTAGAAACCATTTGGATTGATAACTTTTATTAAAAATATGAGGTGTTGTTTTTGGTTGGTTGAGCAAAGGGACTTTCATGTCTCGAACCTAGGACCAATAACAGTATTGCAATAACCAAACCATCACACCAGGCTTTAGACAGACCCATATATGAGGTGTTAACAAAATAATTTTCAACCCTCTCTTTTGAACACACATTTTCCTATTTTTAAAATCATGTGGGTCTTTCTAATTTGAGAATAGGATCCACCAAATGAGAAATGAGACCCACATATTTTGTGGAACTCACATAAATTTCACTCAATAAGAGAGAACGTGTTTGGATTGGCATCTTACAGGTTACAACCATGAACGTGCATCCTCCCATAAGCAACTAATAGTTGCTTCTGCCTTATTTTACAAAATTGACGTGATATTCACACCAACAGTCCCGTGGATGTCGAAAGAAACACCCGGTATGTCAGAAACAAAATGTTAGTGTGTGTTGTTAGCATTGCTCCCATTCATCTAATATATGAAAGGGATCCATTACCTCTATAGGAGTAAGTCTTGGACACTTACTCCCACTGAATAGCTATTTATAGAATTTGAATATAATAAATCTAGCAGTTGAAATTATGTGATATTACTGTAACAATCATGCATACAAGATTATAGATAATCCAAACATTTGTTCATTTGCCATTTACTTGTTACTACTACGTGACCTTGTGGTCAGGGTTTAAAACTTTTAAATTTTGGAAACAGCCTTTTGTTTATAGTGGTAAGGTTGCATAACATACACCTACCAATTCCAAACTCCAGCAGATGGAATACACTGAGCCGCCATTTGTATTGTCATATTGTGTCAGCTTTTGACATTTCAAAATGGCTAGGTTACATTGAACTGATAGTAGATCATGTGTTTATGAAATGAAGTTCTTCTAAGCATGATGTCTTTATTAGAAAGTGAATGTGGTTTTTGATGTAAATGCACAGTACAGCTGAGAAGAACAACATACCTTGGAGGAAAATGGCACAAGAGATTTTAGAGTCAGAAGTGTATAGGGAGCTGGACAGCATTCAAAACCAGTGTTTAGAGTATCCTGATTGTAAGTTTCTGACTTTCTTCTATTTATCTTTTGTGTTACCCTTCTACTTATTGTTGTCTTTTCTCTTGCATGTCGTTGTAAATGATGTGGTGACTGCTTAATTCACTTCACAGATTATTTGAATCCATTCCATGCATATGAAGAGGGCAATCTTACATGGCTGGTATGTGGTAATTCTGAATTTTCTCATGTCAATGGAAGGTTTAATTTGACAACTCCTTTCTTTGATAATCAGACATAGCATGTTCCTGTTTTGTAGGTGAACTGGTTGTGGTTGCTTCTCCCAACACTTCTTTTTATGTTACACACATTGTTTTCAGTTTTTCTATTACTTTCATTAGTTCAAATTTATTACTATTGAAGCTACTATTTTTCACCCACTGAAATGTAGTCATGGCAGAAACACCACAACAGTTAAAGTTTTGATTCTATTTATAGACGAGTTTTGTCCAAAGTTCCACCTTATTGTTGTAAATTTTAATGCCAATGCCTTTTCACCTGGCATCCACACAAGATATGCATGGGAGCAGACATTGCTGACTAATGTTTGTTGCAGCATTTTCTTTTGGGTGGGTGGATCAATTGCACCTTAATAATATGCTTTGGTTAAAGCATGTGACTCTTCTGTAGGTTATAATATTTGCAGATGATCAAATTTAGTTGCTTGCTTGTGAACATTAGTATCTATTCTTGCACTCTATTGACAAAATTATGAGATTTCCCATGTGTTGTGTGTTTTTTTGTTATTTAGCAATTGTTTAAATAGGTGTCTCCTGGGCTTGCTCTTTTGTTAAGCAGACTATCATGTGCAACATCATGTGAATGGAAATCTATTAGCAATTATTTTTTGTTGCCAATCTGAAATAAAACAAAATTGTAAAATCTGGATTCAATGATTATAGGCAGCAGCAGAAGCAGAGGCTGCTACAATGTCAATGGCCAGACGAGCACTTCCGGATGCTTCTTCGATACAGGAAGCAAATCAGATAATGCGTGGCAATTGGCTTCATGCAATTGAACAACACCATATGCAGTATTCAGAATCATGTGTGATCGATGACATTCTAGATATTGGATGCTCTGTAGGTATAAGCACAAGATATCTTGCAGACAAGTTCCCCACAGCCAAAGTCACCGTGAGTGAGTTTTTAATGGATGAATAAATTTGCTTTCTTAATATGGAGATTGGAAATGGAGAGTCAACATAACATAAAATCATTCTTGGTCAACTTGAATTTTCCAAGAATTAAAGAAGCCTTTATACTTGGTATGGATGTGCTTTGCATATTGTGATATATATGTTTGTTCCAGGGGCTTGATCTGTCACCCTATTTTCTAGCTGTGGCTCAGCATAAGGAAAAGAGAGCAATGCCTAGAAAATTTCCTATAAAATGGATACATGCAAATGGGGAAGACACAGGCTTTCCTTCTAAATCGTTTGATCTTGTCTCTATTGCTTTTGTGGTATCCTTTTGTTTTCCCATTTAGTATTAGTCCTCATTTAAAGTTTCACCCACAAGGGTTGGATCTAAAAGAATGAACTAGTTTCTAATAAAGTTGTGAACTACAGTTCAAATCTTCACTGAGAGCACTAGCATTCAGTTGATTTTAATGTTTAGATTCCCTGACTATGTAGGACGAGTCTAGATACAACGGTAAAGTTGTGTTTTGGTGACTTGTTGGTCATGGATTCGAATTTGGAAACAGTCTCTTTGCATATGCAAGAGTAAGGCTGTGTACAATATCTCTTTCCCTTACCTGCGCATAGCGTAGAGCCTCCGGGCAATGGGTACGTAGTTTTTTTTAGTTTTTTATTCCCTGACTATGTGCAGCTTCATGAATGTCCTACAAGAGTTATAGTGAATTTGGTAAGAGAGGCATTCCGTCTCCTTCGGCCTGGTGGCACACTAGCTTTGACAGATTTTTCGGTATATAATTCCATCATTAAGATTTTTACTTTTTTCTTTTCTGGTTTCATGCTCCTATCACAAATGCTCATATTAATATTTCTGCCTTCTGCAGCTGAAGTCAAAGGTCCTTCAGGTATTGTGTTATCTTGTTTTCTGCTATATTGTTTCGTCTAATTAATACATTTGGATAAAATATGTTTTTAAAGTAAAAATTGGTATTAGTCTAACTTGGATCAATTTGGTCCCTGAACTTTAGAAAAACAGTAGTTTTTGTCTCGAATCATAGATGATTTTCACCGTGAAGAGGAATAAAACCCCAATGGTATTTTGTAAAATTCAGGGACAAAAACTGGTCAAAGTTGAAGTTCGGGGACTAAAATCAAGTTTCACTGAAAGTACAAGGAATGCTAACATATTTTATCCTAAATATTTCGATGCCTTTTTCATTTGTTGTGCTAAACCTGTGGGGATTAACAAGTATTAGCACTTGTGCATTGTTGTCTTGTAGGAATTGTCACCGGTTCTGTTTACATTGATTAAGAGCACGGAACCCTTTCTGGATGAGTACTACTTGACTGATATGGATGAAACACTGAGGGAAGCTGGTTTTGTGAACAGAACATCAATTCTTACGGACCCCAGGCACGTGACAATTACAGCAACAGTGCCTCAATGAAACATCACATCTTCTTGAGATATTTTATTTGTTAAGATGCTTAAAAATGATTTTATTGATTCATAATGCATGGTAGTTCCTTTTATATCCTTATCAGTGTACTGGTTTAATGTGGAATCTCTTCTTTCTGTTTTTCTTAACAGTAGCAAGAGCAGCTCACAAACTTTGGCTTCAATTTAAGGCATGCGTATGCTGTGGTACTTGATAAATCAGTGCAACAGACCCATTTTGTTTAGGATAAAGTTCAACTTTATTAAAAGAATAAATGTGGTAATGATTGAGCTCTTAATTTAACTACTAACGTGTTTCCATTACAACACTTTCAAAATACTAACAATATTTTTCGATTAATAGAAACTGACGGGAAGGAAACAGGGAAAAAGAAAACTAAAATTTTGCTATTTGTTCAAGGAAAGAAGTAGAAAAGGAAATTGAGTGTATAACTCACTTAAAAAATTCTCCCCCCTCAACAGGTGTAAGGTATGGGAGGAGAGTCGCCTGCCTGCTTAATTAGTTGTTTTAAAAATTAAATAAATAACTCACAAAATATAAAATAAAACAATAAAAAATTGTTACAACAAAAAAAGATTTTTTATTTTATTTTATGAGTTAAATTTAATTTAAATAGTATAAAAATAATTTGTTTTTATTTATTTATGTCTATTCCTTCTACTCATTCAAATTTGAGTTGAGAAATTTCTTTACTTCTTTTCTTCTTATTTTTATTTATTCAATTTATTTTCACTTTATTTCTAGTTTTTTTTTTCTCTCTCTATTTCATTTTTCATACAAATATAGAATAAGAGAACATTTTAGAAAGTTTCCAAAGATTTTATTTAAACTTATTTTATCATAGAAACAGTTAAGTAAAAAAAAATTAAAGATGTTAAATTAAGTTGAAACAAATAGCAGTTCATATTAAACAAATGCTAACACCGATGTAAATAAATACATGTAGGTTCATAATCAGATATTCAATAATGAACATCAAGGTTAAAGTTGTGCCAAGAAACATAATAAAGTTTGCACAATGAAAGCATGGTGTGAAAAAAAAAAAAAACCGTGAAGATGCTTGCGATAGACTTCAAAATAGGGGTGTTTATGAGATGTGTGACCCATTAACTTGTATGTACCCGGTGCAACTTTTGATAGGATAAATTTTGTGGATCTGAAAATAAACGTAGATATACAAATTTAGAATTACGGGTGGGTTCATTAAGTTTGTGGACTAGCGGATAATGATTTTTTTTTTTTAAAATTGACATATCTATATTAAATTTTTTAGTCTAGTCAGTTAAGCTTATGGATTTAATATATTTTATCTGCGAACTTACAAACTATTTATTTAACTTATCCAAGTTTATTGTACAGGTATTATTATTTTGTTATATTAAGATTTTGATCTATAGTTAGGTTATTATAATTAATTTATTATGTTTAGAATGTTGATATATTTTAATTTAAAAAGTGAAATCAATTTTTCTTCTTCTAATTTTTATAAAAATTTCACTTTTTAAAAAAAATTATGAAAAATATTTTTCAAAATTACTTTTTGGGTCCATGGATTGGTTTAGTTATCTACATATTTCTATGGATCGAATATAACCTTGAAAAAAAGTCCTTTTATTTCACATATCAAGCTTATTTGGACCGTCTAAAACCTAGGTTTCACATGTCTAGTCTTTGATAAGCTAGACTGATTTGTATACCCACTTTTATCTAAAACTGACCCAATCAAGATCCGATATAATATTTGGGATAAGATTTGGTCAACCTAACTTGTTGATACAATATATTTATCTTAACATTTTTTGGTATAAATCACAAATATTATATTTTAAGATAATTGATATCTATGCAAATATAATATCATTTTAAATAAGAATTATTTATTAAGTCAAGAAACTATTATTAATAATATATTTACTTGAAAATTTGTATTTTTGAAAATAATAAATAACACTATAACAGGTTGGAACAACCACAATATAACCTAATATGTCACTGGTTTTAATTTTTTTAGATACAATGCAAACGTATCTCTTTTTTATATTGGGTGGAGTTGGTGGGTACAGAAGAGGTCATGAATAGGTTGTTACTTCCTCCACTCAATAAATGATTCCTGTACCTAATTTGAAATGTAAAATTATATTATGGATTAACCTTTCCAAAATCTAAAAAAGATGCATTTTAAAAAGGTTAATTTAATCTAAAATATAATTTTACAGGCTAAATAACTTATTTGATCATTCAATTTAATTTTTTTTTACAAAGTTTAATTTAATCATTTATCTTATTATTTTATTCATTTTATTCCTTTATTTTAAAGAAAAGTTTATTGTCATTTTTTAGTTTTTTTTGTTCAGTTTTATCTTTTATTTTTATTTTTTTCAGTTTAATATTGCAGTTTATTTAAGATCGACGTTGCTAATTATTTAAAATTAACTTTTTTTAGTTCAGTTTTCTTATAACTTCATTTTTAATAAAAAGTTTATTTTTACATTATTAATAATATTTATCTTAAATGGATTAAAGGATTTAACTGAATAAAAAATAAGATAAATAACTAACTTTAACAAAATTAAGGATTAAACTAAATTTTTTTTTATAAAAGATAAAAAAAGATAAATAACCATATGGCCAATTTTACATTCCAAAATACATTTTCCAAGGCACACAAAGCAAATTTTAAATCCTTACTCAAGAGAAGATATCATAGTTTCATTCAAATTCCATGTGGCAAGTTACTACACGCGGATGAGATTGTGCGGCGTAGCATAGCAAATAGCAATGTCTCTGGTTGCCACTTGCCATGCCACGGTGTGCCCGAGTTCCGCAGACAACACAACAGTGGCTCTGTCGTTGCCACTTCAGAACCTCTCCGCAGTGATCTCCCCGAGCGGCAACGCCACCACCTCCACGGCCCGGCCACGCGGCGTCGTCGGACACCACCATCGCCGCGTCGGTGCAAATGCGTTGGGTATGAAGAAGGGAAGCTGGAGCGACCCAAGTGGGTTGGGGAGACCCCTCTTTTCACGTTTCGTTCAAGCTATCATCTCCTTCAAGCCCTTGATCTCTGTCCTCAAGCTTGTTTCTTGAAGGGCTTTGATAAGGTTCATACTATATTCCTCACTTTACTAATGGTAACCTTGTGCTTGTAAACTAGAAACGTATATATCATGAGGGTGGCTATCTTGTATGACATTTTATGTTCATTTTTACATAATAACTTTTTACCACAAAGTAAATTTTATTGATTAACCTCAAGGCCGACAAAATAAACTTGGTCTGATGGTAGGCTTGTTTCACCCATACTAAAGGCTCAGGCTGGGCTAAAAAAAAAAGGCAACTCATATAGAAATGAGCCATTTTGGCTGGGTCCGTATATAGTTCTATAGGCCAAATGAATTTGGACCAGGTTGGCTGGACGGGACACATAGGGTTGGCAAAGTGGGTCAGCCCACCAAAAACGGGTCGGGTTGATCCAAACCCACTAAAAATATGGGCTGAACCGGGCTAACCCACTTTTAAAATGTGGGCTGGAAATACTAGCTCGTCCCACTTTAAGGTGTGTTAGTGGGCCAGCGGGTCAACCCACTTTAAAAATAAAAAATAAATAAATAAATTATTTTAAAAAAAGACAAAAATTTATTTAATACTTTTTGACTACCTTATTCTACTTCTACAAGCCCTATATGTTTTCTGCGAAAATGTGTAATAACAAAATGGAAACATAATACTTATTCACGCCCTAAAGTAATGATTGTAAAGATACTAACAAATACATAATGAATGTTCATAACAGCTTAACGTTTCAGAGCTCTAACTTCTAAATTCACATCTAAAACTAGATTAGTCACATAGGACTATAATTCACTGAATTAATATTGGAAATAATAAAGGCAAGAAGAAAAAAGCACATGTTCACACTCAAAATTTGTTCCAAAGCAACCAAATCTATTTTCAAGAGCTATTCATACATCACTACATTAACTTCCAAACAACTACCAAGCATACCAAATCAATTACCCGGCATCAATTGGCCAATTGCGATATAAGTATCCAAAATATCAGCATCAAATAGAACAAGGAACACATAAAATCGAACCTTCACATTCAAATCGCCCAAATCCCTAAAAATGCAAAAGACATTAACGGGAAGGAGATCGTTCCAATATGCACGTGGCAACATTCATAACATAACATAATCGAACAGGAAAGGAGGAGATGGAACGAACCTCTGAAGACTAGAACGAAGGCACCACGCGTCCACGCGGAACGGTTGGAACTTGAAGCAGATGTCGGGCGGTCGACGGTGTAGGGAGGGAGAAGGAGACGCGACACTGTCGACGGTTGGCAATCGACGAAGGGAGCATGAGACACGGCGCGATCCTCACTCTCTTGATCTTAGGCTCTCACTCACTCACAGTCACACTCTCTCGATCTCGTCTCGGACTAAAATAATAAGATATGGACTCACAACTTCACAAGTGAAGTAACAGGCTCACAGCTCACTTTTAATTTTCATCAGCCTCTCTTCTCAAATCTCAACCACTCATCTTTAAAATATCTAATTAATATTTTATATTTTATATTAACAGCCTGGTGGACTGGCCCGGCCCGGGCCCGGGATTGGTTCGACTCGTTTTCCATCAGTGGGCTCAAATTATCAACCCAACCTACATTTTTTTGTGGGTTACACGAGCTGACCCGCCAAGTCTAGCCCGTTTTGCCAAGCCTATGGACACATGCTAACTCGATTGGTAATACATAATAAATATTAAATAAAATATAATAATTTATTAATATAATTTAGTTTTATATTACAGTTTTATTTTAAAAAAGGCATAATAAATAATTTTTTGCCTTTTAGAATTTTTTTTATAGAACTAATTTTTTAACTTTTATTTATTTATTTCTAAATTGGTTCGAATAGATTCGGTGTCTCGACAGCTAGACATAGGGCTGGGCTGGGACTAAGATATTCCAGTCTGAAAGAATATTAATCAAGCCTGAGTCGACCCATTTTCACTGTTTGGCTCGATGGACCAACTCGGCCTGACCATTTTGTCAGTCCTAATCAAACTATTGAATCATATAATTAGGTAACCATGTCATTTGGGTGAAGCATTCACCATCTTTATCGAAGAATCTGATTGATCACCTCTGATGGTAACTTTTTACGACAAAGTTAATTTTAGTTATCAAACTATTGAATCATATAATTGGGTAACCATGTCATTTGGGTGAAGTATTCAACGTTTTTACCGGAGAATCTAGTTAACCACCTCTAATGAGTCGAAACCAGACCTTGCTTAAGAGATTCGAACTAAGTTTCATTTTGATCTATTACTTGATGGTATTATTGAATCATATAATGGATATAATGTTAATCATTAATTCATTAAGTATATCAAATTTTAGATAGTTAAAACATTCGTAGATATGTAATCTAATAATGGATATTTAGATATATCTTATTTTCACTTTTTTTTAAAATCCTATTTACCCTTTCTATAAATCACCCATTGTTCTATTTTAATTTCCTCTTCTCATTTTTTATTTAGTCTCTCACATCTCTCACATAATTAGTTTTTGACTGTAATAAATCACTCATGAGTTCCCACATCATTCTTATTTGTCAAATGCACACACACAATGTTTTTTTCGGCTAATACTAAATAGGTGCAATAAGTATCAATTCGTTATTATATTGGATATTGACTTCATTATTTTTTTAAGAACTTTAAATCTATAAATTTTTGTAAAAACCATTTGATAATTTTTATTGGCAATTAGTAAGTCTTGGACACTTCACCTTAATAACTATTTATAGAACACGGATATAACAAATCTAGTATTTGAATTATGTGATATTATCGTGATCATCCGCACGAAATGTTAGATAAATCAAACGTCAATAGACATCCCATTTACTTGTTACTACCTAGTGAGTAATGACCTTGAGGTCAGGGTTTAAATTTTGGAAACAGCCTTTTGTTAATTAAAAGAGTAAGGCTGCGTACATCTACCTATTCAAGCCCCACAAGGTGTGAGCCGTGTACACTGTGCTGCCATTTGTATAGTTGATTTATTTTGTTGGCTCTTGAAATTTCAAATTGGCTAGGTCACTAGTTTGATGCACGTAGCCAACTCCTAGTAGGAAAAGATTTTTGTTGTTGTTGTTGTGTTACGTTGAACTAATGTTTGATGGTATGCTGATGAAATGAAGTTGTGTCAAGCATGTCTTTATTGGAAAGTGAATGTGGTTTTTCGGTGTAAATGCACAGTACAGCTGAGAAGAACAATACCTTGGAGGCAAATGGCGAAAGAGATTCTAGAGTCAGAAGTTTATAGGGAGCTGGCCAACATTCAAAACCAGTCTTTAGTGTACCCTTAATTGTAATTTTCTGACTATTTTGTTTTTACTTTTTGTGTTACGCTTCTACTCATTGTTGTCTTTACATGTGCATGTCATTATAAACAATGGGGTGACTACTTAATTCACTTCGCAGATTATTTGAATCCATTCCATGCATATGATGAGGGCAATCTTACATGGCTGCTATGTGGTAACTCGTAACTCTAAAATTCCCCATATGTCAATGGATGGTTTTGTTTGGCCACTACTTTTTTTGATAAAAAGATAACTTATAACATGTTCCTGTTAGGTAGGTCAAGTGGTTGTATTTGTTTCTTCCAGCACTTCCTTTTATGTTACATAGTACATACAGTATGTGCAGTTTTCCTTAGTTCAAATTTATTGAAGTCATGATGCTATTTTTCATCCACTGAAACATTGACGTAGCATAAACACCACAAAAGTTTTTATTCTATTTTAGACGAGTTGTCAGAAGTTCCATGTTGTTGTTGTAAATATACGATTGTGCCTTCCGACGTACCCATCCATGATATTCATGGCAACAGACATAGCTGACAAATGTTTGTTGAAATTTTCTTTTGGCTGGAACTATTGCACCTTAAAACATGCTTTGGTTAAAGAATGAGTCTGTTTTGTAGGTTATCATATGTGATCAACTTTAGTGGCTTGCTTGTGAACACAAATATTTGGTTCTTCCATTCTATTGACAAAATTATGAGATTTTCCCATGTATTATGTGATTTAGTGTTATTTAAAAATTGTTTAAATCCTAGGTGTCTCCTGGACTTGCTCTTTTGTTAAGTAAGCATCATGTGGATGGAGATCTATTAGTAATTATTTTACTGTCAAACTGAAAAAAAAAAGCAATTATTATAAAATCTGGATTCAATTATTATAGGCAGCAAGAAGCAGAGGCTGCTACAATGTCAATAGCTAGACGAGCAGTTCCAGATGCTTCTTCAACACAGGAAGCAATTAAGATACTGCGTGACAATTGGCTTCGTGCGATTGAACAACACCATATACAGTATTTAGAATCATCTGTGATCAATGACATTCTAGATATTGGATGCTCTATTGGTATAAGCACAAGATATCTTGCGGACAAGTTCCCCACAGCCAAAGTTACCGTGAATGAGTTTTTAATGGATGAATGAATTTTCTTTCTGAATACTATATATTGATGGAGATTGAAGAGTCAACCTAAAAAAAAAATTTCTTGGTCAACTTGAATTTGCCAAGAATAAAAGAAGCCTTATACTTGATATGGATGTGCTTTGCGAATTGTGATTGACATGTTTGTTCCAGGGCCTAGATCTGTCACCCTATTTTCTAGTTGTGGCCTCAGCATAAGGAAAAGAGTGCACCGCCTGGAAAGAAAGAATAAGAGAAAACAATTAAATTAGAATAAATCACAAACTAAAAATGAAAAAGTACGAATAAGGTATACACATTTTTCAATGAATCCTAATGATGTACAAAAATGAGAAATATGAAAAATAGAAGAATGATATCAAGATAATAAACATACTATGAACACATGACCACAAAGTGAAAAGTGAAACAATAGTCAAGTTAAAATTAAGAATGTACCAAGGAGATAAAAATCTTTTAAAGAATAACACTCAACCTCATCAAATTTGTATGAATTTGTGTTTACACTTTAACACCACATGTAACTAGTACATCTAAATATTGACAAGACTCTAATTCATTCAACTCAAAATACACATGCATCAAAAGATCAAAAGAGCTTTTATTGATTTGTAATGTATGGTTTAGGTAAGGGTGGTTAAGAGAAAGATGTTTAGGATAAAACTAAGAGAAAAGAGGAACAATGGGGAGTAAGCCAACAAGTAAAAAGAGGGGTAGAAACAAAGAGACAAGTTGAAAAACAACAAAATTAAAATAAAAAGAACTTATAAGGATCAAAATGAACTACACATTTTTATTGCATTTTTTTTCTTTTTCTTTTCTTGTACTTCTTTTTATTATTATTATTTTTTTTAACTTTTGCTTTTTATATTCTTTCTTTTCTTTTTCTTTTCTTCTAAATCAAAACAAAATACAAATCCCCCACACTTGTTTGAAACCCACTCTCAAAACAATTCCTGATAGAGGTCCATTGCAAGCTAAAGACCTAGAATGAAAGCTTGAAGAGCTTCCTTTGGTGAGCTTTAAAGGACCAATGACAATAGCTAGGACTCAAGCACTTCAAGATCACATCCAAGCTAACTTGGACAAGCATGAAGAAGCACACCAGCTTGAAAAAGACACAAAACAATCTGTGGTAATCGATTACCAAGGCACTTTGTAAAATAGTTGTTGTCTGTTTTAATCGATTACCAAACATCTATAATCGATTACATAAGCATCAGAATGTATAAAAACTCGATTTTAATCGATTACAAGGACTAATTAATCGATTACTTCAGCATAGAACTACACCTGCGTGTGTTGGACAGCCAAAAGCCACTTTAGGAGAAGCTTACACTTCAAGCTTCATTTGGGCTTCATTTCAATTTGCATTGTCCTTACATTTAGTGGCATTTGCTTGTAATTTCGTGGCCTATATAAGCTGGTCCAAAACTGAATGTAACTAACTTTGGTTCATTAATACAATTCTGAAATTGTTGTGAGAGTTTCTCTCTTGTTCTTGTGTAAGAACTTCTTGAGTCTTATCAATGACTTCTCAATGCTGTTGTGGTGATTCTTCCTAGGCTTATTGGAAAGCTTTTCCATGGTGCCATCCATCTTCATCCCTAACCTTTTTTCCATCTTCCATTGCTGAATTAAAAAGCTTAAAACAACCCCAAATTCTTGTGAAAATGGAGAAGTCAGAGTTCTTGAAGTTTGTTTGAAGATTGAGTTTCGTTGCAAGGTAAATTTGAGAAAACTAATGGCTATGGGGTTCAACTATACATCATAGCTACATCACAGCCATACATCATGTGGTATCTAGAGCTTAATCCTTGTGGATTTCTTTTTCAAGTTCAATTTGAAAAGTTCTTCAAAGGTAAAAATTGCACCAAATCTGAAAAACGAAAATTCATTTCAATTCCTTGTTTCTTGTTGTTTTCATTTGATTCTTGGTGGTATGGGCTTGTTGTGTGTTCCACCACATAACCCTTGTGTTTCCTTCAAGTTTCATGTGATTTCATGTGTTCTTGATATTTTTCTAATTTTCTAGTCTTGATTCTTGTCAATTTTTGTTAGTAGTGTTTTTTGTGTTATATGACCACTTGTTTTGATTCTAATCTCATGCCTAAATTAAATTGAGTTGTTAGAAACAAATTTTACAATAGTCATACAACAAAATTTTCGTGATTCATCAATTTCCTTAAGAAATTTTGAACTTGTGCAAAAGAAAAACAAAGGCTTACAAAAAAGAGAAACATTTTGGTACAACCAAAGACATTATTGAATTGTGACTGGAAAAATACAAAGAAAAACAAAATTTAGAAGCATAGCAAAAAACAGAAATACATTATTGAATTTACTTGGCATATCCTCCTTATGCAGTTTGGTACATCCAATATATTTTCTTGAGTTGTCGCATTAAATTCCAATTAGAGTTGTGCTTTTCTAAAAATTTTCTTTTGTTGCTTGTCTCTTAAAAATTCTAAGGTTTTGTCTTAGAGTTTTCTTGTTCTTGGACTCTTGAGTCTAGCCTAAAATCATTTCCTATTTCACTATAGTAAAGAGGCTTGATTTGATTAGAAGTTTTTGCTTAAGAATTATAGAGAGGAATAAGAGTGGAAAAAGGCAAAAGAGAACATTATAGAAAAAGCCTAGATAAAGTGTCCAAACACAAGTGAGAGTGACAAACACTTAGAGAGTGGTGAGAATTTTCTTGTATACTTGTGTTTTTGCTAACCATTTTTATGAAGGATGAACTCAATAGGAGATGTGGCTTTGTCACCTAGGATCTCTAGGTTGATGAGAGCCATGACAAAACAAATGTAAGACTTGCAAACCAAAATGGATGCAAGGTTTGAAGAGTTACAAAGGGAGACCCAAAGGAGGAGTCATCCAATGGGAAGTGTGGATGAAGAGGCTCATAGTGATAAGAGGGTGAGTGAGTATGCTTCCTCTCATGTAGGAAATTATTATGATAAGAGGAGTGAGAGGGAGGATAGGAGAGAAAATAATAGAAGAGAAAATAGGAGATACAATCCTAGGAGGCATAATAGAGATGATGAAGATTGGAGGGTGAGGAGAGAAGAAAGAGAAGAGAGGAATGGAGTGAAAATCAAAATTCCAAAATTCTTTGACAATAATGATCTCGAAGAGTACTTTGAGTGGGAGATGAAAGTAGAACAAATTTTCTCATGCCAACAATTTGATGAAGAAAAGAAAGTTACTCTAGCAACTCTAGAATTTGGTGGCTATGCTTTGATATGGTGGAACCAGATTCAAATGGACATAAGGAGGATGAGGAGACAAAGAGTAAATTCTTGGGATGACTTGAAGGCATGCTTGAGACGAAGATTTGTTCCCACTTATTATGCAAGAGAAGTCCACAACACGCTCAAAAGACATTTCCAAGGCTACAAGAGTGTTGATGACTACTATAAAGAAATGGAATTGATGATGATAAGGGATGAAATTGTGGAGAGCCAAGAAGAAACAATGGCTAGATTAAGGAAATGGAATTGATGATGATAAGGGGTGAAATTGTGGAGAGCCAAGAAGAAACAAAGGCTAGATTCCTTCATGGCTTGAATAGAGAAATTCAATATGTGATGAAGCTACATTCTTATGCTACAATTGAGGAGTTAGCCCACAAAACTCAAATGGTGGAGCAATAATTAAAAAGGAGAAAAACTTTCTTTTCCAAGACTAATGGGGCTGCAACTTCCAGCTAGAAGGACAAGCCTAAAAGGGAAGTTTCTCAAGTGAAAAATAAAGAAGAAAGGGTGGAGAGCGCAAGCAAAAAAATTGTGGATCCAACTCCTAAAAGATCAAGCAATATCAAGTGTTTTAAATTCCTTGGTAAGGGTCAGATTGCTTCCCAATGTCCCAACATGAGAACTATGATTTTGCTTGAAGATGGAGGCATAAGGAGTGAGTCTTCAAGTGACTCAAATAGTTCTACAAGTAAAGAAGAAGAAGAACTCTCACTAGTGGAGGCCGAAGAGGGTGATCTCTTAATGGTAAGGAGAATGTTGAGCAATTTTTGCCTAGAAAAAGAGGAGACTCAAAGAGAAAATATTTTTCACCCAAGGTTCTTAGTTGAAAAGAAAGTTTGCTCACTTATCATTGATGGGGGCAGCTGCACCAATGTGGCTAGTACAAGACTTGAGAAGAAATTACACTTGCCAATCACAAAGCATCCAAAGCCATACAAGCTGCAATGGTCTAGTGAAAGTGGAGGTAAATTCTCAAGTGCTCATTCCTTTTTCTATTAATGTTTATAATGATAATGTTCTTTGTGATATTGTACCTATGGAGGCTTGTCATATCCTTCTTGGTAGGCCATGGCAATATGATATAAAAAGTGATACACAATGACATGGAGAACACTTTTGAGTTTGAGCACTTAGGCAAGAAAATTATTTTGAGGTCTTTGACTCCTAGACAAGTGTGTGAGGATCAAATAAAGATGAAAGAAAAGAGAATTCAAGAGTTGAAAAAAATACTGCACTTGATAAAGGCAAAAATAGTGAGCTATCCAAGAGAAACACTAATGAAAAGAAAACTAAAACAAAATGAGAGCAAAAAAATTCATGGGATTAAAGAGAGTTTGTTCTTGAGTGAAAAGGAAATCAAGAGAGTGTTATTGGCACAACAACCTCTTTATTATATGCTTCCTAACTCTCTTTGTTTACATGTTGAAAAAGAAGGTGAAAAATTGCCCAAAGCTATGCAATCCTTTTTGGAAGAATATCAAGATGTTTTTCAAAAAGTTCCTAATGGCTTGCCTCCTTTGAGAGGCATAGAGCATCAAATTGATTTGATTCCAGGTTGTTCACTCCCTAATAGGCCGGCTTATAAGACTTCACCAATGGAATCAAAAGAGATACAAATACAAATGGAGAAGCTACTTGAAAAAGGATGGATCCGTGAGAGCATGAGCCTTTATGCTATGCCTATTATTCTTGTGCCTAAGAAGGAGGGAACTTGGAGAATGTGCATGGATTGTAGGGAAATCAACAACATCAGCATAAGGCATAGACATCTCATTCCTAGACTTTATGATATTTTAGATGAATTACATGGTGCTACTATTTTCTCTAAAATTGATCTTAAGAGTGGTTATCATCAAATAAGGATGAGAGAAGGGGATGAATGGAAAATGGATTTCAAAACAAAATTTGGGTTTTATGAATGGTTAGTTATGCCTTTTGGTTTGACTAATGCACCTAGTACCTTTATGATACTTATGAATCATGTTCTTAGACACTTTATAGACAAATTTGTGGTAGTGTACTTTGATGACCTTCTTGTTTATAGTGCCAATTTAAATGATCATTTGATGCATGTGAAGAGCATCTTGGAGGTGCTAAGGAAGGAAACCTTGTATGGAGCAATTGATAAATGTTCTTTTTGCACTTCACAAGTTGTGTTTCTAGGTGTTGTAGTAGGTGCTCAAGGAGTCCAAGTGGATCAAGAGAAAGTGAAAGCCATCATGGAGTGGCCAACTCCAAAAGGTGGGAAGGATGTGAGAAGCTTTCATGGTTTAGCTAGCTTTTATAGGAGATTTGTGAAGGATTTTAGTACCATTGCTTCTCCTTTAAATAAATTGATGAGGAAAACCGTGAGCTTTTCTTGGAAGCAAGAACATGAAATTACTTTCCAAACATTGAAGGATAAGTTATCTCATGCACCTATTCTTGCATTGCCTAATTTTAATGCTTCCTTTGAATTGGAATATGATGCATCTAATGTAGGCATTGGGGGGGTTTAATTAAAGATAAACATCTTATTGCTTATTTTAGTGAGAAATTGAAGGGTGCATGTTTGAACTACTCCACTTATGATAAAGAATTGTATGCACTTGTTATAGTCTTACAAACTTGGCAACATTATCTTTTACCTAGGGAATTTGTGATACATAGTGATCATGAATCTCTTAAATATTTGAAAAGTCAAGGCAAACTCAACAAGAGACATGCTAAGTGGGTTGAGTTCATTGAAAAATTTCCTTATGTAATTAAACACAAGCAAGGAAAGATGAATGTTGTGGTGGATGCCTTATCAAGGAGGCATTGTTTGATGTCTATGCTTGAAACTAAATTGCTTGGTTTTAATCACATAAAGGAATTGTATGCAAGTGATCATGACTTCTCTAGTATTTTTGCTTTGTGTGAGAAGGGGGCTCATCAATGATATTTTAGACATGATGGTTTCTTGTTCAAGAAAAAGAGACTATGTGTTCCTAAAAACTCTTTGAGAGAATTTTTCATTAGAGAAGCTCATGAGAATAATTTGATGGGGCACTTTGTTGTGGATAAAACTTTGGCTATTTTTGCATGAACATTTCTTTTGGCAAAAAATGAGGCATGATGTGCATAAGATTGTTTCTCAATGCATTGTTTTTCATAAAGCTAAATCTAGATTAATGCCTCATGGTTTGTATACACCTTTGCCTATTCCTAACTCCCATTGGATTGATATTTTTATGGATTTTGTGCTTGGTCTTCCAAGATCCAAGAGGGGAAAGGATTCTATTTTTGTTGTTGTTGATAGGTTCTCAAAGATGACACACTTCATTCCTTGTCACAAGAGTGATGATGCTTGTGAAGTAGCTAATCTTTTCTTCAAAGAAGTGGTGAGACTATATGAATTGCCAAGAAGCATTGCTAGTGATAGAGACACAAAGTTCCTTAGCCATTTTTGGAAAACATTGTGGGGTAAGCTTGGTACAAAACTCTTGTTTCATCAACTTGTCACCCACAAATGGATAGCCAAACCGAGGTGGTGAATAGGACCTTGGGTCAACTCCTTAGATGATACATCAAGGGTTTGAGAACTTGGGAGGAGTGTCTACCTCACATTGAGTTTGCTTACAATATAGTAGTTCACAAGACTACTTCCTTGTCGCCTTTTGAAATTGTTTATGGCTTTAATCCTTTAACTCCTATTGATTTATTGCCATTACCTAACACTTCTTCTATGATTAATCATGATGCTTTGTCTAAAGCTTCTTATGTTAGGAAAATGCATGAACAACTGAAAGCACATGTGGAGAGGAAAATGGAACAATATGCAAAGCAAGCCAATAAGCACAAGAAGCAAGTGATCTTTAATGAAGGAGATTTGGTGTGACTACATTTGAGAAAGGATAGATATCCTCATGAAAGGAAATCCAAGCTCCAACAAAGAGGAGATGAACTTTTTAAGATTTTAGAGAGGATCAACAACAATGCTTACAAACTTGAATTGCCTAGTGAGTATGGTGTGAGTAATACTTTCAATGTTTGTGATCTTTCTTTGTATGATGTAGGTACAAGTGAGGAAGCAAACTTGAGGTCAAGTTTCTCTCAAGAAGGAGGGGATGATGGAGGTCCATTGCAAGCAAAAGACCTAAAAGGAAAGCTTAAAGAACATCCTTTTGGTGAGCTTTAAAGGACCGATGACATGAGCTAAGACTCAAGCACTTCAAGACCACATCCAAGCTAACTTGGACAAGCATGAAGAAGCACACCAGCATGGAAAAGACACAAAATAATCTGTGGTAATCGATTATCAGTTATTTGTAATCGATTACCAAGGCACTTTGTAAATAGTTGTCTGTTTTAATCGATTACCAAACATCTGTATTCCATTACATAAGTATCAGAATGTATAAAAACTCTGTTTTAATCGATTACAATGACGAATTAATCGATTACTTCAGCATAGAACTCACCTGAGTGTGTTGGACAGCCAAAAGTCACTTTAAGAGAAGCTTGCACTTCAAGCTTCATTTGGACTTCATTTCAATTTGCATTGTCCTTACATTTAGTGGCATTTGCTTGTAATTTCGTGGCCTATATAAGCTGGTCCAAAATTGAATGTAACTAACTTTGGTTCATTAATACAATTCTGAAATTGTTGTGAGAGTTTCTCTCTTGTTCTTGTGTAAGAACTACTTGCGTCTTATCAATGGCTTTTAAATGCTATTATGGTGATTCTTCCTAGGCTTATTGGAAAGCTTTTCCATGTTGCCATCCATCTTCATCCCTAACCTTTTTTCCATCTTCCATTGTTGAATTAAAAAGCTTAAAACAACCCCAAATTCTTGTGAAAGTGCAGAAGTTAGAGTTCTTGAAGTTTGCTTGAAGATTGAGTTTCATTGCAAGGTATATTTGGAAAACTAATAGTTATGGGTTCAGCTATACATCATAGCTACATCACAGCCATACATCAATTCCAATGCCCTTTTTCTCTTTAAAGTTAGAATAACCTGGTTTTCCATTTTTTGGCTTGTAATGAGCTACACAAGAAAGAAAAGGTTATAGACTCAAAAAAGTGACAATGAATATCAATGCAAGGTAGGTTTATTTGACTAGTGGCTAAAAGAAAGAAGGCCTAAATCATCTCAATTAATGCATGTGCAAAAATGAATGACAAGAGAGACAAGACAAAACCTAGAGTAATCTAACACAAGGGTGAAATTACACATGAAAGAACATGAATGAAATAATGTGATTCATTCACAAAGGCCCAAGATCTCACAAAGCATAATTCTATCACACATGATCCACCTTAAATTTTATTCTCAAGCCTACTTATCACTTCAACAATTGCAACAATGATTCACATCAAATATAAAACCTCTCAATCCAAAAATTGGTACATTTCTCACAATTTATACAAGTTAGAAATCCTATGAAAAACATGAAAAGTGTCTAAATTCAACAAAACAGAAAACAACAACCATAAAATCTTTTATTTTTTTATTTTATGTATATAAAAAATAATAAAAACATAAAACAAAACAAATATAGCAAAACAAAAACATAAAACAAACAACACAAGTTTTATTAATCCTTCCCCCCACACTTAATTAAAGTCCGCATTGTCCTCAAAGAAAGCATGCAATGAAATGCAATTAAACAGACAACATAGAAAAGAAGGGAAAATGAAACTCCTCAAATGCCATTCAAGGTACATCGTCACACTAAGTTGGTAAAAGCAAAGAGAGGTATGCCACAAGCTCTTCCCTCACTTGAGGGCTCTCATGAAATAGCTTGAGTTGGTGACCATTTACTTTTAAGACCTTGTCGGTAACTTCATTTTTAATCTCAACTGCACCATAGGAAAAAACATTAGTAATAACAAAACATCCATCCTATCGAGATCGAAGTTTACCAGAAATAAATTGGCACAATTTTTTTTTTTTGAAATTCGAAAACACCATAGTAAATGAATAAAATTTATTTTTGAATTTTTTAATTCAAAAACACCACAATAAATGACTAAAATTATTTTTCTGAATTTTGAAATTTTTTTATCTTCTTCTATCTATCTCTATCTTTTATCTATTATCTAGAAACAAATTTTTAATTTTTGAATTTTTAAATTTTTTATATCTATATCTATCGTCTTCTATCTATATCTATCTTCTATCTATTATCTAGAAACAAATTTATAATTTTTGAATTTTTAAAATTTTAATTTTTTTTCTATATCTATCTTCTATCTATTATGTATAAACAAATTTTCAAATTTTTAATTTTTGAAATTTTTTTATCTATATCTATCTATATCTATCTTCTATCTATTATCTAGAAACAATTTTTTTCATTTTTAATTTTTTAGTATCTATATCTATCTATATTTATCTATCTATATCTATCTTCTACCTATTATCTAGAAGCAAATTTTTGAATTTTTTTTGTAGACAAATGAAATTATACTATACTAATATCAATGGTACCTATACTATTATCTAATTATGAGTGGATTAAGTTGGCACACAATGAATTGTATCCTCGGCAACAACGTCAGTTTTGATAACGACTGTCGAATCGCTACAAAACAAATAAAACTAGGATAATTCTGTAACACGAGATTAACCTAGGTCGACTCAGAGATATTCTTGACTTAATCCACTTATAAACAGCAGGGGGATTTTGTCAAACAGTGAACAAAAATTGCAGAAACACAAACATGAATTGAAGAAAAATGCAGAAACTAACAAAATTGATAAAAGATGTTGTAAAATAGATTCAAGAATATGAATCCAATTCACCAAACCAAGCAATGCAAATTATCATAGTTCTCATATAATGATCATATTTTGAAGATTCATTCAATATCATTAGAAACAGTTTAATCGAATTAACTCCTAAATCAATTGAAATCACAAATCGGATTGAAGTATCATCCAAACAATCTATGATTAAAATTCAAAATTAGGAAATAAATCTATAACCTATTTTTTTAAATCCTAAACATATTCACAATCATTAAAATCATAAAGAGGATTAAAGAAGAAGAAGAACATTCACACAAAAATTAGAATACCAAATCAGAACTCAAATTCTCCTTGCTTGGATTGGATCCTTGGATTGATTGATTGTTTAACCTTCCATAATCATCATCAATCGAAGAGCCACGAAATTTGTGTGATAAAAATAGAAGAACAGAGATGAAAGGAGGAAGAAAAATAAAGAACAATGAAGAATAATGAAGAACAATTGAGAGAAAAAGGGAGAAAAGATTTTAATTATGAAAAAGAAGCTAGAAATTCTAATTTTGTATCTGTGTCTCTATGTGGGTGTCCTCAAATAACTCCTAGCTACACTAATATATAGTTATTGAATAGAATTAAGGGATGGGTTCTGATTAGGCCCATCTATACTAACTAATTATGCTAATTACATCAATCAAAATCCAAACTCGCAGCCCAAGACTCAAGTGCAGAGATTTTGACTTCCAAGCCAAATTTGACCCTTAAAAAGTAGAATTCATTCAAGTTTATCTCTGACATAATTGCAACTTTTTTCCTTAGCTTTTCAGGGAATACTCATATGCTCTATTTGGAGTTTTATAGAATCCTATAGGTCCCGCACAAGGAAGATAGGTCAAGTAAGCAGAAAATCTGAAAATAAACAACAATTATCAATTAAGCCCAATTATTTGCCTAAGACCAAAACTAAGTTAAAATGAGAAAATAAGAATCCAAGAGAAGTCAAATAAGCTAATAAGAATAGAAAAATACTATACTAAAAACGTTCAATCAATGCACCACCTAGAAAATTGCCTATAAGATGGATACATGCAAATGGGGAAGACAGGTGATGACGGCAAAGGAATGAACGCTTGGAAATGATCGTTTTAGGATGCAAATTTCAAGAACTTAAAACAAAAGATGGAGAAAATTGAGAAGATGGTAATGAATAACGCCACAATCCGTATTAGAATGATAAGTTGAGGAGGATTCGCCACAAAGGAAAGTTTCCTTGATAAGAATCGATTTGGGTTCAACCAAGAACCAAGAAGAGGCTAAGCTCTCATTTCAAGCAAATGCTTAATTTCATTAATCAAAAGTTATCCAAAAATAGCAACATCTAAGTATTTATAGAGTTAAGCCTCTAATAAAACCTAAAAACACATAGTTTGGGCCTATTTTAGTCCACATTGAGGCTTATTACACAAATAAGAAATTACTAAATTATGACATTATGAAAATTAGGAAAATTACAAAAAGTTACGAAAGGAATTGTGTAAGCATGACATTCGTGCTAAGGGAGCTCTCCTAAAATCTTCAAGGTGCTCTAGTTCAGCTCCTTGTGTCTTCCTCCATCCTTGCCCTTGTTTAATAGTCCAACAATGATTCTCTTGGTCATCTCTTTTTGTAGAAGCTGGATTTTGGACCTTGTCATTGGACCCTTCAATTCATGGAGTGCTTCTAGAACTTTATGCTCTTTGGATAGTCCTTTATCATCCCCTCCTTCTTGAAAAGAATCTGTCCTCGGATTTACATTCAAAACATTTATATCATAAGAAGAAAGATTAGTGACATTAAAACTAGAACTTAACCCCTACTCACTTGGCAAGTCAATCTTGTAGGCATTGTCATTAATCCTCTCAAGGATCTGGAAAGGACCATCACCCCTAGGTTGGAGTTCAAATTTCCTTTGGATATGAAACCTATCCTTCCTTAAATGTACCCAAACCCAATCTCCAGGATCAAATACTATGGTCTCTTGTTCGCATCTCGTGCATATTGCTCCATCTTCCTTTCAATTTGATTTCACATCCTTCCATGGATATTCCTAACAAAAATGGCTCTAGAAAGCTCATTCTTACTCAGAATAGAAGAATCATCAGGTAAAGAGATTAAATCAACAGAGAATAATGGGTTAAAACCATAAACGACCTCAAAAGGAGAAAAAGAAGTGGTAGAGTTGGTTACCCTATCATCAAGTCTAGGATTAGGATATCGATACCTTACGGTGATGTTGTTGATGGGTCTATAATCCGTGCACATCCTCCACATACTATTTTCTTGGGGACTAGGATGACCGACATTATACATAGCTCAAGCTTTCCTTCACCCATTCTTTTTGCATCAACTCTTCAACCTACTTTTGAATCTCCTTGGTCTCTTCCTGATTACTCCTATAGACAGTCCTATTAGGAAGTGAAATTCTCGAAACAAGATCAATTTGATGCTCAAATCCTCTTAAAGGATACGAGCCATGGGTTATGTCTTGTGGAAAGTGTTGATTTGAGGGGGAGTTGCTTGAAGCACAAAGAACATTGATTCAAGAAAGGATTGTTTTGACCTTTCAACATGCCCTTGAAGCATTGAAGAAAAGCTTGTGATCAAATGTAAAAGGAAGGAAGTTTTCTGATGATCCAATCATTGCATTCATATCATTCATAAGTTTGAGAATTAAATCACAAGGCATTGGCAAATTGTTTAAAGTTTTTGAAATAAACTAAGTGTTTTTGGAAAAATAACATTTCACTGGTTTAATCGATTATAATGGGCAAATAATCGATTATTTTGTTCTTAATGTTTTCTGGAAATTTTTTAGGAACAGTTTAATCGATTACGGTATCGGAAGAATCGATTATTTTGTATTTGATCACATATAATCTGCCTTAGTGACTCTTTTAATCGATTACCACCAAGCCGTAATCGATTACATAAGCTAATTAGAAAATACCATATCTCTGGTTTAATCGATTACCAATTATTGTAATCGATTACGTAGTTCAAACATATTTTTCATAGTGCCGGATTTAATCGATTACCAATTATTGTAATCGATTACGTAGTTCAAACATATTTTTCATCATGCCGGATGTAATCGATTACGCGTCGGAATAATCGATTAAATTGTTCGTTATAGTTACCCAGAATCATTATGAATGGTTTAATCGATTACAGGAGCGTATGTAATCAATTACAAGTGCTAAATAATCGATTACAGGAGCGTTTTTAATCGATTACAGGCGGTTACAATATCACTATAAATAGAACCCATGCTCAATTGATTTCAAAACTTGAGTAATTTGTATTCTAAGCATTCTAAGGCTTTCTAAACATTCTCTAAGTGATATTTCTGGGTTCATTGAGTTCTTCTTCCATAAAACTCTTATGGGTCTTTAAGGGATGAGTGAAGCAAGATTTTCTCTTTTCAAAGCTTAAGGAAAGTTATGTTCTGAGTTTGTTTTCTACATTCAACGTGGTGAAATCATTCTTATGCATATCATTCTTTGGATCATCAAGTGACCTCTTTCCTTATTCTTTGAAGTTGTAATTCTCTTTTGAATTTTGTGTTGGTTTGTCTATTGTAAATGAGTTTCTTGCTTGTAATCTAGAGATAGTGTCTCTCTAGGGGTTTGCTGAGTAGTGTTCTTAGTTTGGGTTGGTCTCTAAGAATCTAATAGTGTTTTGGATTTTTGAACTTTGTCTAGGATTGATAAACAGAGGCTTGTAATAACTTGTAAGAACTGAAATTTACAATAGTGAAACTCTACTATAGTGTTGAGTAGAAGAAAACTGGATGTAGCTTCATAGTGTTTGAAGTGAACCAGTATAATTCTCTGTGTGTTGTTTTAATTTTGCATATTTGGTTGAATTTATCTTTCTTGCTTGTGATTTCTTGTTATCTATCAAATTCTGGCAAAAGAACCAAAATGGTGTTTTTTTTACAAAATATTTACCAATAAGGGGTTGTTTCACAAATATTTACAGAAATGAGGCTGTGTAACATGCCTGGATTAGGCATGTTACAACACGCCCAATCTAGGCGTGTTGTAACATGCCTAATCCAGGCATGTTACAGCAACCCCAATTCTATAAATAAGGCCCCCCTCCCCCACCATTTCCTCACTTTCCACTATCTCTCTAGAAGTGCTCTGCCTTCT
>PYAF01002460.1:39886-52083 GCA_007407185.1 Glycine tomentella
TATATTCTTTTATAGTATTTTTTTAGAAATAATTGTATTTTTTATTTTTTAAATAAAATATTTGTGTATCATATTTTTTTCTTCAAATAATCAATATATTATTATTATTTTAAAAATTATAAATAATTAATTTATAATCAAATGACTTTATTAACATCTTTATATATTTTTTAACTTTGGCAGAAAATATCATATATTAATCTGAAAGATACTAGAAGTACCATGCTACAACATCAAGTAGCAAAAGCATATTATAGTGTGTTTATAAAGAAAAAGAAAATGCTACATAATCCACATGCTAAGAGTTTCATAACCTACATTATCCAATAATAAAATACAGCATTAAACCCTAACTTTTAAGGTTATATTTAGTAAAGCTAATTGTTGAAGTAACTAAAAGGTGTAAAATGACCGAAAATAATAATATCATAATTTATTTTAAAAAAATAACAAGAAAAATGAATAAATATATCGAAAATAAAAATAGAAGAAAATATAAAATGTTAAAAACTTTTCATGTAGCAGATGTAATCATAAATTTAGCTTTAAAGCCATATTGGACAACTTTCTTTTTCTGCATCTGCCATCTCATCCCATTCTTTGGGGATTAATTTGTTATCAACAATTTTCATAGGAATTAAAGGATCTTTCTCAATAGCATTCCAAGCTTCAGGGTCATTGGATTGAATAAAGATTTGCATTCTGTTTTTCCAAAAACTAAAATGCTTACCCTAAAACATTGGTGGACGATTGAGAGAAGCTCCCTCTCTAAAGGTTATTTGATTTGTGTTCATTTTCTTTGAAAAGAAAGTGATCTTGAATAACTTTCAAGAACTAGCTCTTGATACCAATTGAAAATACAATGAGCACTAATCAAACAAACCAAGAGGGGGGGGGTGAATTGGTTTATCACAACAGATTAAAAATTTATTCAAAAACAACTTGCAGAATTTGGTAAATGGATCGTATCACTAAAATTTTTTTGAAATACAAAATCTTTCTTTCAACCAAAATCACCCTTGTAATTCAAGTAATGTTTGAAACTAAATCTTGTTGACAAATTCTTAATCACCCAAATTCAATCTATGAGATATGAACAGAAATAGAATAAAAAACACACCAATTTATACTGGTTCACCTCTCAACCTTGGAGGCTACATCCAGTTGCTTCTAACCAACACTAGGTTAGAGTTATTACTATATCAAAGATTCTTTTACAAGCAGTTTTACATGTGATTTCTCTATCAACACTAGATAAAGATATGAATTCTAAAACCCTATTAGAATTACAATCACCAAGAAACTGAGAACCCTACTCAGAATCTCAAACACTAGAGAACCCTACTCTATCATGCTCTAAAAGAAACTCAATGATATATCAATACAACAGAAAAATGTTTAGAACAATTAAACAAAGATGGGTTCAAGATAAACACAACTTTATGTCCTTCATGAATGAATGAAAGAAGTGATGTTACCACATTCTTCAGGTTGTAAGAATCAATTCTCAGAATCAAATCTTGAAATCCTTCTTGTTTCTAAAACATTTCTTCAAAATTTCAGAATTCTTCATCTCACAAGATGGTGTTTTAATTTCAGAGAGAAACACAAATTTTAGTAATTCTAAAAGCTCTCAGATTTTTGGGTAAGTCATACTTATGATTAGAAAATCGCACAAGGTCTATTTATAAAGAAATGGACTCACCAAGCTGTTAAAAAAACACAGATTTAACTGACAGTAATCGATTAATTCGCTAGTGTAATCGATTAAACTGACCAAATAATAGATTAAATTGTTCTTCAGCTTTCTGGTAATGTTTCATGAACAAAATAATCTATTAAACTGCATTGTAATTGATTAATACAGCAAGTCATCAAAGTTTAAAACACTTGTGTAATCGATTACGATTCCTGGTAATCGATTATCACATCACGACTTGTTTTCCAGAAATAGACAATGTAATCGATTACAGAAAATGGTAATCGATTAAATCAGCAAAGCATAGTTTTGTTTTAAAACTATGTAATCGATTAAAACAATCATGTAATCGATTAAACTATTCTTCAATCAAGGCTTTTCCAGAATTGTTTGAATGTCTTTAATCGATTATTCCTCTTGGGTAATCGATTAAAGCAGTAAGAAATTTTTTTTTAAAAAACAAGCCTTGAGAACTTATCTTTTTGTAAAACCATTTGTTTTCTTTGAGATTTAAAAATCATGAATGCATGATCATGAAAATGCACATGCTAATGAAGAATCACAAGGCATTTAACTTGAACCACTTAGACAAATTACAAATGCCTTCAAGTGATTGGGCATGTAAAAAGCTAAAACCAAAATAAAGTCTTCAACCTTGGTTCAAACTCCTTGCAGCTTCCTTTAAATTCAACAATCTCCCCCTTTTTGGCTTTGAGCATGTTAAATCAAATTTGTCCATTTGTGATTTCATTAGAGGGATAAGTGATTCCTGAAATCTAAGTCAAGATCAAGCATTAGCTTTATTTTTTCAAATAAAGCTCCCCCTTACTTGGGTAATTCTTTTACAGTTTAAAGAAATCATGTAATTCATGTTACATTCCATTTTCTCCTTCTATTACATATAATGTTTTAGCTATTTACTCCCCCTAAATCAAATATTTCTCCCCCTATTTGGCTTGTCAAAGTCAAAAACTGATTATAGGAAGGAAAATAGGGAAATAAAAGAGAAAATAGAAATATGCATTAATAATGATTCAAGTACATTAATATAATGAAAATTAAAATGCTTAAACAATCACCAAACATTAACCAAAGCAATCAGAAGAAAACAAGAACATAAAGAAATAGAGACAAACATAAGCATCCTAGACTAATTTAACAAAGTACTCAAGCACAAGCTTGACTTCTATGTTCTCCAATCTGGATTTCATCTCTTCCAAAGATGAATTTGTCTCAGTTCTATGCTCATGATGAAGAGGACAATGGTGCATCTATCTTTTGAATCATAAGAGACACAAAAGCACTGTAGGGAGGTTGAGCAAAAACTTCAACCTCTTCTTCTTCTTCAGCTTCAGCTTCTTCATCTTCATTTCCAGCTGGTAATACTTGTTGTCATGCCATTTGCCGGCAAAAGAACCAAAATGGTGTTTTTTTACAAAATATTTACCGATAACGGGCTGTTTCACAAATATTTACAGAAATGGGGCTGTGTAACATGCCTGGATTAGGCATGTTACAACACGCCTAGATTGGGCTTGTTGTAACATGCCTGGATTAGGCATGTTGTAACATGCCTAATCCAGGCATGTTACAGCAACCCCAATTCTATAAATAAGGCCCCCCACCATTTCCTCACTTTCCACTATCTCTCTAGAAGTGCTCTGCCTTCTCTCTAGAGTTTTCGATGGATATTCTGTGCAGTGAAGCTCTGCTGAATTGCGAAGTTGTTCAGAAAAATTCTTGCGAACAAGTAAGCGCTCTGCTCTGCCTTTTAGTGATGTTGTTATTAATTAGTTATTTATATTGTTAATGATGCATGTACTAATTTTTTAGCACAATAGATGTTAGGTTACTTGATAATTGTTTTAGTTTAGGCTTTAAGATTTATTTATTAGAAAAATGTTAGGATGATGTTAATTTGTTAGTGACATAAATTTAGGTGGATAGAAGATTCTTTAGGTGTTTGGTACTGTACTGTTTGGCTAAAATGATTAGAATTTAAAATTTAGGGTTTGCTGGGCTTGGTTAGGTAGTGTTTATGGTTTGATGATGTGATATTCGATTGTGGTTAATGGTTTAGGGTTTGGTGGGCATGGTTACTTGACATTTGGATTAGGGTTGGGGTAGGGTTGGGTTTCATGGTCATGTGACGATGGTGTGCGGTTTAGGGTTTATGGTTTGGTTGGCCTTGTATGGTTTAGGGTTTAGGGTTTAGGGTTTAGGGTTTAGGGTTTAGGATTTAATGTTTGGTTGGCCAGGTATGTGACGTTTAGTTTGGGGTTGAGTTTAGGGTTGGTGCCATGGTTTTGGTTGCATGGATTAGGGTTTGGTTCAGGGTTCGGGGTGCGGTCATTAGGGTTTATGGTTGTAGGTCGAATGGGGTCTAGTGTTTAGAAATTTGTTGTTTTAATGATTTGTGAATTTTACATAAGTGTTAACATGGATTTATATTTTTGGTGTATGAAGTTACTGATAACATGGCCAATTTATCTGGATCTGATTCGCCGCGCTCTGTACCCGATCATGAGGCTGAGCCGATGGATCCGACATTTTATGTGGTTCCTACCCCGTACAGATGGGGCGCTTTGCGTAGGCGTACTTAGCGCACCCATGTTTCACAATCTGTGTGGAACGAGGGCACAATACGACTACCAAAGACTCGACGTGGCAAGGCGTCGGGGGGACCACCATATGACGACATTCCTCAAGTCGTTTCTGATATGCTGCGGGACGCTGGCTTTCTTCATGTCGCACGCATGCGACATATTCAGGTATGCAACACGTCATATTAGTAATCAAATTTGATTTAACCATAACTATAGTTGTCAATTGATTAATGATACTGTTTTAGATTGATGCTGCCCTAATTAGTGCTATGGTTGAGCGATGGAGGCCAGAGACCCATACGTTCCACATGCCACATGGCGAGATGACTATCACGTTACAAGATGTGGCTAGTATTTTGGGATTGCCCACGACTGGCAATGTCGTCACTGGAGTGACTTTGTCCGATTGGGCGGAGGTGATTAAGGACGTTTTCGATCAAGAACCTGACGACGAAACAGAGTTGACCGGTGGATACCTACGACTGACTTACTTCGATAGGCATTTTGGGGATTGGGGTGAGTTGGATAAAGATTTTGTCAATGTGACGCGGTTTGCAAAGGCGCACATTGCTTGCCTTGTTGGTGCATGGCTGCTGAGCAATCGATCTGGAGGTAGCGTGATGGTAGCACGCTATATCCCTTTGTTGGCTGGGGATTTCCCAGAGATCGGAGGATATAGCTGGGCCTCTGCGGTCCTTGCACATTTGTTTAGACAGATGTGCGAGTGTACAGATGCATCCAGAAAGGACATTGGTGGATGCCATATGTTGCTTCAGGCGTGGACGTGGCTGAGATTCCCACCAATTGCTCCATGTATTCCGCAACCTAGTGACCCACGAGCGCATTTTGGACATCGGTATGTGTGACTACATGTTCATTTTATAACAACTTAAACAATTAAGTCGTACATTGTTTAATGTTAATTGTTTTGTTAACAGGTTTAACGGCCTACCCGGCTTAGCCTGAACGAGTTGGTGTACTATAGGATGGCCTTCGAATCCCTCAGTCGGGACGAAGTATGTATACTGATAGTTTAATAATTGCATGTTTGCATTTGTGGTTTATGTCATAACATAAAACAACCTAATTTTTTTTTATGCAGGTGGTCTGGGAACCATATGGAGATTACCATTTCGTTGGTGCATCTAACCATGAGCGATTGTTGTGGATGGCATCGACACCTATTATATGTTTCCACACAGTTGAAGCTGCCCAGCCCGATAGATGCATGCGGCAATTTGGGAGGGATCAGTCAATCCCACGTCCTGCCATGAAGCTGAAGGGTGTGCACGACTTTTCACTTCGTGGAAAACGAGAAGAAAACTGGGTGCGTAAGCCCAGACCGTTTCTGAATCGCTGGCGGCAAAGGGAGCAGCACATCGACCTCCCCCCCCCAATCCAGGGCCAAATGTCACCAAACCATGAGTACATGGTATGGTACAGAGAAAATGGGAAGCGGTTTATCACAAAGGAGGGTGCGAAGATGGGTCGTAGTGTAAGTTTCGTTTTCATTAATATTTTTTTATTTACATTAATTATCATAATTGACATAGTTGACAGTGATGTTTATATATTTGAATTTGAATTTATAGGTCGATGGGATAGAGATGCTCTACTTCGCCACACATAGGCAGAATAGGGCGACGTTCGACTTTGATGGGACGCATCAGGAGTTGGGTCGCTTAATGTCTGTCTTCAGACAAAGTTGTCATGTGGTGGAGTTTGGACCAGAAGCTCCAGAGACGCAGCTTGAGGAGGAGCCACAATTGTCTCTTCAAGTTGGTCGTCGCAGAAGAGAGACCTATTCAGTAGGTGCCTGAGCCCATTGTTGGTCCCGAGCCTGTCGCTCCTGGTTCTTATAGGCCTCCAGATGTGTCGTCAACATATGGGAGTCAGGTGTTCTATCATGATGGTACTGAGCATAGTGCCTCCTACTATTCTGCGGATGTGCCTACACCGACGGACGCATACGGTGCAGATGTCGACTTTGGGGATGTGCCCGCTGATTGGATGCATACGAATGTGGAACAAATGCTCATGGATTTTGATATGAGCACTACAGGCTGTGGGAGTTGGGCATCCGGTGCACCATATGTTCCCCAATCTGCTGAGCATGCTATGCCAGTATATGCAGAGCAGGGCACTCCATGTCCAGCTCCGTATGTCCCATCATATGAGACAGGATTTTCTGAGGCAGACATGTATCGGCCAGATCCTTATCAGCCAGGCCCGTCTCAGCCAGACCCCGTCGAGGCAAGTAGTTCACAGCGACCTCGAAGACGGAGGCAACCTGATAGACAAGTGCGTCGGCAACAGTGGCCATCACCGTCTTATTTTTAGTCGCTTGCTTGTAGCATTCGTTTGTACCATTTATTTTAATGATGTGTATTGTAACTATTATGTATGTTACATTTGTTTGTGTTATTTATTTTTCAGTGTAAGTATTAGTTAGCTTATAATTGTCGTGGAATGCACGAATTGAACACAAAGCTTGAAACACCCCACACCTCAGCCCGATTTAGTATTATTCAGGTTAATTGTATCTGTCATCATCACAGGCGTTTGCCAAGGAAGTGGCAAGGAAGCAAAGTGAACAGAGACAAGCAAAGAAAATTGCAACTAAGGAAGTGCTTGCCATGGCAAAACTTGAATGGGAAAACTAATTACTCAATATTAGTGAAGTTTATGTAAAGCCTTACCCCTAAGTCTGTAACCGAAGACGTTAACCCTAATCACACTATCAGGCCTAAACACTAAACAGGAATCGATAAACCCTAAACAGAACGTTCATTTGTAATAAGAACAATTATGTAAAACAACATATTCAGTGCACATTTCTCATTCCATCTGCATGTCCGGTTTGCTAAAAATGGCTAAAATTTCAATTGGACCAAAACGTTTCCAATAGTTCGATTCTGCTATGATCTTCAACACGCCTTCATCGCTTGTCAACTCTTTTATCTGATATTCGATTGTGGTGGTCGAATATTGTGCATGGCATGGCTGTCGAAAAAACAATTTTCTCATCAACTGTGACATGTGAATCCCATCAGGGGGAAATCCAACCAGCGCAACTTCCTTGATGATAGCCTTCAGTCTTTCCATGGTGCATGCAGAAGGAATTTGAAATCGTATCGGATTTGTTCCAGTAAAGGCATAACCCACAGAACCGGCTCTTCGGGGTATGTTCCACTTTCCATTGTATTGCATCATGCGTTGGAACGATTGTGGATTAAAGTAGGTTGAGTATGCCATCGGGTGTTCTGTGGATGGCACATAAAATTTCAATTGGCCTAGCACTCGACATATTGTCACTGCACCTTAACATTCTGCAAACATCATCATCATTTGTGAGTGCCACAGAAGTAAAAAAATAGTGCTGACCTGCATGCAGAGATGGTTGTCGATAGTAGATGTTGTCAACAACATGTCCATCAGGAAGAATTAGGGTTTGCTGCATCCTACTCTTCAGGGTTTGAAACGAACAGTCATCAGGAACTCGCATAGGAATTGGAGTTGCACATAGGAAAGAAACCCCTGTTTCGTCGTGCTTCGTTGATCCATTCGGATAAATGAACACTAATTTTGAATTACCAATGTTCTGACTGTTGGTTTCTCCTAAGAATGCCATCGTATGCACATTGAAATTTGAGTGTCGAGCATGCGAGTTACATAGGGCTCAATGGCGCCCAACTTGGGCGTGTTCAGTCACGCCCAAGCTAGGTCAATTGAATGACGCGTATTTGTTGGGCGTGTTCAGTCACGGCCAAGTTGGGCGTGTTGAATGACGCCCAACTTAGGCGTCTTCAACAACGCCCAAGTTGTGCGTATGATGTCAGACATTCTTTAACTGCATGTAATCAACATATTGTTACATCAAATGCATACATTATCAGAAAACCAAAAAATCAATCATGATTACTATTAAAACATTATAAAGACATACAACCACTCAGAAAATCATGAAGTCCCCCCACGGCTAGGACAAACACTCCGGTTGTGCCCAACTTGCTTACAAATGCCACACCTCATACGTCTCTGGGATGTTTCAACTTCGTCCATCTCGTTACGTATTCTAGTGGACCTGGGACGACCTTTGGCTCGCAGCATCGAGCTGTCAGGTATGATGACTGGACCTTCAGCCGGTGGAATGGCCCGTTCATTACCTATTGGCTGCAATGGCACTAAATATGCCTGCACCAACTTGCTTACAAGGAAGACGTCGTCCACGTACTGAAAAGCATTTTGGCGCACATGTAAAGCAGCAGCTGCGGCATGACTGCATGAGTATTTGAAAGCCTTGAACTTCCCACACTGACAAACCCGATCGGCAAGGGACACTGAATATGACTTATCGCACCCATCATCCACCTGAAATAACGTCCGAGCAACATTATATCTGTGTACATGGTGCCCTGAAGCCAATGACTGATTACGCCTCATTGCTTCAACCACATTTTTGCAATATTGTTGTGAATCCTAAAGCTGTTCGGCGGCCGCCTCACCTCTGTCTACGAAATACTGAACCATTCGGGTGTACGTGTGTTTCACAAGAGCTGTGATAGGCACGTTCCTGGCTCCCTTTAGCACCCTGTTCACTGATTCAGCCAAATTTGTTGTCATGTGGCCGTATCTTCTCCCCTCTACATGATATGCACGTGTCCATTTCTCCTTGGGGATGGAATCGATTCATTCGGCAACCTCAGGACTGCTATCACGAAATCGTGCAAATCCGATGTCAAAGTCGACCGTAGAGGGTGTATAACCTGCAACATAAAAAGTACATTAGCATAATTCTGTTTATATATTTATCTAAACCAAATGTATGATAAATATCAACGTTTTGCGTCACCTAATTTCATGAGGGCCTTCTTCAGTCTTGCATCCTTGAATCTTTGATTAAAATTGCTGACAATGTGTCGCAGGCAAAACACATGATGCGCAAAAGGTGGTTGCCAACCAGCATGACTTTGAACAACAGATATGATGCTACGGTGATGATCCGAAATGAGGCATATATTTTGCATGCGAGTAACGTGGAAGCGAATGTTAGAAAGGAAGTAATTCCAAGCTTCAAGCGTCTCCCCCTCAACAACGGCAAATGCCAAAGGAACACATTCATTATTCCCATCCTGAGTTGTGGCAACCAACAATTTTCCTTTATACTTTCCATATAAATGAGTCCCATCAACTTGAATGATGGGTTTGCAATGGTTAATGCCTCACAACACTGTCCAAATGTCCAAAAAATATGATGAAACACGCGCTTTGCTCGTACCAGTCGATTTGCAACGAAGTAATCATTTGTCTGAATATCAAAATAAGAACCTGGTGCAAAACGAAGCATGTAGTTACACCACCTGGGCAAGAATGCATAAGATTCTACCCAGTCCCCATAAACCATTGCCACTGCTTTCTGCTTCGCATACCAGGCCTTTCGATAAGAAACTTTAAATCCAAATGTGTTGGTAATCCTTTCCTGAACTAATGAGATTGACACTGATGGTTCCTCCTTAATCATTCCTAAAAAAAAATTGAACAATCACATCAACAACATGCTTTGAAAACAAATATGTCTTCGAAATGCATCACAGTAAATTAAAACATATGAACAACCAGTGAGGCAATTACGTCAGCATCAAGCTGTCTGTGACCTTGTGAAATATGATCATTCAAGCAATTGTGTTTTCCACCCCATTTTGAAACAACCCACTTCTCACGGAAAACTGGTTTAATAACCCTAACCCTCCAAGAGCAACCATCAGTATGCGCAACACACTTCATGGAAAACTTGTCAGGCTTGCTCTCAACCACAATTGCTTCTTGATGCTCCTTCATCAAGTTATGCTTTACTGCTAATTGTGCTTCCTTTTTCGACTCAAATTCTTGTTTCACAAACAAATCATCCCCTAGTTGCCGCGGACCCTGCACTGATACTGAACCCGAACCAGAACCAGAACCGCTAAAAGAGTCTTGTTTGGGTGGGTAACTCCAATCAATATATGTATAATGAGGAATTCCTTGCCAGAAAGGAATCGCCTCAGCAGCTTCACATTGAACGTTAGTTTAAGTAACGATATCAGCTAAAAACAACTAGACAACCCTAACCCGTCACCCAAATACCCAAACCCTAAACCCCAATCAAACCCTAAACCTCAACAGCAACCCATAAACCCCAACCAAACCCTAAACCCAACACAACGCACTAAACCCCAACCAAACCATCTAAACCCTGCACACTTTCGGTTAAATAGGATACACTTATTTAACCTAACAAAATAACATCATTTAATGGACATTAAAAAGCATATTAATAAACAATATAAAACAAAGTAAATGACAAAACATTCTAATTCACATCGTTAGCTAATTTACCTTGTTCTGGTTGACTCGAACCACCCTCCGCATGATGACGAGTTTCAGATGGCCCGACATTAACATCTTCCTGATGCACACTAGCATCCTCATCCTCATCCGATGCACTAGCATCCTCCTCAAGAAGCTGATCTTCCATTGCGATATTTTCATCATCGTCATCCTCTTCATCCTCATCCATGACCCAAGTTGGGTCATGTGAATCCTCCTGAGACACGTTTACCTCTCCGCCAACAAATGGTGCCCCTCCAGCAGCATACGATGCACCTCCAGCAGCATACGATGGCCCTCCAGTAACATATGATGATGTATGATGTGGAACTGCCTGGATGGGTAAAGCAACTTCCTCAACTTCTGTAATATCCACGTACAACTCCAAAAAATCTTTCCTTCCCTGGTTGCAAAATTCTTCTAGTACCAACTCCACGTCTTCATCATCCATTATTTGAAACCCCATGAACTTCTCGTGTTGCCATAATCTTCCAGTCAGTAAAGTGATTGACTGGTTGATATTCAGACGTAATTTTTGCCATATCTTTTCATGCAATTCACTCAGGGTTGACGTACGTCGCACAGAGGTTCCTCGTGTTTCCCCTTCAAAAATGACACCCTGTTGGCCTTGATATTTTCTTCCATTCCAATATAAGACAACGCGAACAGAATTACCACTTGAACTCATGTTTCTCGTCACTGACAACACCTTCAAAAATCTATGAAAAAATGAAAAAACACCAGAATAATGGCAGTTTAGCAGAGGCAGAGAACACTGGAAGCCAATATATGAAGGAACTGGTGGGGGCTTATTTATAGAATTGGGGTTGTTGTACATGCCTGGATTAGGCATGTTACACAGCCCCAATTTTGTAAATAGTTTTGAAACAACCCCTTATCTGTAAATATTTTGTAAAAAAACACCATTTTGGTTCTTTTGCCGCCATTTGCCACCCATTAGGAGTTTTGACCATTCCAAGCTTGATCAAATGTTTCTCCTTAATGAGATTGTTACTTGAATTTGTATGATCCACAACCTCATTGGATAAATCAATTTTAAAATAATCTCTGAATCTGGAAATCAGGACAGCATATGGAAATGGATAGTTCATCATCCTTTTAGACTTAAGCATAATCTCCTAAATAATGAGAAACCAATTCATTTGGATTCCATTTTTTAGACCATATACAATCTAAATATCATCATCAGTGGCCTGAGCATGGTTTGTGGACTTAGGGGTTAGGATATAGGTAATGATGTAATGTAGAAGTCTGTCCTCATGAGACATGGGGCCCGTACTGAGCCTCAATTTCAGTCTCATATGAGGATTGATCGAAGGTCGTACTCCGTCAAATTAATATTTATTTAATGTAGTACTAGGAAAGTGACTCCTAGGTCGTCTCTCAAGGATCAATTGTCGATGTTTAAGGGATTGAAAACGTGTTGGGGGGTTTTTGAAGGAATTTGGCAGAATATATAAAATTAAACAGAAATAATAATTAATTGCAATGATTAAAAACAAGTC
>PYAF01002460.1:59234-127011 GCA_007407185.1 Glycine tomentella
CATGGCCCGACATTAACATCTGCCTGATGCACACCAGCATCCTCATCCTCATCCGACGCACTAGCATCCTCCTCAAGAAGCCGATCTTCCATTGCGATATTTTCATCATCGTCATCCTCTTCATCCTTATCCATGACCCAAGTTGGGTCATGGGAATCCTCCTGAGAAACGTTTACCTCTCCGCCAACAAATGGTGCCCCTCCAGCAGCATACGATGCACCTCCAGTAGCATACGATGGCCCTCCAGCAGCATATGATGATGTACGATGTGGAACTGCCTGGATGGGTAAAGCAACATCCTCAACTTTTGTAATATCCACGTACAACTCCAAAATATCTTTCCTTCCTTGGTTGCAAAATTCTTCTAGTACCAACTCCACGTCTTCATCATCAATTATTTGAAACCCCATGAACTTCTCGTGTTGCCATAATCTTCCAGTCAATAAAGTGATTGACTGGTTGATATTCGGACGTAATTTTTTCCGTATCTTTTCATGCAATTCACTCAGGGTTGACGTACGTCGCACAGAGGTTCCTCGTGTTTTCCCTTCAAAAATAACACCCTGTTGGCCTTGATATTTTCTTCCATTCCAATATAAGACAACGCGAACAGAATTACCACTTGAACTCATGTTTCTCGTCACTGACAACACCTTCAAATATCCATGAAAAAATTAAAAAACACCAGAATGATGGCAGTTTAGCAGAGGCAGAGAACACTGGAAGCCAATATATGAAGGAACTGGGGTGGGGGGGGCTTATTTATAGAATTGGGGTTGTTGTAACATGCCTGGATTAGGCATGTTACAACACGCCCAATCTAGGCCTGTTGTAACATGCCTAATCCATGCATGTTACACAGCCCCATTTCTGTAAATATTTGTGAAACAGCCCCTTATCGGTAAATATTTTGTAAAAAAACACCACTTTGGTTCTTTTGCCATCAAATTCTTGAAGCATTACATTTCTTGGATTGACGTTTGGATAAAGGTTCTTGGTTACAAAAGTGATAAAGATCCAAAAAGGGAAAAACTCTGATTTTTATCAAGAAAATTTTTTTAAATTACCAAGTCTAACCAATTCACCCCCCTCCTCTTGGTTAAGTGTGAAGTGTTCTCATATTTTACAAAATGACATCCTCAAAATCCTTTAAAATTGTCTTAAAAGCTTGAGACAACTCAAGGGCACTAGAAGACAAACACATATAATTTGGAATGGGTAAATACATTTGTTGTCTAGCTAGCATCACTCTTTTTACTTCCTTAGGATTCATGAACAATCTTTCTTTTATCATTAATTGTTTTCATTCTTTTTTTTTTTTTATATTTTCGTTTGTTCTTTCCTTTCACTCCTTTTGCCATCTTTTTCTTTTCAACTTTTCTCTCTCAAAGTATTCTTTTCTTCTTTGATTTTCTTTTCTTTTTCTCTTTTCAATCTCATTTTTATTTGATCCTCACACACCTCACTTGGAGACAAAGGTGAGAGAATTACCTTTTTACCTTTATGTAAGAAAGAAAATCAAATGGTGACCCCATTGTGGATAACATCTCGATCATATTGTCACGGTCTACCAAGCAAAACATGGCCAGCTTCCATGGGAACCATATCACAAAGCATTTCATCAACATATTTTCCAATGCAGAATGTAAGCAACACATGCTTATCCACAACCAACTCACCATTGTAACTCAGCCATTGCAATATATAAGGCTTAGGATGAGGGGTGGTTTTTAAACCAAGCATCTCCACTAATCTAGTGCTTGAAACATTGGTACAACTTCCTCCATCAATGATAAAAGAACAAACCTTTCCATTCACCAAGCATCTAGAATGAAAAATGTTCTCTCTTTGTGTATCATCTTGATCATTGGACAAGCTTCCTATGAGTTTTCTTACCATCAAAAGATTTCCCTCTTCCAGTTGAAGAAAACCATGATCCTCCCTTTCACTAGAGGAACTATGAGAGCTTTTAGATGACTCACTATCCACCTCTCCATTCTCCAACACAATCATGGTCTTTTTATTTGGAAATTGGGATGTAATATGACCCTTACCCAAACACTTAAATCATTTAATTGAACTAGATTTATTGGAAGGAGGTTGAGTAGGAGAAGTAGGATTACCTCTTGAAGACTTCCTTTCAATATGTTGTGAAGAAGAACCCTCCTTCTTGGAAATGTCCTTATCCTTCCAAGATGAATAACCATATGAAGACTTCTTGTTGGCTTGTTTTATCTTCAATTGTTGCTCCACTTTCACAACCATATTTATAAGTTCATCCAGGGTGTTGTAGCTATGAATCTCTACAACATCTTGAATGTTCCTATTCAAACCATTCAAAAATCTAGCCGTTGTAGCCTCATTAGTCTCTACAATGTTTGCTTTTATCAAAGAAATCTCCATTTCCTTGTAATAATCATCAACACTTTTACTTCCTTGATAGAGCCTTTGTAACTTGTTATGCATTTACCGTACATATTGAGGTGGGACAAATCTCTCCCTCGTGAATCTCTTCATTACCTCCCATGTGTTGGTCTATGTCTTCTCAATCTTTATCTCTCCATTTGCACTTGATTCCACCACGCCATGGCATATCCCTCAAATTCTGGGCTAGCCAACTTCATTTTCTTTTCTTCACTAAAATTGAGACAGTCGAAAACTTGGTTGACTTTCATCTCCCATTCAAGGTAAGCCACTGGGTCATAAGTACCTAAGAAATTCGGAACATTGACCTTCACATCTTCCATTCCATCCCTATTCCTCCTATGCCTATGCCTTCTACCATCTTCATAGCCATTATTATTCCCTTGAGAAGAATGTGGTGACCTATGATGTCTCCTTCTCTCCATGTCTTCCATTCTCCCACTCAACTTTTGATTGCTTCTTTGTACCTCATCAAATTTGTCTTCCATCCTTCTTTCAACATTTCTTTGCAACTTATCCATTTGCTTAGCCAATGAAGCCATTAGCTTAGCGGTTCTAGGGGAAGGTGGATCACTATCACTTTCAGACACCATTGCTACAATAAAATGTTAGTAAAACAAATAAAATATTGGACCTTACCACTCACTAAGTGTTTACACTCTTCAACACTCGTGTTTCACACTTGTAATACTTTTTCTATAAGATTCACTCTTGTCTTTTTCCACTCACTAACTCTTCTTTAGCACTTGAAATCAACCAAAGATTTCAATTCAAGGAGTAACCAAAGTGAAAGATGAAACAAATCCAAACTCAACTTAAGAGGTCAAAGACGAAAGAAAACTCTAAGACAAAACCTTGAAAATTTAGAAGACAAACAATAAAAGCTATATAAAAAAAAAGAAAGTATAACTCAAAACGAATGCCAAACAAGACAAATAGGAAAATAATTTTTTTTGGCTAAGTATTAAACCATTGCAATTATACAAAATAAATTACTAGAAAGAAACAATAAGCACACACTAACAGATAGAGGGCTGTTAAATTTTTACTATAGCTTTTTTTTTCATTTTTTTTCATACTTGGGTCCTCATATTTTTGATATTTTCATTTTGACCCCAAAATATTTTTAAATATTTGCTCTTTGGTCCTTCATAGTTTCTCTTTTAGGATAAAAACTTTTGATATTAGCACAAACGCCCCAATAGTCTCAAGACAAAATTTTAAAGATCAAACTCAAAAATTTTCGAGTAGTGCTATGAGTTTCATGAAGAACACGAAGAACAACCAATACCCAAATCAACTCTGAATTCAACAAAAAGATAGAGTAATTGAAGGTGAATGCAAGATAAACTCAGAAAAATACACAAGAAACACAACTCCAAATTTTTATTTTTTCAAAGAAAAAAATTAAATAAAGATAACTAAAATTGCACCTAAATTGATATAAATCTTTTTGAATTGATCTCTGGATTCAAGCTTTGATTACCACATGATGACGACCAAGGCATGAACGTTTGGATAGGATCATTTCCAGATGCAAATTTCAAGACTCAAGGGATAGTTGTTTAGAACTTAAAACAAAAGATGGAGATGATTAAGAAGATGGTAATGAATAACGACACGATCCGTATTGGAACAATAAGTTGAGGAGGATTCGCCACAAAGGAAAGCTTCCTTACCAAGAACCAAGAAGAGGCTAAGCTCTCAATTCAAACAAATGCTTAATTTCATTAATCAAAAGTTATCCAAAAATAGCAACATCTGAGTACTTATAGAGTTAAGCCTGTAATAAAACCTAAAAATGCATAGTTTGGGCCTACTTTAGTCCACATGGAGGCCCATTACACAAATAAGAAATTACTAAATTACGACATTACAAAAATTAGGAAAATTATGAAAGTTATGAAAGGAATTGCGCTAAGCGCGAAATTCGCGCTAAGCGAGCTCTCCTACAATCTTCAAGGTGCTCCAATTCAGCTCCTTGTGTCTTCTTCCATCCTTGTCCTTGTTAAATAGTCCAACCATGATTCTCTTGGTCATCTCTTATTGTAGAAGCTTGGTTTTGGACCCTTCAATTTATGGAGTGCTTCTAGAACTTCATGCTCTTTGGATAGTCCTCTATCAACAGGCCTGCCTTCTAAATCATTCAACCTTGTTTCTATTGCATTTGTGGTATGCCTTTTCTTTTCCTGTTTAATCCTCCTTTAAAGTTTCATTGTTTCACCAACAAGGGTTAGGTCTAGAGCAATGAGATGGTTTCTTCTCATAATATAGTGAACGTTAGTTAAAATACTCAATGGGAGAAGTACTACCATTTAGTTTCTGACCATACCTCAAGAAGGATTTATGTTGGAGGTAAGGGGTTTGAAAGAGAAGGGTTTAGTGTTGGCTGGTTGAAGTATTACACCAAGAGGCATCAAATGTGGAATGTTCAACAGTGTTACCTCCAACATAAGGAAAACGCTAGTGATATAGCAGGCTATTGGGCTTCAGCCCATATGTACCCATATAACTATGCATTAACTTATTAGGCTTGTATGTGAACATATTATTTGAATATATATATATATTAAATATATTTAACAATCAACTCCTATGTTCACCATACTACAAAATTCAATAAAGTAGTCAATGTAATGTTCAAACAAACATGAATTATCCACATCCAGTCCAAGACAATCAACTCGGATCAGTCAAAGAGTTTTAATAATAAAACATTAAACTCAAACAACATTTGCAATCAAACTAAGTAAATAATCATTCTCATGAATCTGTTCTAAGATCAATATATACTTATAAATACCAAGAGTTTTAGATTAAATCTAAATTTATCCAAATCCCAACATCTAAAAATCAATCTCAAAATCAGTTGACAACCAACATATGCATAATAGTAAAGTATAAGTAGGCCATTCAAAGTAGTCTAAGGCCTTACAAATATAAGAAAGAAGCATAATAATCATAATGTTCACAAAATAGAAATAACAAAATGTAAGTCTCAAGTAAATGGACTCCAACATAATGGGCAATAACAGGTGAGTTGTCAAGTCCCCTACCACTCTAAATGATATATTCATATATCAAGTTGGTCGTCCTCCTCAGGATCTCACTTATTAAGCTCTCCTCTATCTCTGGCATCCCCTGTAGAATGCCAAATATGAATTTCATATTATCATGAATTCATTCATTTGAATAAACTATTAAAAATGTCTAGTTCTACTAAAAGAACTTAGCATCATATCATCAGGCAAGGGAGAACATATATCAATGTCATAAAGCATCATAATATCATGTTCAAAAGCATCAAGCCAGTTTCATAAATTATGAACATACCTAAATAGTTTAAGTCATAAAGAGCCATCAACCTAAGTTTATTTGTAAGAGAGTAACGATTATCTCGTTTCACAGAATAAGATTAATAATCATGTCACTTACAATAACCTAGTTTTATAATGTCAAGTTTCAATTAAGAACAAGACCAATAGGCTTCGTATATAATCAACTATTTCTATGTTTCAATTTGGAATGTCACATTTACTAATTCCTTAAAGTCAAATAATCTAACATCAAGTTTGGAATGAGATCATTTAACCAAAAGGATAGGCCAACCTGGTATGATTGTATCATCAAGTTTGGAATGACACAAGCTTCCCATATAGAACCTTTGAATTAGATTAAAATCATCTCATTAAGTTTGGAATGAGATAACTCACCCTTTTCAAAATAGTTAGCAACCACGATCATTAATGAAACATATAAATTGTGCTTATCATTTGACCATTAAAGGAAGGTTCGATAATTCAAAACACACAATTAAAGGTAAGTAAATGATAATTAAGACTTGTTTACATAGTCTTTAACCCTATTTCCCCCACTATTTTGAATAATCAATCTTTAGCAAACCTTTTGTGAGAGCATCGGGCATGTTATCCTTCGATCTGACATCGACAAAGGTGATAACTCCTTGTTCTCTCAGATAATTCAACAACGCATGTCTTAGTCTCACATGTCTTCTTTTTGAATTAAAGAGAGCATTCTTTATGACTTGGACTGCTGCTTGATTATCAAAAAATAAACTTAAAGAATTAATCTTTAGCCGAGTCAAAGGAATATTCATAATCAGGTTCTTTATCCACTTTTCCTCTTCACCAGCTGAGGCTAAAGCAAAAAGTTCTGATTCCATTGATGACAACGCAATACAAGTCTGTCTTTTGGATTTTCAAGTAACAATAGCTCCACCCAGAGTGAATACATATCCACTGGTGGATTTACTATTTCCAATTTCTGAACACCATGAGGCATCAGAATATCCATCCATAATTGGAGGTTAACCAGAATGACATAAAGCATAATCTTTAGTACATTTAAGGTATCTCATCAGACTACTGAGGACATCCCAATGCTCTTTACTAGGATTACTAGTGAAACGACTCAACATGCCAACTGCAAAGGCTATGTCAGGTTTAGTGCAACTTATAGCATACATGAGACTACCTATCAGTTTTGAGTACTTTAATTAATCCATACTAGTCCCTTCATTAGGACTCAGTCTTTTTTGTTATAATCAAATGGTGTCTCACTCAATTTACACTCATTGTATCCCCAGGTAGAAAGTAGCTGCTCAATATAATGAGTTTGGCTAAGGGAGATAACTTGTCTTTCAAAGCTTACTTTCATACCAAGAATGATATTAGCGATACCAAGATCTTTCATGTCAAATTCTTTATCTAAAGTGGTTTTCACATCACTCATTATAGAATGATCGGAGGCAAGAATTAACATGTCATCAACATACAAGCATATGATGACTATCTAATTTGACATGAAACAATAGTAAAGGCATTTATCTAAATAACTGGATTGAAAACCATAGCTCTTTACTATCTTGTCAAACTTAAGAATCCACATCTTAGGTGCTTGTTTAAGACAATACAAAGATTGTTTCAATTTACAAACTTTGTCCTTAAGGCCTTTCATGACATACCCTTTAGGTTGTTCCATGTAGATTTCTTCATTTAACTCTCGATTTAAGAAAGTTGTCTTTACTTCCATTTGATGCATTGCAAAGTGTTCAATAGATGCCAAAGCAAGAATAATTATTATAGTTGACAAATAACATACAGGTGAATAAATGTAAAAAAAAAAAGTATATTCCACTCTGTTATTTAAAGGCATTAGCTATTAAACGTTCTTTAAATCTAGCTATTGATCCATCACTATTCAGTTTCTTTTTTAATACCCACTTACAGCCTATAGCCCTAACCCCTTTTGGAAAATTGAATAGCTGCCAAGTGTGATTCTGTAGCAAAGAACTCATTTCATAATCTATGGCTTCTGTCCATAGTAAGGATTCCCTAGATCTCATTGCTTCTTGATAGGAGAATGGATCATCCTCTATATGGTAAGTGACAAAGTCCTCACCAAAACTTTTATAAACTTTATCTCTTGTAGATTTTCTAATTGGAATTGGTTCAATAGCTAGTTGTGTGAGATTAGTGTCAAAAGGCTACAGATTCTATAGGAGATTCTAAAATCATATCTAAAGATCCAAAAACCTTCAAGTCAAGATTACTAACAAACTTGTACTCAAAGAATTCTGCATCTCTAGATTCTATCACTATGTTAGTAGATAGATCCAAAAATCTATCTGCAGCACTATCTTCTACACTACCTAGATATACACAAGTAATGGTTCTAGGTCCCTTCTTAGGCCTTTTAGGATCTTGTATCCTTACATAGGAACACAACCCCAAGTTTTAAGGGTATCATATCTACAAGGACGTTTGTGCCATATCTCTTAAGGTGTCTTAGACAATTTAGAGTGCGATAACCTATTTAAGATGTGATTAGCAGTTAAAACAACTTCTCTCCAATAGGAGGTAGGCATGCCAGTTGTAAGTAACATAGAATTTAGCATTTCAATTAAAGTTCTATTCTTACGCTTGACAACACCATTTGATTGGGGTGAGTAAGGAGCAATAGTTTCAAGTATTATGCCCTCCAAAGCACAAAATTCCTTGAACTCAGTCATTGTATATTTTCCTCCTCTATCACTGCTAAACCTCTTAATTTTCAAATTAGGTTGATTTTCAACTCTAGATTTAAAAATCTTAAACTTTTCAAAATCCTCATCTTTTGATTTCAACAAATAAACATGACAATATCTAGAAAAATCATATATGAAAGTGATTAGGTACTTTCGACACCCTCTAGTAACAATTTTTAAAGTCACAAAGATTAGAATGTATTAGCTCAAGAAGTGTTGTGCTTTTAGAAACCAACTTAAAAGGTTTTATAGGGATCTTAGTCTATGCACACACTTCACATTTGTCAAATATAATAGTAGTATCTAATGGAATGTTGTGAGTTTTAGCTAAATGTTGCATTTTCCTATAGTTCATATGCCCAAGTCTATTATGTAATAATTTTGGATCAATCAAAGTAAAACTAACAAGGTTTATGCTATTAGTATCTAAACTCAATCTATACATGCCATTAATCATAAATGCACAACCAAAGTAACATGAGCTAACAATAAAGTTACTCTACCATTCATAGTTGAAAAATACATACCAGCTTTATCAAGTAAACTCATAGATATCAAATTCTTTTTAAGTAAAGGTACTACTTTAACATGTTTCAAAGTTAGTAAGTTACCTGAAGAAAGCACCAAATTAGCAGTTCCAGCATGAGTCACCTCTGCCTCACCACCATTACAATTTTCCACCGTGTTTCACTTCTATGACCTCAGTGAGTAAATTCTAATCATTTGTCGCATGACAGGTAGCACCACTATCCAACCACCACTCAGAAGAGAAACTGACCTTTCCATTATTCATCATCCCAATGAAGGCTTGAGGCTCAGATTCACTAATTAACATATTAGCCTCATTTTGTGGTGTGTTGTTCTTTGACATCTTTGGTAGGTTACACTCTGCTGCCCAATGACCCCACTTTCATGGTTATGACTTGGACTTTGACATCTTTGAAGAGAGTCTTTTTGGCCTCTAACTATGAAGAGGATTCACCTTTTGGCGACTTGGACTTTTTCTGAGATTTATAGGAATGTGAAACTAAGTTGGCAACTGACTTTTATTGTCCTACTTGTTCTAAACTCTTCCTACAAATGTTTTGATCTTCTATATGAATATACCTTTTTAATTCATCTAGTCTCATTTGTTCTTTTAGTTTGTGCATGTTCGTCTTAAAAGAATTCCATTCAACAGGTAGCTTACTCAACACAAAACCAACAAAGAGATTATTAGACAAATCATAATTGTCCTCTTTTAGCTTGTTCCTCATGTTCTCACGTTTAATTAATTGAGAAGTGATGCTTGATTTCATATTAAACTTAAAGTCAAAGAACTTCTCTGCTAGAATAATCTTAGAAAGTCTCTCTTGTTTCTAAAATTGAGTGATCAAGTGATCTCATATCTCTTTTGCAGTCTTATTCTCAGTATAAGTCATAGCTAGATAAGGATTTAAAGAGTTTAACAAGTAACCTCTAGAAAAATCTTCATCTTTAATCCATTGATATTCATCCACATTTTCAACAGTAGATGCAAAATCACTTAACACAATGTAGAATATGTCACATTCCTTCATGCGCAATTGAACATGAAATTTTCAACCACGAAATTCAGTGACATCAAAAGATTTCAGCTTTATGATATCATAGGATCTGTGTTTTTCCGTTTTAATCAGAGTAAAATGGTTAGAAATAGTGCACCTTAAAATCCTCAAAAGTATAGCAAATCTTCTAACTTTTCAAAAAACAACACTATAGAGGTGAAATTTGTCAAATAAAAAATGAATTTGAAATGCGCAAAAACCTCAGGAATGACTATTTTTGGTCGCCGAAGGCTTACTAAAAACTCGTCGGAAAAGCTTGCTAAAAAGACGTCGGTCATTGGAAAAGTCCGTTGGAAAACGAACGAGTCGCCGGAAAAGTCACCGAAAAATTGTAGAAACTTCCAACAGTTATATCTCCTTCATCCGCCTTCATTTTATGCAAGTGACCAGTCAAAATGATCGTCTCGAGGAGTAGAAAAAACCCCACAAGGTTTCAACTCATGAAATTGGATGTAATTTTTGGGATCTGGATTCAACGGTTGCGGAGGCAAAGTTTTCAAACTTAGATCCAGGTCAATCCTTCCATCGAAACACGAAAGTGATCACACACTTGAGTTCCTCTCGATGAGATCTTTGAAAAAATACCTTACTCACTCAAATCCGACATACGAAGCTAATACTTCAAGATTGTTGGAGGTAAGGGGTTTAAGAGAGAAGGGTTTAGTGTTGGATGCTTGAAATATTACACCAAGAGACATCAAATGTGGAATGCTCAACAGTGTTATCTCCAGTATAGGGAGAATGATAAGTGTCATATTTAAGTTATTTTCAAGATTATAATGCTGATACTTATCTTTTGATTTCAGTAAATCCGCTTATAAACTGGCCTTAATCCTAGTTGTTTTATATTTTGTACAAATATTAATTTTGTTGTTTGCATTTGGAAGATTCATCCATTTAATTTCAATGTTTTGATAGGTATTCGTGGCATCCAAAACAATCAAGACAAGAGGAGAGGGCAACAAGGTCAAAAGAAGAATTTTCTGGAAACCAAATTCGCCCAGGCTAGCAATTAGCTCGCCTGGGCAAGTTAACCTTTCTTCACAGCTAAGTCACAACTCGCCTGGGTGAGTAAATCATGAGTGAACCACTCACCTGGGCGAATGAAGCATCTTCAGCATTAAGGAACAGCTCGCCTGGGCGAGTTCGCCTGGCAGCACCTCCATCAAATGCTATAAATAGCATGCAAGGAAGCCATGAAATGACCATGAACAAAACCAATAGCAAGGAGACTTAGAAAGAGGTGAGAGAAGAGAGAAATTGGTGAGGAAACTCTGCCGGAAAGGACCGGTGATCGCTTTCTTCATCATGTCTTCAGTTGATCTTGTGCTCTCCACAATGATCGACTAGTTTCTCCTAAGGATTTGATATAATCTTCATACCCTTATGTATCTCTTTTAATATTTTATATATGCATGAATCTTTTCTACTCTTTATTGGTGATTTCATTATGTTTTTAATGTTTGATTCTAATTGATCACTAGTTTCATGAAATTAGATTCTAAGTTTGACTGGAAAGTGCTCTTAGAATTTGAACTGAATGATTTTACTCTTTATGTTACGTTGCTAGGAATAGAGCATAACTTTTTGATTGCAAACAACACGAGATTATGATTGTAATGTTAGGATATTTATTTCACATGCGAGGAATTGATATTTGATAAATATCCTTAGGATTCTTAAATACGAGGGATCGATTTGGGGTGATTTAATGTGTGCATCAATAATGATAGAAAATGATTTATACATGTTAATGTTAATTGGATACTAAGGGTATGAACGATGAAGTTCAATCCTACACTTTTCTTGAATTAGTTAACTTGTTTTACTTGTTTATGTAATTATTCATAATTCCGACGCACTAAACCCTTTATTCCTGTTATTTCTTTAAATCCGTAATTTTCATTATTTTCACAAACACATGAAATCTCGATTAATGTTGTTATACATAACTAGTAAATTGTTGCTTTTATTTAAAATAACTTAGTAACTCAAGTTCCTGTAGAGATGATCTTTTATAAATTCTATAACCTGCGATGACATTGGTACGCTTGCCAAAAGTCTAACAAAGAACCCTAGTGATATAGCAAGCTATTGGGCTCCAGTCCATACGAACCCATATAATCATGCATTAACTTATTAGGCTTGTATGTGAACATAATATTTGAATATATATTAAATATATTCAACAATTTATACCTATCAGAAACGTTTCCAAAAGAAGTTTCAAAATATGGTATTTTTTTATGTACTTTCATGTCAATCTAGTCAACAAAAATTGAGCATAAAGAGGTTCCTCTATGTTGAAGAGAACAAACTTTTCTTGATATGTGATATGATTATTGTAATCAAAGGCTGAAAAGGCGAAAAGGCGAAAAGGTATTTGGATTTTTGAATATTCATATAATTGAAACACTAAATTCTATCTAGAAACTAATATTTTTCAATGTTCTTTCATTAAATCAATTGTGGACTTCCCAATTTCATAATACCACACTATTAGGATCACAAAGCTAAATCCCTAGAATTCGAGGACTAGGAGCCTCCCAAGCACAAAAGGTAAGAAAAAGAATATTATTTCTTGGTGCCCTCTTCTCAACACACATGAGATACATATATAGCATGCACTGATGTTGTGATAACAAAATGCAATAAAGGGAAAATAACATAAAGGAATAACAGAATTGTAAATGGCAAACTAAAATATTCCTATGTAGTCCCAGCACAGCACTTCCCCTAACATAATTGGTTAGTCCTCTTAGATATAATCTTCTAGATGCTTAGGTGGAATGACCTTTCTTTTGGGTCTGCCTGTATTATCCTTTTGGTCCATAATCCTTTTCCTATCATCCCCTACACCATCTAAAAGCACTGTGTCCTCAAGGTGATAGTTAAATTTCAAACAGTAAGCTCCAGCGATACAACAAAAGAAATGCAAGACAAGAAGGTTGTTAAATTTTGTATATGAGAAACAAATCTCTACCACACAGGTCCATGTGGCACAAAATAGAATTGCAACTTTGAAAACAATAACAACTATTTTTGCGAAAAATGTCCTCCCAATAACTGCACTTGATAACCCCCTTTGTGGAAAAATATCTTCCATTTGAACAATAATGAGTAACTTGACCTTAGAGGCCATCTCTATTGAGTTGTGCAATAAGAATTTATCAGAGTCAAGATTTGTAGACAATGGTGGGCTGCTTAGAGGGGTTCCTGTTGTCAACAAGTCACCCTCTATTGGAGCACCCAATGCATTAGCTCCATCCTAGAGACTGTTGCTCCTGCTCATAATAGAAGCAAGATCAAAGCGAAAACCATCCACATGCATTTCTGTTACCCAATATCTTAAGCGGTCAACTATAAATTTTTGTACAACTGGATGGTTGCAGTTAAACGTGTTCCCACATCCTAAATAGTTATAGAACTCCCCCTTGGGTGCTAACATGTAATAGATACTGTTGTCAAAACCTTTGAAAAAATAATGGGACCATTCTCATTCCCTTTAGCTCTATGATTGAAAACAACATCCATGATGACCTATATTCCTCGTTTGTGCGCCTCTTTAATCAGGAATTTAATTTCATTAATCCCATCATGGCCACTGTGTCGTATGCCGACAGATGAGTATCTGATCATTGTGAAGAAGTAATTAATGGTTGAATACCCCCAAAAATTGACCCTGTAGTCTCCTTGTACAGAATTGTAATCGAAATATTTTAGCTCATTGAATGCATGACATGGCTAGACAAATTACTCTAAGTTTCTTTAAGTGGTCAAGCTTCTCCACCACACCAAGATATGTACCAGGGAGCTTCGTATTGCTCGACTCATGCTTTGTTAACCCACGCACATGCATTTCATATATAACAAGATCCTTTTGAGGATACTTGAGAGGCAAATCTCCTTTTAGGAAAACATGCCAGACATCTTCAGTCCTCTTATACAACATCCTTTTTGGATATGCATAATCATGAAATGCAGGATAATGTTGATGCATTTCATGTGGATTTGTTTGTGTATGTGCCAAAATTTTCCTCCTTATAACATTAGAACATAACCTCTTAAAGGTGCGCACAGATGTCGCATTTGTTACCCAACCTGTATCATCAAATAGTTGGCATGCATCAACTACCCAACCATCAAATAAGATGAAGTAGACATCCAATTGCTTGAGGGACCACAGGGCACAAACATAATAATGAGGAGTTTCACCATTGCACAACAATTGAATGTCAATGTGGTTTTGTCGAAATGGTTCCATCCTGATATAGTGGGCTTTGAGCTTTTGGGTGGAAGGGCAAAGATGAGAATTTATGAGATAATGATGATTCTAAAATTGTTTGTGAGGCACTAAGGATAGCAATAGGAAAAAAATTCATTTCCAAATTTGTGTGAGGCACGCCGTACAGATCAGAATCAGAGTTGGTGCTCCCAAAATCAACCACATAGTATAGAGCTGGATATACATAAGAGGAATGTGGATTTGTTTGGGCATGTGCCAAATTTTTGCTCTTTATAACACCAGAACAAAACCTTTTAAAGGTGCGCACAGATGTCGCATCTGCTACCCAGCCTATATCATTAAATAGTTGGCATGCATCAGCTACCCAACCATCAAATAAGAAGAAGTAGACATCCAATTGCTTGAGGGACCACAGGGCACAAAAATAAGAGTGGGGAGTTTCATCATTGCACAACAATTGAATGTTAATGTGATTTTGTTGAAATGGTTCCATCCTGATATAGTGGGCTTTGAGCTTTTGGTTGGAAGGGCAAAGATGAGTTAATTTCTGAGATGATGATGATTCTAAAATTGGTTGTGAGGCACTAAGGATAGCAATAGGAAAAAAATTAATTTCCAAAAATGTGTGAGGCATGTCGTATAGATTAGAATCAAATTCGGTGCTCCCAAAATACCGCATAGTATAAAGCTGGATATACAAAAGAGGAATGTGGGTTTGCAGAAGAAAACAATTTCACCTTCAGAGTAGTTGTCGATGTCAGCTTCTTCTCTGTTGGTTGTTGCGTCACTGTTGCAGAAGCCATTGGTGACCATCGATATATGTATGTTCGTGGCTGCAGATTTGGTTCGGGATTTGGTTGGTGTCGGAAAGCTGAAGTGCCTGAAGTAGGAGAATATTGATTGGTTTCGAGATGGGCCATTTTCTGAAGAAGTTCGTCAATTTTGGTGGTCATGGTGTTTTGAGTGGCAATGAGGGTGAGTTGATTGGTGGTTAGTTTTGCTATGGCCTCTTCGATGCGGTCCATATGAAATTGGAACGAGTAGACTCAGTCATGGAGCTCAATGAAAGCACCAAGATGTTAGGATCACAAACCTAAATCCCTAGAATTCTAGGACTAGGAGCCTCCCAAGCACAAAAGGTAAGAAAAGGAATATTATTTCTTGTTGCCCTCTTCTCAGCACACATGAGATACATATATAACATGCACTGATGTTGTGATAACAGAATGCAATAAAGGAAAAATAACAAAAAGGAATAACATAATTGTAAATGGCAGACAAGAATATTCCTATGTAGTGCCAGCACAACACTTCCCTCAACAAAATTGGTTAGTCCTCTTAGATATAATCTTCTAGATGCTTAGGTGGAATGACATTTCTTTTGGGTCTGCCGGTATTATCCTTTTGGTCCACAATCCCTTTCCTATCACCCACAGTTGAGTAATCTATTCATGATGAGTATAGCTTATGCAAACATGAATTTTGTTTCTCTAGTGGGAGTCTTTGGATTTATAGCTACATTTCAGGAAAGGTGTCATACCATTGAAATAGCGAACAATAGTTTGTAGGTGCTACTTCTCTTGCAATTCACAAGTCCTAACCAACATCTTATGAATGTGTTATCCATGACAATTAATAGAAGCACATATAGATTGCTCTAACATTTTTTCATAAGATATTAGTGAATTTTAATGTTTGGAATCCCTGACATTATGCAGTTTCATGAATGTCCTACAAGAGTTATAGTGAATATAGTGAGGGAAGCATTCCGTCTCCTTCGGCCTGGAGGCACACTAGCTTTGATAGATTCTTCGGTATATAATATCATCATTACATTTTTCCTTTTTCTCTTCTGGTTTCATTTTCCTATCACAAATGCTCACATATTATAGTTGTCTTCTGCAGATGAAGTCAAAGGTCGTTCACGTATTGCATTGTCCTGCTTTCCTGCTTTATTCTTTTATAACCAATACATAAATATTTTGTAGGCTTAAATACAAATTTGATATCTCATCTTAATTTTTGGTGTCAATTTGGTCTCCTAAATTTAAATGTTTTTACTTTAATTCCTTGTATATTAGACTAAATTGGTTCTTTTTTTATTCCATTTTTTTCCACTAACGATATTAATTTTGACTGACATGGCATCTCTCACTCACATTTCACCAAGTTGACCATATTTGTGTGATAAATTGACTAAACTAACTTGGTCTAATAGTGACGCTTTAAGGGACCAAAGTTTAGATAAAATTGAAACCAAAAAAATAAGATAAGGGACTATCTTAGTCTATTTTGAATGGCATTTTCTTCAATTGTGCTAAACCTAAACCTGTGATTATTACCAAGTAAAATATGTGTCAATGAGATCAAGAGCAGCACAAAGTCCCTTTGGGAAATGCTTGATCTTGGGATTTAATTCTAAGTTAATTTTCTTGGAAAATTTCATCATTCACCACACATCATTAACTTAATACTACATGTACATTGTTGTCCAAATAGGAATATAATCAAATAACTTCTTCTTGTGTTGTCCTGTAGGAATTATCTCCTGTCCTGTTTACGTTGTATAAGTGCACAGAACCCTTTATCAATGAGTTTTACTTGACTGACATGGCTGAAACACTGAGGGAAGCTGGTTTTGTGAACATAAAATCAATTCTTACTTGCCCCAGACAAGCGACAATTACAGCAACAGTGCCTCAATGAAACATTATCATTAGATTTTGTTTTTATTTTTATTTTTCTTGATACATAAACATCTTCTTTGGTTTGGCTTTTGCTTCAAGCAAGTTAGCCCTTGGTTGATGTATGTCAAATTGAATAGGGTGGTCCAAAATTGATTAAATTATGTATCCATGGTCCACGAGCTGTTATTATTATATTTCTGATTTTCTAGAGTACATACCAAGATCTGGTGCAACATTAATTCCTTCAAACGTCAGCATGATTGTCCATTAACAAAGATGTACTTTTGTCCTTTTCTTGAAGCACCGATCAATTGCTATCGTGTCTTACTTATTGGGTTTTGCTAACCTCTTGTGCTTTGTTTGCTTGTGCCTTTTTAATAGTAAGCGTTGAAGGAAAAGGTAGCATAGATAACAAGACAATACTTGTGTCTCGAATATGAAAACTGATGATAAAGGCATTATTCCCGGCCTCAAAGTTCTTTTTACATTAGAAAACACAGACGACCAACACCAAAGTACAAATGAAATGAAAAATGATGCTTATTTTCCCACAAAGTGTTATGGTTGAAAATGTAATACTATAATTGAGTGTTTTTAAAAAGGATGGACTAGCATTTTCGTTTGAAATTGTTTAAAAAATCAAAGGATATTATAAAGAAGCACTAGTTACATCAGTAAGCTAGTTATTCTCTAGAGAAATGTTATTGGGAAATTAGTGAAGAGTATTCTATTAGTTGTTAGATACTACTATCTCAAAACTTAATAATAATAATTATAACTCAGTTGACAATACACATTGAATTTGTAAGAGATGAACCTGAATTTGATCTTACATAATACTCTTGGAAGGATGAAAAATTTTAAGTGTGATTAAATTTCGATAAAAAATTAGTCCAACAACTGGTCCAACAAATCAAAGCTTGTAGGTAGGAGTGTAAATGAGCTAAGTTATTTGTAAACTATTTGGCTGGTTAATTACTCATTCAAGTTTGTTTGTTTAATTAAATAAATAAATCCAAGCTTGAGATTGGACTTGATTATTTAAATAAGTCGAGTTCAAAATATATAAGTTCGACATCAAAAGCTCGTGAATAACTCATTTATATATATATATATATATATATATATATATATATATTATAAATGATTTTTTATGAATATAATTTTGCATCTTAAAAACTGTTAAATTAATTATCTAATACATCTTTTTTTTATAATTTCACTTATCACAGGTTAAGCTCATTTTACTATAAGTAGATAATTATATAGTATTAAAATAATTATTAAATATTATATTGATAAAGTTAAAAATTTATTTAAGAAAAATTTCATAAAAGAAAAATAATTATGTTATAAATGAACTAAACAAGTCAAGTTCAAACTTAATATTTCTTAAACTTGAAGACTAAAATTATAATTTAGTCTTAAATAAATAAATTAAATTTAAATCATCGATTTTTTCACAAGCCAAACTCAACCTTCAAGAGCTTGACTTAACTTAGCTCAACTCGTTTAGATCGGATACTTTAGGGGTACTATTGGGAAGCTCAAGATTCTAATTACATTAGTTACCAAATAATAATAATAAAAAAAATACTATTATCTCAAAGGCACCAGATGTAATTTTATCTCTTTGTCACGTTATTTTTCAGTTTCTTTTTGGTTGTGACATCCCTGTATAAAAGGGGTTTTTCTTGTTAACAGAGACAATACATGAAATTACAAAAATTCTTATACCCTTTTTCTATAATTGGTCAAATGAGTTTTTTTGCCAAAATAATTGGTCAAATGCTATGCACTTAACTTTGTGTGAAGCAAATAAAAAAAGTGAAACACACTTTCTACTTCGAACATATTAAAAATTGAGTAAGAGGTGAAAAAAATTTGAAAAATATGATAAAAGACATTATAACAGAAAATGGGAAAAATTAGCAAGAGAGAAATTATAATATATAAATGTATAAATATCATTATCATTATTATAAGAATTAGAACCTCCAACTATAGCTATACAGCCAATGATCCGGTGAAAACTAAATCCATTATCCCTAAAAAAAAAGTTAAAGCTTCCATTATAGGACAATTTTTCTTGAGAAATTAGATTTTCTTAATATTTTTATTACGATTGTCAAAGTTTAATCTAGCTGGAGCCTGGATGCTCAACTATTTAATCACGAGAAACTAATTTCTGTTTCTTACTATTTTTTTACTGGGTGTAATTGTTTTTTTTAGGAATTTACACTAACACTTCATGATATTTTGTGTGATTATATAAGTATTTCTTACATTTTTAATCATTACTTTCACATTCCAAGTAATATTTGACCAAATAATAGTGTAATATTTTCAAATATATAAAAGAGTTTTACTAGGTATTCAGTCAAGATAAAGTGGTCCATATCCAGCCCTACTAGATGGGTATTCTACCAAGATAAGCACGTCCCACTGAATAGATATTTGGTCATAATCAGCAAAGTTTACCTACACAAATCTCTTATTCTTGCTAAAGGAGTAAGCCGACAAGTGATTAAGGAAGATCAAAGGTTTAGGACACCTAATCTCACCTAAGGGAAGATTACCTACATGGTAACCTGACCACAAAGGTCTATGATCCAAGACTCGAAAAGATTTGTATAAATAGGTTGAGATCCTTGATAAAAAATCATAATTCGTTTCTATATATTATTATTGTTCAAAGCCAAAACCTGACTTCAGTGTTGGAATATCTTATGAATGTATCCCGTTGGGACACCCGTTCGGATAGGACACACTACATACATACGACAAGTTGGAACAAGGACTTTATCGACAGAAGAAAGAGTCGTTGTCACCATTTTGTAAAAACAAAAGTATTAGCGTAATGTTTTTAAACTTAAAAGAAAGTTAATGTAAAAAAAAAAAAAAATTAAATGTAATCTGATAAAAATTTAGAAAGTGTTAATGTAATTTTCTATTGATTTTGTTTTGAAAATTAAGTATTGTGGCAACTTCTAGACAACTCAGGGAGATAATCATAAGTCATACCCGAAAGGCCATTCACCAAACTCCATGCATATCATAAACTAGAACTCATCCAACCCATAACCTATTAGAACCTTACATTTTTCTCTCACAATTATCTAAATATAAAATAGAATATTTAAAAGAACTCTTGGAATAAAATAAGAATGAGAATGTGTACTATTATCACGTAGAACATCACAGGAATGAAGAGTACACGTGTGCAAGGTAGGGTCATCAGAAGCTGAATCTTTAGTGTGTACGTTTCCTTATTCTGTTCCTCCTCGTACACTTCTCCACACAAGTCACAATTCCTCCCAAGTTTATCAAACTGTTCCCAAGCTTTTCGGGTTCGAATCTTCTTCTTCCTTTTTTTGTCCCTTTGAAAAGCTAAGGAATTGGTGGATTAGGGTATGACATGAAACCTTCTGCAAGTGGTTCATAAGTTTCCTCTTCTCTGTTCTTCTTAGAACAAGTATTCTCTGATGACCCTTTTCATTATCCAACACGCTACTGTGTTCTGACCCCATATTCCAAATGGGTTTTTGTTTTCTGATCAAAAGCTCTTTTCTTTGTTAACATATTGCCTATTTGTTATTATCGTGTTATACCCTTTTACTTTTTTCTTTTCTGTTTTATTTTTCTTTTGTTGCGTTTAGTTTAATTGGTGAGTGCGTGTTTTTGTGTTTTTAATTTTATTTTAGCTTTTTATGAGGCAATTTTATCCTCTTGCCTTGCTTCGGTGATTGTCCATGGTAATTTTGATCAATGAAAGTTAAAGTTCACATTTATTTATTTTTCTAGTTTATCTCTGTGTGGTGATGGGGGGAAAGAGACCACTAGGGTTACAAGCTGTATACTATTTAGGACATTGAAGTTAAACATTCAGGATTATGTGGTGAATTGCTTGAAGGTTCTGGTATGTTTCAGAAGATAAAGTTGTAGGCTGGTGCCGGTCCCGTTGTTTGTAGGTTACTTACCAGGTTGGACTGTGATTTGGAATTATTAGATAAGGACATGTCACATGTGTGAATGATTTTTCAATATTGCATGGGCTTTTGGATGGATGCTTATTAAATGTAATTGTGTTATAGGCTGGAATTTATCTGCATCCATTTTACATATTTATGTTTTTATGATGAGCGATGAAACATCATGATCAATCTAGTCTCTCTGTTGAATGTATTCTTTCTGCTTCATTGTAGATAATCAAATAGAACCACCTTGAAGTTGAGACAAGAGTAATTGGATCCCTATAGTAATTAGACAATATCAGGACAAATTACTATTCAAGAGATATTATGATCACTATGGATGTAAAAGGTATAAGATGGGTTGGCAATATGTACCAGAAATTTGAGAATATGTTCCTGGAGGCGGAAGACGTGATGTACGAGGTATGCCTTTGTTGACACTTAACCTTATCCTATATCATATAAGCATTGATTTAGGTTTATTAAAAAAGATGACTCAAATTACCGTAGTACACCGAACACATGCCATTCCTTGTTATACATGTCACTGATTGAATACCTAATTTTCTGTTTTGCTTTATTCATTGCTAGAGGTAGAGCTGCATCTTCTTCATTTCTATTTTCTGTCTTTTATATCCCTACTATTCTGCCTGTTATTATTCTTGCAACTTACAAGCAATGAAGCAATGTAGTATAGTCAAAGGCATATCCGCATATGGAAAGTGCTGGAAGGGGTCAGTACCTCTTGCTGTTGAAGCACTTCCCTTTTGTGAGGCGTGATGCGTGCATTTCCAGTTCTGGTTTGTAAAATAGTCAGAATATTATAAGGGATTGCATGATCAGAATGCTAAGAGAAAAACTACAGCTTAAGATTTTGTAAAATGAAAATGTGGTTTGTTTTTACTGTGATTGAATGTTATGCCGAATATATATGCAAATGCAAAATATGTTATGTTTGTTGGGTATAATGTGCACTTTTTGGCACCTATTGCCTCAATGCATTAAAATACCCTTTCACTTTGTGGGTACCTTTCTCCTTTGACTTTTCTTTATTTTCGCTTAAAGTGTTTGAATGCAACTGTTCTCTTATATTTTCTTGTCATCTATGATAATCTTTCTGAAAGCCTTTCTGTATATGATCATAATTATTTAACAGTAATGGGTTAAAGTGTTCATGAGACTGATAGTTCCCTACCCTGCTATTAATTGACCTTCTTACCAGCCACTATATTTCTTATATATGTTTGTTCTTTGGGTATAGGATACAGTTAAATACATAGAGAATCAGATGCAAGCTGTTGGGGAAAGTGTTAAAAAGTTATATTCAGAAATTGTGGGAGATTTACTTCCCCCAGAAAAGGTAGGCATTGAATTGCCTATAGATAAACGTGCGGATGCTGGGCTCTGTAAGAAGCCATTCCATGTTTATAAGGAAAGACATGCAAAAGCTGATACCAAGCAAACAACTGAGGATTCAAGGTTTGTTCATGGTGTTGATAATGCTGCAACACTTGCTGCTTTATATGATGGAACTTCTAAGGCCGATGTTTCATCCATGATATCTTTGAGAAATTCTGTCAAAGAAGGAAAATTTAGTTCACCTTCAAGACAGTATGTTCGAAGAATGGATGTTAAATCAAACGTTTGTATTGATGAAAATCCAGTAAATAAGAAAATGGCTGCGACCAAGATAATCAACAAAACCACTTTGGCAGAAAAAGATGTATGCAGGACATCACAATCTTATGAGATCTCAAACAAAAATCAAAATCAGAATCATGGAGTTACTGTTGCAAAGCCAGCTTCAGAAGAAGTGGCAAGGCTTGCCTCTGACACACACTGTTCTAATGAAATTGAAAATTCTTGTACCAAACAGTTCCCCAATGTTCCGCTACTAGTTAAATCAGCTGAAGAGAAACCGGGTGATACAATTTCCTCTTCCTCTTGTGTCCCATTTGGAGAGCCAGTTGGTGAGTGTTTCAGTATCTCTTCTTGTAGTTTCAAAATTTTCCTCATTGTTTTGGTTTATCAGTTTTGTTTCTGAATGATTTTTCAGTAAGTGTATAGTTTCCCTGGTAGGTTTCTCTATGGATAGAACGGTGGAGTCCAATGGTTATACTTATAATATACTGTTTTATCTCAGCTAGGTAGTAGGTATTAATTTGATCATAAGTAGTTACTGAATTTAGATATTGACTCATAACACTCTGAAGCACTTACTCTGTTGGTATTAACTATTAATATATAGTATTCAGAACTCAGAAGTACTAACTGGTTTCAGCCTATGGACCTATTTTGGTTGAACTTGAATATCGAGAAAGTGTATCATGCTGCTGTTTGTTTTTTAGTTAATACATCAACATCAACAGCACCTTTAACCCAAGTTAATTGGGTTTTTTTAGCTAATCTTGCATGAAAATAAATTAACATGAGACGTCCACATTTTGCTGCATTTGAAGGGTCCAATTCTGTTGAAAGAGAAGATTTTCATCTTTAAGTCTGATCTATAGTATCTGATGAAAAATGTACAACTGGCACGCTGGCGTGCTTTGCATATTGCTTTGTGTTACTCTTTTTAAAGAGCTATATTTCATTTTTTTTTTCATTCACAGGCAAAGCCCTAGTTATTGGAAATGGATTAGGACTGATAGCTGTGTTACTTAGAAACCATAGAAAATTGAAAGTCAACAGTGTCTTTTGGTATGGAAGGGATAGCAGTTCATTCAGCTTTCCCCAATGAAATTAGGAAGTAACCATACAGATTATAATTTCGCAGGTTGTGGGAATTGAATGTGTGTGACATGAGATATGGTTATTTTATTTTGTTAAATTTATCACCTTTATTTAACATCAAAGCGAGGATCAACTTAAAAAATGGATTTTGCTCTTTCGCTAAACAATTATGTTCTCTAAAGAACATGTGGAGAACTTGTAGCACATCCATGACCTGAACATTCTTTCTTACAGATAACATTATAACATTTTTTTTAATTTCAATAAATGATGCATTTGAATCCAATTGGAATGCTTGATATTTTGTGACATTTGCATAGATATATCCAGAAATCACTCTGAAACCTGTTCAAAGTAAGTTTGCATGATTATAGACAGGCTATATTCCATCTCTCAGCCTGCTAAGGCAGTGAGGCACATGTAAGCAGATAGCTATATTAAGTCTTTTCTTGCATATTGTTCTGATGTCATGGTAACTGAATACTTTCTATGATTTAAGAAATTCAAATTAAGTTACAATGATTGATAGTTTGATACTCTTTTAGAACAAGGCCATAAAACCATGCAAGAAGATCATCTGAAGCTTGAGGAAGCCTGTGTTATGGTGAATGGAGATGAAATTCAATTACCTCCCAAAGCAGGTGGTAATTTAAATACTAAAAAGGTACACACTCCCTCCCCCCCTCACTTTATTTGGTACATATTCAAACTCTAACTAAATTATTTTTCCACTTTAAGAAAAAGGCACGCCAAACCTTTTCTTTGTCTAAGAAGTCTGCAAGAAAGCAAGAGTATAAGGAGCTTGCAGCATGGCATATGAACAGTGAAAAAGTAAAGGGAGATTGCATGACTAATTTAGATCCAACTTTACCACAAGAACAAAACAAATTACTGCTTCCTAGTATGTCTGAACCAGAATGGGAGCTTCTCTAATTCTTAATGCCAGGATGATCAAGTTGTGTTGATACACAAAGCCAATCCTACAAGTTTGGATTCACTCACAAGTCCTTGTGGAGATTAAGATGCCCAATTGGAAAATTAAGATGCCGAAACTATATAAATTCATACAATATTTCTGCTATCTATAGTTCTTTCCTAGCTCGTGAACTTTCCTACACAACCTTTTTCTTTTTCCTGCTCACAGAAAATAGAAAAGGGTAGCTGTAATTAGGCCATTGAAATGAGAATGTCTAATAGAATAAATGAAACTGTTATCTATTTTACAAATACTGAACGTTTTTATTTACATATTCTCCACTTATTGCCTTGCCATTGTCAATGGCACGCCCTTTCTGATTGATTTATGTTAAATGTATTTTTTTGGTTTAGTTATTGTGTTAGCTAGTAACAATTTCATAACCTTAACATGCCTCTTGAAGTGATTACAGAGTTGTTCCCATCAAGTCAACAACGCGTGAGTTTTGGTGGCCCTTGAGAAGTAAAAAAAAAAGGGTAAATATCTATTATGATTCTTGGCAGTGATATATTTGTTTCTAAAAAATTAAAAATTAAAATTTAGTCAATGAAAGTAAAAAAAGAGCGATAAATCAGTCCTATTGTTAATTCTTTCCCATTAACACTAAGGTGTGTGCCTATGTGGCATATGATCTCCCTACCTGGCAATCCATATTTGTTGGTATGATGCCATGCTTGTTGTTGAATGTGTTGGACTATAATGTCGGTATCTTTTACTTAGATTAAATTATCAGTTTTTATTTTTTATTTTTAAAGTAACGACCTCCCCCTTCTTTATCTTTTAAAGGCATTGAGCAGTGAGATTAATCTAGTCCTCACATCGTTACGGTACGCCCTCCACACCATATTTTTTTCGTTTTTCACTATTATCCCTTGCTTCGACGTGTAACTCGTTGCCGATGTGTTCTGACTTTCAGTGACACTCTCACAGAGCTCCAACAGTGCTGACAAAAGCATCTCTAGTTCAAGGCAAAAAATTAAATGTAATACAAATAAAATAAAAAAATTAACAAAATGGTGCAAGCAAGGAACAAATGGGCAAAATGGTGTAACCCAACACGCCCTAGCCAGGCGTGTTTACACACGCCCAAGCCAAGCGTGTGTTGGGTCACCTTTTGCCTATAAATAGTCCCAAAATTTTCACTTTTTACCATTTCACCATCTCTCTAAAATTGGTCTGCCTTCTCTCTAGAGCTGAGGAGTGGATTTTCTCTGAAGCGAAGTCCTATCGGCAGCGAAGCCCTGCCAATAAGTAAGTGGATTTAACGATGGTGCATATTATTTAATCTGTTATATTTTTTAATTAGAAATTTGTCAGTGCCATATGAACTTGTTAGCGACATATATGTTAGGTTTAATGTGGTTTAGGGCTTGGTTTAATGTGTTGTGTTCATGTTTTAGGGCTTGGGTAGGGTTTATGGACTCCGGTTTAGGTTTAGGGTTTATGTTATGATTAGGGTTTAGGGCTTAGGGTACAGACTTAGGGTTTTTGGATGCCGGTTTAGGGTTTGGGGTTGATGTTGTGATTAGGATTTAGGGCTTGGGATACAGATTGAGGGTTTATTGATTCCGGTTTAGGGTTAAGCATTGATGTAGTGATTAGTGTTTAGGGCTTGGGTTACAGACTTAGGGTTTATGGATTCTGGTTTGGGGTTTAATGGTTGATGTTGTGATTAGGGTTTAGGTCTTTGGTTACAGACTTATGGTTTATGGATTCCGGTTTAGGGTTTGTGGTTGATGTTGTGATTAGGGTTTAGGGCTTGGGATACAGATTGAGGGTTTATGGATTCCAGTTTAGGGTTTGGCGTTGATGTCGTGATTAGGGTTTAGGGCTTCGGTTACAGACTTAGGGTTTATGGATTCCGATTTAGGGTTTATGTCTTATGGCGTGATTAGGGTTTAGGGCTTGGGTTACAGACTTAGGGTTTATGGATTCCGATTTAGGGTTTGGGGTTGATGTTATGATTAGGGTTTAGTTCTTTGGTTACATACTTAGGGTTTATGGATTCTGGTTTAGGGTTTGGGTTTGATGTTGTGATTAGGGTTTAGGGATTGGGTTACAGACCTAGGGTTTATGAATTCAAAAATAAACAAATCTCTACTTTATATATGTATATATAGGGAATGCATGTCTATTGTGTAGTCACATCAAAAAATGCATCTGTAAAGACACGCTCTGCTTGTGTACTTTCCTTCTTTTATCACATGATACATCTCCCTGTAACTAGTAATAGTGCCTTCATAGTTGTTGTACAGTAAACATACAGTGTCCGCTTATTAGTTTATCATGGTAAGTTATTATTATTATTATTATAGTAGTCCTTGGCATAGCGTGATTTGATTCCGCAAGTGTCATGGTCACAAGGGAACTGTATGTTCCTGTTGGAGGGAATAGTGGAATCTTTTCTAGGTGAGAAAGGTTTGGTTTTGGGGGATTTCGAAGGACAGCACTAAGATCAACGTCGTCACCGATGACAGTTGTGACAAGTGCTTTGCTGCATTCATTTTGCCAAGTTGTTGAGAGCAGTTTACAGGGATTAAAGGGTTACTCTGATGACTAAGAGCATGAGCTGATGAAGAATGTGAATGAAAGACATGATCATACGTTTTCTTTCTTGTTGTGTTTTGCTTCTTCTCAATGCAGAGTGAAGAGTGAAGAGTGTGATTGGTGTTGTGTATATGATGATGGACTTTCCACAATGGAAACAACTAATGAAAAACTCATTTTAACACGTGACTTTATTCCACTCCCGAGGTCAGTCAAGTCCCTAATTCTTCGATAACAGGGTCAGCGTGATTTATTCTTGTTGTGTTTTGCTTCTTATCTATGTATATGATGATGGAGTTGGCACAAGTCGAAATAATGTACGTCAAGGTTCGTGCTTTAGGGTTTGGGGGGTTCAAGTTCATGGTTAATGATTTACTGTTGATGTTGTTTAGGTTGATGGGACAGCCATAGTAGTCCTTGCCATATCGTGAGTTCATCATCAAAAACCAAATCCGGAAAACTATCAAGTTTTGAATTGGCTGCATTTAGTGCTGCACCTGCATTTTTTTTCCAGAGTCTCTAATACATTCTCCGGCGATGGACGCGCAGTACTGTCTGCGATTCTCATCCTTTTGATCTGTACATGCAAACCATCTACCTTACCCAATTCATCACCCATCTCATAATTCAGGCTATTTTGCTGGACAGGAATAGTGTTTTATCTACTAAGCAATTTAACGTCATCTTCTGACACAATGTATCCACAAGATCGCTGACCTTGTTTGGAAAAAATTACATCCATCCATGATCCATATAATTCAAGATAAGCGAAAAAAGATACTTCCTATATACATCATGCAGCTCAGAGGCACCAAAATGATCCCTCTTTTGGTACTAAACATAGATCTTTTCCAAGAAAATCAACATCTCAAAAAGCAAGAAAGAAAAAAGAACTTTAATAACAACTCAAACTATAATAGTAATTACAAACGTAAGGTTGTAATCAGACCTACTTAATAGGGCAAATAAAATAGTACTTAGAGTATCTACCTTAACCCTTTTACACACTCCGGCAGAACACACAATGAGGATACTTGAAAGGTGGAGGATGAAAATCTCTCAACAATTGGTTCATTGCACCACTTATTCACATCTTCAGGGTTTATGGATTCCGGTTTAGGGTTTGGCGTTGATATCGTGATTAGGGTTTAGGGCTTCGGTTACATACTTAGGGTTTATGGATTCCGATTTAGGGTTTATGTCTTATGGCGTGATTACGGTTTAGGGCTTGGGTTACAGACTTAGGGTTTATGGATTCCGCTTTAGGGTTTGGGGTTGATGTTGTGATTAATGTTTAGGTCTTTGGTTACATACTTAGGGTTTATGGATTCCGGTTGACGGTTTAGGTTTTATGTTGTGATTAGGGTTTAGTTCTTCGGTTACAGAATGAGGGTTTATGGGTTTCGATTTAGGGTTTATGGCAATGAAGAACCTAAACCTTTTTGTCTCGACGGATATCTGCAAAGCTTTCATTAACTAATTAAATTCACCATAAATTAATGACAATTTATCAGCTATGATTTAATTAATTTGTTGAAATGACAAAGTGTATATCTTTCTACAGAGATGCAAACAGAACAAAAGAATAATATTAGGGATCCCAGAGGATGTTGTACATAAACCATTGCTATAATACATACAGAGGAAGCTTACATATACACAATTCACAAAAACTGTAATACATACACTTCACTAACTAATATTAAGTAATTAGTTTTCCAATTCAAGTTTTTCCTTGGCAAGCGCTTCGTTAGCTGCAATTTTCTTTGTTTTTCTCTATTCATTTTGCTTCGTTGCCACTTCTGTTTGCTCAACTCTTTCCTTCAACGTTGCATCAGTGTCCAATATATTCCTTTTCAAATCACGAAGATGAGTCTCTATCTTCAAGGTTTGTGGCATGAATACAAGTATAAATTATTATGACTATGGTCCATAGCCAAAAAAGTAGCACCATTACTTAATACTTACAAGGACCAGCTATTGAATTAGTATAGAAATTAGGAAAAGTAATCAAAATGATGTTTGTGTTAGGGTTTATGGTTTAATGTTTTTCATACATAAGAAAAATTTGTTTGAATGATTTCTTAATCGTTAATATTTTGTTTACCATGGTTTTCAATCTTTGTATATGAAGATACTGATTAGATGCCTGATTCATCCTCCACTGCTTCATCGTGATCTGCATCCGATCATGAGGGTGAGCCCATGGATCCGACAACCTATGTTGTCTCTACCCCATACAAGTGGGGCGTTTTGCGTAGGCGTATTCAGCGCACACATGTTTCACAAGTTGTGTGGAACGAGGGCACACCACCCTGAGTATTGAAGACTCGACGTGGTAAGGTGACGGGTGGACCAGATCCTGACGATATACCCGATGTCGTTTGTGATATGTTGCGCACAGTTGGGTTTCTTCATGTCGCACGCATGCGACATATTCAGATATGCAAACATGCAACTATGAAATGAGTAAAGACTTGTTAATTCCATAAATGTACTGTTTAATAATTATTTTTTAGATGGATGTTGGGCTTATTAGTGCTCTGGTTGAACGATGGAGGCTAGAGACTCACACCTTCCACATGCCACAGGGAGAGATGACCATCACGTTGGAAGACATGGCTGGTATTTTGGGATTGCCCACGGAGGGCAATGTTGTTACTGGAGTGACGGTAGCCGATTGGGCGACCGTCATTGAGGAGCTTTTTGGTCACGAACCTGAGGAGGACACCGAGTTGAGAGGTGGATATTTGCGCCTGTCTTTCTTTGATAGACATTTTGCGCATTGGGGTGAGGTGCATCCCGAATTGGTTCACGTGACGCAGTATACGTAGGCCCACATTGCACATCTTATTGGAGCATGGCTGCTGAGCGATCGATCTGGAGGTAGCATGATTGCAGCACGTTATATGTTGTTGCTTGCAGGGGATTTCGTAGACATCGGTGGATATAGCTGGGGTTCAGCTGTCCTTGCACATTTGTTTAGAAAAATGAGCGAATGTACAGATCCAGCTAGGAGTGACATCGTTGGGTGTCATATGCTGCTTCAGGTGTGGGTGTCGCTGAGATTCCCACCCATTGCTCCAGCTATTCTGCTGCCTACTCGTCCAGAGTGGCATTTCGGACACCGGTATGTGTGACTATATGTTGTTTTTGTTTACAATTATAACAATTAAGTCTTATAGTATCCTAATTTTAGTTATTTTGAAATTAGGTTTAACGTTTTAGGCCGATTTAAACCCCACGAGCTGGTCTTGTATAGGATGGCATTGGATTCCCTCACTCGACACGAGATACATATAGTAGTTTTTCAGTAATTGTACGTTTGCATTTGTGGAACATGTTGTTTCATAATGATTTGTTATTTTGTTCTGTGCAGGTCATATGGCAACCATACGGAGACTACGACTTTCTTGGTGCATCTGAGCATCAGCAACTGCTGTGGATGGCAACTACTCCTATTATATGCTTCCACACAGTTGAATATTCATAGCCGGATAGATGCATGCGCCAATTCGGGAGGGATCAGCCAATCCCACGTGCTCCCAGGAAGCTTAAGGGTGTGCATAACCTTTCGCTGCGCAGTAAAAGCGAAGACAACTGGGTTCGTAAGCTCAGACCGTTTATTATGCGCTGGGAGGTTAGGGACCAGCACATTGACCTTCCCCCTTGATTCAGGGGTTGCTGTCACCACACCATGAATACATGGTTTGGTACAGGGAAAACGGGAAGTGGTTCATCACGAAGAAGGGCGCGAAGACTGGTTGTGGTGTAAGTTTTTTCACATCCTCATTTATCTATTTAAATTAATTATGATACATGACATCTTCTAACACTTATGTGTATATATTTAAAATTGTAGGTTGACGGGCTAGAGACGTTGTACTTCGCGCAACTAGCCCCAATAGGGAGGCCTTCGACTTCGATTGGGCGAATGAGGACGTCGGTCGCTTAATGTCTGTCTTCACCGAGAGTTGTCGCGTGGAGGAGGCAGGATCGCATGCTCCTGAATCCCAGCTTTAGGAGGACCCAGAACTGTCTGTTGCAGTTGGCCGTCGAAGAAAAGAGGGTCGTGGACTAGAGCGTCAACGGAGACCGATGCAGCAGGTTCCTGAGCCCATTGTTCGTCCCAGTCCGCGCACCGAGGGTTACTATAGGCCTCCTGTTATTGCATCGACATATGGGACACAGCCCGTATATTACGAGGCTATTGAGTAGGGGGGCATGGGGGCATGGACTACGCCGATTTCAGTACTGAAGCCCAAATGCCTCCACCGGCCCACTCCCAGACCCATGCCGCATATGTCAGTACTGCAATGACATGTGTAGATATGGATGATGGGTTCGATGCTGGACTAAACATTGATCCCAACTGGACCAATGCAAACATCAACGACATGCTCTCGCAGATAAATTGTACTTCATCAGGCGGTGGGGTTTGGCAACCACATTCACCATTTGTCACCAAAGCTGGTGAGTATCCTATGCCGATATATGCATACCAGGGCAATCCATGTGGATCTCCTTATGTCCACCCATATGAGGCAGGCCCTTCAAATGCAGGCTCGTCTCAGACAGGCCCATCCCAGCCAGACCCTTATCAGTCAGGCCCTTCTTAGGCAGCTCCGTCCGAGCTAAGCAGTTCTCAGCGACCCCGAAGACGAAGGCAACCTGATCGTCAGGCGCGTCATTTGTCGTGGCCACCACCGTCAGAGTGATTAGTTGCTATTAGTGTTTATATTTTTAATGTTGTTTTGTAATTGATTGTATTACGTAACTGATACTTGTTTCTAACATTTATGTTAACCATGCTCCGTCTAACTATTATTTAACGACGTTAACCCCGCAAACACTAACAATTACAGACGCCATCAACAACACCAATTCATAACAGACACGACTTAAATCAAAAAACAAAGGATGGTTAAAAACAACATATTCGGCATACATGTCTTATTCCATCTGGATTTGTGGTTTGTTAAAAATAGTTAAAATCTCAATTGGACAAAGACGTTTCCAGTTGGTGGATTCCGCTAGCATCTTGAACACGTCTTCATCGCTTAACAACTCTTTTATGTCATACTCGATTGTGGTGTCTGAATATTGTGCATGTGTTGGATGACGAAAAAACATTTTTCTTACCACCTGTGACCAGTGAATTCCATTAGGGGGAACCCCAACAGGCGCAACTTGCTTGATGACGGCCTTTAGTGTTTCAATGGTGCATCCAAAAGGAATTTCAAATCGGATTGGGTTTGTTCCAGTAAAGGCATAACCCACAAAACCAACTCTTCGTGGTATGTTCCAACTTCCGTTATAATATAGCCTTGCATCATGTGTGGGGACGATGGTGGACTGAAGTAGGTTGATTATACCATCGGGTGTTCTGTTTATGGTGCATAATATTTCTATAGGGCCAGCACTCGACATTTGTTCGTTGCACCTTAACATTCTGCAAACATCGTCATCATTTGTGATTGACATAGAATGAAATAAATAATGCTGACCTATGTGTAGGGATGGTTGTTGATAGTAGATGTTATCAACAAAATGGTCATCGGTTAGTTGAAGGGTGTGGTGCATCCTACTCTTCAACGTCTGAAACGAACAGTCATTAGGAACTCGCATTGGTATTGGGGTAGCACATTGAAAACTAACACCTGTCTCGTTGTGCTTCATTGATCCATTTGGAAAAATGAAAGCTAATTTGGAGTTACCAATGTTTTGACTGCTAGTTTCTCCTAAGAATACCATCGAATGCAAAATCAATTTTACGGGGTGAGGTATGTTGTGTCCGAGGGTCTACCTTACATAGGGGTTAGTCGCGCCCAAGTTGGGCGTGTCCAGTCACGCCTAAAGAATTCTTAGGCATATTCAGTGACGCCCTAGTTAGGCGTCTTAAACGACGCCCTAGTTAGGTGTGTTCAATCACGCCATTGTTTAGGCGTCTTCAGTTATGTGTGTTCAATTAACGTTGTACGTGTAACATAAATCATGATAAATAAAAAATAAATAACAAATGGAAATTGATGTGCACCACAACCAAAACATTATAGTCGTACGTGTAACACAACATTTTTAAAAATCAAATACATTTAACATACCACTTATCAAGCAAACATAATAACAAAATCATGAAACACCACCCCGAGTAGGACAAGCTCTACGATTATGTCCAACTTGCTTGCACGGGCCGCATTTAAGAGCTCTCTGAGATGTTTCGACTTCATCCATCTCGTTATGTATTCTAGTGGACCTTGGACGACCCTTTGCACGCAACATTAACTTGTCAGGTATGATAACTGGATCTTCACTCGGGGGAATAGCAAGTTCGTTACCAATTGGCTGCTAAGGTAATGAATAAGCCTCAACCAACTTGGTTACAGGAACACATCATCCACATATTGCAAAGGATTCTGACGGATATATAAAGCAGCAGCTGCGGCGTGGCTACAGGGGTATTTGAAGGCCTTGAACTTCCCACACTGACAAAAACGCTCACTTAGGTTAACTGAATATGACCTCTCCCAGCCATCGTCCACCTCAAATGACGTTTGCTTAAGGTTATATGTGCAAACATTATGCCCTGTAGCAACGGTCTGATTATGCCTCAAAGCATCAACGACATATTCAATGTGTTGTTGTGAATGTTGAAGCTGTGAAGTAGCCGCCTGACCCCTTCTCACAAAATATTCAACCAAACGACTGTATGTGTGCTTCACCAAAGCAGTGATAGGCATGTTCCTTACTCCCTTGAATACCTTGTTGACTGATTCAGACAAATTTGTTGTCATATGGCCATATCTTCTCCCCTCGACATCATATGCACGACTCCACTTTTCCTTAGGAATGCTGTCAATCCATTCTGCAACCTCAGCACTGGTATCACAAAATCGTTCAAACGCTATGCCAAATTCAGCCATACAGGGAGTATAACCTGCACAATTATAATACCATTAACACTAGTTTGGTAACACATTTTTTAATCTTACTATATGACAAAAGCAAGGATGAACGTACCCAAAGTCATGAGGGACTTCTTCAATCTTGCACTCTTGAATCTTTGATTGAAATTACTAGCAATGTGACGAAGGCAAAAAAGTGATGCGCAAAAGGTGGTTGCCAACCGGCATGATTCTGCACTGCAGATATAATGCTCCGGTGTCGATCCGAAATGAGGCATATATTTTGCATTTGGGTTACGTGGAAGCGAATGTTAGCAAGGAAATATTCCCAAGCTTCCAACGTCTCCCCCTCAACAATGGCAAATGCCAGTGGCAGGCATTCATTATTTCCATCCTGAGTTGTGACAATCAGCAATTTTCCTTTATACTTGCCATATAGGTGAGTCCCATCAATTTGAATGATGGGTTTGCAAAATTTAAAAGCCTCGCATCACTGTCTAAAAGTCCAAAACATTCGTTGAAACACACGCTTACCTCGGACCAGTCGATGTACCACATAATAATCATTGGTTTGAATATCAAAAAAAGAACCTGGTGAAAAACGAAGAATGTAATTGCACCACCTAGGCAAAAAGGCATAAGATTCTTCCCAATCTCCATAAATCATTGCCATTGCTTTCTGCTTCGCATACCATGCCTTATAATATGAAACTTTAAAACCATAGCTATTGGTGATCCTCTCGTGAACCAATGCAATTGACAAGCTCGGTTCCTCCTTAACCATTCCTGAAAATGAAATTGTCACATTAACATTAACAACAAACCTTAACACAAATTCATATTTCTCATATAAAGCAAAAAATTTGAGTTCATACCTACTACAAGTGAAGCAATAATATCAACATCAAGTTGTCTGTGACCCTGTGTTATATGGTCATTCAGGCAACTATGTTTTCCACCCCATCTTGAAACCACCCATTTCTCACCGTACATTGGTTTATACACCCTAACCCTCCAAGGGCAACCATCGTTGTGAGCAACACACTTCATGGCAAACCTATCAGGCTTGCTCTCAACCACAAAGGCTTCTTGATGCTCCCTCATCAGGTTCCGCTTAATGGCAATTTGTGCCTCCTTTTCAGTTGGAAATTCCTGTTGAACAAACAAATCGTCCCCTATTTGCCAGGGACCTTGCACTGAACCCGAACCTGAAGCTGAACCGGTAAAAGATTCTTCTTCGCTTGGGTGATTCCAATCAATATATGTGTAATGTGGAATTCCGTCCCAAAAAGGAATAATCGCACTGCCTTTAAATACAAAACAATTGATTAAACATGGGTTTGCAAACTAAAATACTATAATACACAATCAGTTTTGATATTTCTTTGTCGAGACGCATCAAAAATAATTTTACTAAGCTAATCCTGTAGCATAGAGCTAACCTAGGTCAACTCAAAGACACGATCAATATGGTTCTAGCTTCAAATCATTGGTAATAATAAGGGGGGGTTTTGTCAAGCAGTTGGTATGCGTAAAGTAAAACATGTAAGAACACGAACTAAAATTAAAGAACGATGCAGAAATTAACAAGATTATCAAGGACTAAAGTAAAAAAAATTAGAAAGCATCAATCCAATTCACCAACCCAAGCTATTCGAATCATCATCATTTCCATAAATTGATTCTATCATGAACATTCATTCAATCTCAATAGAAGCAGTTCAATCGACTCTACTCCTAAATTAATTGAAACCACAACCCTAACTGAAATATCATTCAATTAATCTTGTGATTATCATTCAAAATTAGGACATGAATCCATAATCATAACTCGCTTTCAATCCTAAATGCAGTCATAATCATGAAAACATAATAGAAATTGAAGAAGAAGGTGAACATTCAAATAGAATTTGAAATACCAAACCGGAACTCCAATTCTTCTCTTCCTTGAGATGGATCCTTGGATTGATTGATGATTTAGCCTCCCATGATCATCACTATGGAAAGCCCCATGAAATGAGTGCAGTAAAATAAAAGGATAGCAAGATGAAAATGAAGAAGATGAAGAACAATGAAGAACAAATGAGAGAAAATAAAGAACAAGAGTTTGATCCTAAAAACTAAAAGAAAGAAAAATAAAAAGTGTTTTTATTGAATGTAAAAGTGTTGTCCAAGTTTTCACTAAAGTCACTAATATATTAGTGACTAAGTTCTGAAAATAGAATGGGCCACAAACAAACCCAACAATCTAATTATTTACTATTTACGACCATGAAAATCAAATTCGCAGCCCAAAATTACAAGTGCAGCTTCGAAGCTCAAAATGACCCTCAAAATGACAGAATTGGCCTTGGGTTATTTCTAGCAAACTTGTAGATCTTTTCGTTATCTTTTCAGGGGCTCCTAAAACGCTGCATTCAGAGATCGGTAGCACTCTATAGGCCCTACACAAGTCAGATACGTTAAGTGAGCAAAAATCCGAAAATACGCAACAATTAGCAATTAAGCCCACTTACTTGCCTATGCCAAAAACTGAATTAGAATGGAAAAATAAAGGTTCAAGAGAGGTCAAATAAGCTAAGAAGGATAGAAAAATATTTAACTAAAAGCACTCTATCAATGAACAACTATTATATGACTTCATCATTCATTTAAGTCATCTAACATACCTTCAACAGGTTGTTCTGCTTGTGTTGGTCTAACATCCGGATGGTACCGCATTTAAGACAACCCCACGTCAGTGTTTTGTTGGAATGCAGTCGTATGCACATCATAATCTTCATCATTATCGGACGCACTGGCATTCTCCTGAAGAAGACCATCTTCCATCGCGATATTTTCATCATTGTCATCATCTTCATCGTCATCCATAACCCAAGTTGGGCCATGTGAATCTTCCTGAGACATGTTTGCACCTACAGCACCATATGATGATGCAATATGTGCATAATTACAAGCAACTGACCTCCTGGGTAAAACAACATCATCTGCTGCGGTATAATCCACATACAACTCTAAAAAATTCTTTCTTGTCTGATTAAAAAATTCTTCAATCACCATGTCCGATTCTTCATCATCCTGTATTGGAAACCCCATGTATTGTTCATACTGCCATATTCTTGTCGTTAGCAAAGTGATACAAGTGTTGTCATCTAGACCTAATTTTGGACATATCTTCTCGTGCAAATGACCCAATGTTGCTTTTCGGTTGATTCGTGTCATCCTTTTCTCCCCTTCAAAGACAACACCTCTTCACCCTTCAATTTTCCTTCCATTGAAAAATAATACAAGACGAACACACTCCGCATCACTTGAACTCATTTCTTGCCCTCAACAAAAACAACAACTTCAAATTTTAAGAAACAATCAAATAAGCTGAAGAACCTAAACCCTAATACACACGCCTGAAGCACACAAACACCCACAATCCTAAATTATGAAACCGAAACACTAAACACTTGCCCCTATACCAAAACCCATAACACAAGCACTATAAACCATACCACCTAAACCTTAAACAAAACAACCTAACCATTATTCCAAACCCACTAAACCCTAGGCCACATATCCACACCCCCTAAACCCTAACCCGTGTGTCCCACACCTTAAACCTTAGCACACATATCCACAGACCCTAAACGCTAACCCATGTGTCCCACACATTAAACCCTAACCCATATATCCACACCCCCTAAACCCTAACCCATGTGTCACATACCTTAAACCCTAACCCACATATCCATTGGCCCTAAACCCTAACCCATGCATCCAACACCTTAAACCCTAACCCACATATCCACACCCCCTAAACCCTAACCCCTGTGTCCCACACCTTAAACCTTAACCCACATATCCACTGACCCTAAACCCTAACCCATGTGTCCAACACCTTACACCCTAACCCACATATCCACATACCCTAAACCCTAACCATCGTATCCAAACACCCTAAACCCTGAACACTAACACGCTACATCCTAAAACTAACCCGAAATCCCTACATCTTTAACCTAAACCCTAAACCGTAAACACTACACATTAAACCAACATACACATTAACAATTTCCTATGAAACCTAACAGCTATGTCGCTAACAACTTTATATGGCCCTAACATTTTTCTGAGTAAAAAAAATAACAAGTTTAAATAATATGCAACATTGTTTAATCAAAAACTTACTTGTTTGAAGCGCTTTACTTCACAAAATATCCAATCCCAAGCTCTAGATCCTGAAGCGGAACCTCTTTTACACAGAACGTCAAATGCTAGGCCTATGCATTCTATGAAATTTTGGGGCTATAGGCAAAATGGGACCTTAACACACCTAGCTTGGGCGTGTTTAAACACGCCTGGCTGGGGCGTGTTAGGGTGCACCATTTTGCCAAATTGTTTCCTGGTTGCACCATTTTGCTAATTTTTTATTTAATTTGTATTAAATTTAATTTTTTGCGCTAGTTCAATGACAATACTCTATTTAACTTCATTTTCTCAGATATCACCACAATAAAATAAGAAAAAAAAATCAAACACATTATTGAAAATAATACCCTTGAACAATATTTGCATATTGATAGTTAAGAGCATCTCTAATAGAAGATTAAGTTTTGTGATTTAGTCAACTTTTTGGTGGACTCCACATTGTTATATTAATCTGAAGATTTCTTCAATTTTTTTGCTTCAATAATAGATCAAGCTTTGTGATCTTAAATCACTTTTTGTAGGTCCCAAATGGACCCACCTTCTAATATTTTATTTACAATTTATTTTAAAATGATTATAACTAATTAATTATATATATTTTAATTAGGAAACAAATTAACAAAGAAAAATATAAAATATATGAATTACTAAAATATTTATTCATGAAGATAATTTAAACTTACGGCAATACATAACATTTATCGAAAAAATACTAACATCGGCATTGAGCAAGAAAAATTAAATTTAATTATTATTGTCACCAAAATGTTCCTAAATATGTTGGAAGTTGTTGATGAACTCCTCTTGTATGCATATATGCAACAAAGTCGGGATGAGCACCATGAGATATGTCAATGTTTGAAATGTCTTTGTCAATATAACATGAAAGTTACCATTGTCCCTATCTCATTCGTTTTCAACAATCATGTTATGCAATATAATGCATGCCAAGATTATATTTTTCATGGTAGCCATTTGTCAATTACGCGATGGACCACATATAATTGAAAATGAGATTTGAGCACGTCAAATGCTCTCTCCACATCATTTCTTGGCGCTTCTTGACATTTTGCAAATATCTTTCTTTTCTCTCCGTGTGGCATTGAGATGGTTTTCACTATTGTGGCCCAATCAAGATAAATGTCATCTATAAGATAGTATCCCATATTGTATGTGGTTTCATTAATTATAAATTGCACTAAAGGAGCTCGACCTTGCAAAATGTCATTAAACAAGGAGATTGATATAACACGTTAATGTCATTGTTTAAACTTGCAACTCCGAAATACGCATGCTAAATCACAAGTCTGGTGACGTGAAAGCCTTAAGTATTATTGTGGATTTTTGATGATCACCTCTACAATATATGGCCTTACCATGCAACTGAACAATTTTTTCATTTCCAATGTATACAATTAATAGAACCCAACATATCTGGAAACCCACATGCCTCTCCAATTTGTAATAGGCGATTGATGTCGTTGTTGTTAGGCCTTCTCAGATACTCATTTCCAAATATCATGTTCAAACCCTTTACAAAAGATTCTAAGCATTCAACTACAATGCTTTCGCCGATTCTAACATCCGCACTATCGACAGGTTATCTGTATGTCAATATACGAATTGTTGTAGTGCACTTCTGCAAAGGTGAAAGACCCCTTCTACCAGATGCATCAGATCTCATTTGGAAATATGGATAATGATTACTAAGAGCGTTTATAATTTGAAGGAATAACAGCTTTCACATTCAGAACCTTCGTCAAAATTGACTCTCTTTGTATACACAATTTTCAGAGAAGTATTCATTCATCAAACAACTATGTTTGTCTTCTTGGTTGCAATTTATGTTTCTTCTTGTTAGTTTGGATTGGCTGCTGCTCTCTGCTTGTTGTTTCAGTTGGCGTAAGTATCTCAAGATATCTTCATTGGTATTGTTTTCAAGTGTTTCATCAACAATCTGTTGCCAAACTCTATCGAAGTCAAGGTTTGAAGCCATTTTATAAGTGAGTGGAGGTAGAAAATAGACACAAGAAGTTTGAAGAAGAAGGTGGGTGTGCATGAATGAAAGAAAACTAAACAATTAAATAGCATAATCAACAATGGCTAATTTTTACTGGGTAGTCTTTGTAATGACTACTTTTTAAAAGCTACTTAAAAGTTAAGGATTAACAAATAACTTACGTTATTAAAAACAAACTTCAACAAGTGATAACTTAAAACATAAAAACTAACAACTAAATGATAACTTAACACATAAAAAACAAACTACTAAACTAATAAAAAAAACTAATTAAAAACAAAGTTAAGCACACAACTAATTTATGATAACTTAAAACATAAAAACTAACGAACTTCTTTAAAATATAATTACAAGTGATTTTGTGTTTCATGCGTTGATCTTCAGTCATGTAAGTGCCTTATAAACTACTTTTGAAATTACTATAAGTGCCACATAGGCATATACTTAACGTTAATGAGAAAAAGTTAACGATAGAATTGATATGTTGTCCTTTTTTCACTTTCAGGGACTAGATTTTTTTTAATTTTTAGGGAAAATTTTGTCATTGTCCTACAATTTCAAGGACCAAAATGAATATTTATCCAAAAAAATCACTAGAACATTGAGCCTTGTTCTTGTATCAATTAAATAGTTGAGTAATCACTTAAATTTGTTTTTTAAAAATTTTGTCATGGGGACATTATTTCTTAATCCTTATTAATATAAAATAGCATAATTTTATGCACGATCAATGTAAAAAAATTATAGTCAAATAAGTAAAAATCATAGAGTGGGTGTCGCTAGTTTTTCCTTTCTAGTCATGGTAGTGGTGCAGGGGTGTTGGTTAAGGGTATTTGTGTTCATTTAGGTCTTTTAGGGGGATGCAAGAAGTAAAAAGGGAGATGCAAAAAGTAAAAGCCATATAGAGGCAGTGTATAAGCCTCATGTGCATAAATGTATTCCAAAAGTTAATTAAATTATGAAATCTTTGAGTTCTCAATTTGATTAAGTTCAATATGCACCTTAAACGGCTTGTTATTAGTTATTAACCTATTGAACTAGATATTAGACATATCTTATAAGAAGAAACATTATATGAGAGTGAGATGATTAAATTTGAATCGTACAAGCATGTATAGAGAGTTAAGATTTAATAAAAAAAAAAAAAGTCATTACTTTTTAAAAATACTCACATAACTTTTTAAGTGATCATATGATATTAAATTTTGGTCGTCCATATTCGGTTATAAATTTTAGATTTAATTCTCTCACTCTCATATAAGATACATTCATCTTTTATATATATATATATATATATATATATATATATATATATTATACATTTATAATAAGTTCTTAACACCATTTGCATTTATAAATAAAATTTCATGTTTGAGTCTGGTGGATATAAAAAAAATATGATTGAATAAAGAGACATCACTAAAGGTGGAAAAAAGAAATCTGACTAAAATTGGCCAATTAAATTTTTGGATAGAGATTAATTAGTAACTTTAATTAACAGATATTAATTATCAACAAAAATAAAATTAATTGATATTTTGTATCAATAACATATTAATATAAAAAAAATCTACATCAATATAACCATAAATTTTTGTTGGACTATAGGACGTTTGTTTTTATTGAGAAATACAATTGATTGTGTATCTTTTCTAACAAACAAGTCCTACGTGAAGACTTTGATTGTTTTCTTTCGAAAGGGAATTATTACCAAAGATTTTAATTATAATTGGACATGTGTGGGAAAGTCATGTCAGATAAATATGATCATTGATTTTCATTTCATGAAGTGTGCACGTTTATCAAACTCCATATAATATACGTTGCAAAAATATCCATTCCTTAGGAAGAAAATAAAAAAAGTCAATGTTGGGGAATAAAAATCACATTAACAATTGACATGTATTTAAAGTTGAATAGATTTCTATATATAAAAAATTGAATAGATTTAATATAGAATTAAATATATTTTATAATAAATATCTAACTTTTATGTTTGCTCTTTAATAAATTTTTATTTTGTACTGAGTCTTTAATAAAATAAATTTTTTTTGGTCCTGAATATTTTATTTTAGTCTATGATAAATTAACAATTTTTTTTCTTCCTAATAAATTAGTAAATTTTGTTTTAGTACCACTAATAATAAATGGAAATTTTTTTATCAAGAAGTAAATATAAAATCCACTATTTTATTAAGGAATAAAAATATGTCAAGAACCGAAAACAAAATTTTTATTTTATTAGAAACACGATGTAAAATAAAAATTATTAAAAAATAATAAAACTTAAATATTTATTAGAAATTATAAACATATTTAAGTGTATAATATATATCGAGATTAGATAGATTAAGACCATTGAGAATTGAGTGAGAGGATTCCGTGTACTTGAAGAGAGCATGACCATATCTTAAACTTCTAAACTAATTGAATGAACACCAAGTACTGAAAATCTAAAACTCTGTAAAAGAGGTAAGTTATTTATTTTGAATAGATCTTAAGAAATCCTTAGATCAATTACGTAGAAGTAGTTCATTCATTGACAAAGACAGAAGAGTATTGAGACATGACAGTCAAGAATTGAAGATTGGAGAAACTAATAATGTTAACAATTTATGCCAGCTATGCAAGAGTTGATTTTATCTTGACTACGTTAATTAATAATAAGAATACAACTATAATAAATATAGTTGTTTTCCTTTTGTAAATTATTTTTTCCATTAACTGACTCTTGTCTTCTGATTCATGAACTAGAAGCTGTACCTAATAACTTGATATCTCTAGTGTAGTGATATTCACCGACACTTGGGCAAAGCAAGCGGTGGGGGAAAAATAATACTACAAGCTCACTATAATTTAAGAGTACCCTCATGCCCCAAGTCCATAAAATTAATATAGACTAACCTTTTCAAACCCATTTGTCTCTTGATGCCATTGATGATTCTGTGTTATAAAATAAAACACTTGCTTTGACTTTTGAGCTACCGTAAGATCTCTGGGTGTTAGCTGCTATCTCAATCAAGAATATAGTTTTTGTAATATTTTTTTTTGCTCCGGATATCCTCAATTAGGAGTTAAAAGACTAATTTCTCAAAATACGAAGATTTATTTAAAGGAAAAACTTCTCCAAATAAATATTATTTTATATATATTGACTAAAAAAATCAAATATTTAATCACATACTTAATAGACATAATTATTTCTCCGTCATAGCAAATAATGTATCAAATAATGTAAGCATAAGTTCTATAAGCTTCCAAATAATGCTGCTCTAGGTACGATTTGAATTGTATCGTGCAAATTACATGACCAACTAATCTAGCATTAATATTTGGTTTGGTTGTGGCCTTAAAGCACATGGCTTTTCTTAATAACCAAGTCAGGTTCATCAATGCATCCATTTGGTGCCTCCATGGATAATGCCTGCCATTATTGACCAATGAAATGGAAAGGGGAAAGACAAAGAGAAACAAAATCATGCTGCAGATAAGCAACTACTTGTAAATTCACATATTAGGAAAACTTAAAATGGGCCAGGTATTTCGGCTGTACGTGGCCCACATAGTACAACTTGAAACACTATTTCTTGAACACACAGCAAAATTATTTATAGACCAAAAACAAACACAATTACTTCACATTCTTTTGTCCACCTAAAGCCACTATATTTGGTTGAGGGCCAACCATGCATTTCAAGTACTTATTAGTTTAGCCTATTATAACCAAATTAACAACTCTAAAAAGTTGCTTAGATATTTGTTCATAAGAACACTATAAAGAAAATGCCATGGACAAACAATGTTCAATGTCGGGAACTATATATCTGTTTATATAGCATTAAATATTTAACGAAATCAAATTAATACGAATATTATAGGTCTATTATAACAAGAAAATGCATTATATGAACATTTAATTATTTTAATAATTGATAGTATATGTTAATTTTTATATTTATTAAATTGTCTACCAATATAATATATACATGTATCGTAATGTTAGTAATTTGGTATACATTTAAAATGCTTATATTAACATTATTTTTGTTATATAAAATTAATTTATACTAGCAAAACTTATTTAGCATATAGACTGATATATTAACTCCTTCTTTTCCTAATTATAAGACATTTTTAAGAAATTTGTTTATCTCTTTATATAATTTTAAAAAAAAATTTAAATACATTAATTATTTTTTTTACATATCTTTATGTAATTATTCTTTTCCAAATATTAATAAGAAATAATTACGTGGATAGAGATAAGAAAATAATAATTTTAAAATGATAGTATAAATAATTGATAAATTTAATGTAATTTGTCAATTATTTAACTATTTTCTTAAATAATTGACCATAAATTAACTATTTAAAAGGAATAAATTAATTAAAAAATAATTAAAAACGGAGAGATTATATGAAGAAACTTTCTAATAGTGGAAAATGACAACCCAATAAAGAAGGGTGCCCAGAAGTTATACTAGAAGGAGGAGGTCCTAAATCCTAATGGAGGCCTAATGCCAGCAAAGCTGACAACGATGCTCAGAATTTATGCTAAGATAAGAGCTTTAAGTTATATCTTTAAATTTGAATAATGACAAGTGGATAGAAAAATCAAATTAATGCTGTTCCGGCATATACAGGTTTCAGGATATACAAAGTTTTAATATTTCCATCGTAATTTGTTGTTATAATTTTTGGAGTTAATTATACCTTCTTCCGTTACTATTAAATATGGACCACTTTTGTCACTTGATTTTATTTCTTAATTGGTAGTTGTCTAGGTAATTACAATTTAAATTTACGCGGCTATAAAACTAACGGAAGAAGAGACTTCAAGGTAAAGGCGTTATATATCTTATTATAGACTGCATGGAATAATTAATGGTCTTAACAATCCTAATCAACTTTATATACTATAAAATTTAAGTGGATATTTTGTTTTGTTGGTATATGTTTATGTAGATCTTCTTATAATGAATATCTAGAGAGCTTAATTAAAATTTTCTTATGATTTCTGCTACTATAAAATAATTTCTTACGAGGAGCACCTTGTTTCTGTTAAAATGTTCACATAAAACTTCGGCAAAAAATAAATACTACTGACAATTTGTCTCACTTTTTGATAGCGATACCGGCAATTGTTATGCTTTTGATTTAATTATTGCTAGATTGAAAAATATTCGATTCATTTGTGATGTGTGTAATAATTAAATTGACATATGATAGATCGATCTAAATCATATCGGTAGCATTAATTAATTTGACATCAGCAAGGGATAAAATGTCGACTGTCAAGCTCAAATCATGGAGTATGATTGGTCAACAATATAATTTTTTTTATAATAATAGTGTACAAAATTAAATTCTAAGAGATTATCAACTAAATTGCATTGCATCTAATCACAATTGACGTGTATGAAAACATTGTTTATCATACAATAACAACCTTAAAACTCATAATTATCATGATTTTTAATTAATTAATAATATAAAATTGTTTATAATTGTCAATGCATAAATATTAAATTTAAAATTTCCATAACCGAATCAATTTTAATGGGTTGTTATGGTTTTTCTATTGTTGGTTTGGTAGTGAGGGGATATTATATAGTTCTTTTTTTTTAAACAGAAAAAGCATATATATATATATATATATATATATATATATAATTACATGCACCAAGGTATGGTTTGGTAGTGAGGGGATATTATATAGTTCTTTTTTTTTAAACAGAAAAAGCATATATATATATATATATATATATAATTACATGCACCAAGGTATAAGACATACCCAGGTCATACATACACATACAAGACAGAGGAACACACTTGTGCCCCTAACCGAGTACAACAACTGCCAAACCCCACAATAAAGGTTAAGCTATATTAATAATTTCATAACCATAAATATATTAGTGATTATATAGTAGTGGTTGCGGTTGTGATGTGTTGTATGTGCATGTTTCGATGATTTAAATGAGGTACGTAGAAATATGTGAATTTATAGCTCAAAAAAAATATAAAAATATGTAAAGTTAGTCACGAGATATTATATATTAAAAAGTAATTGTTATGTTTTTAGTTTTACGTGTATAATAGGCTATATATGAATGTGAGGGAGAGAACAATGATAGGAAAGTTTCACAAGAATCAAATTAAGATGCCCTTTAGGCTAAGAGCCTCCAAACAAGTGCTTATCTGAGTCATGGTTCTCGTGTTGATGAGAATGACTTTGGTGATCGTTATTCCTTGATGCAAGAAGACAAGTAAATAGAACTTACTCAAACGATACGTTAATTGCATTAATATATTAGCTCTTTAATTAGTTTAACATATATGTGAAGGCTCATCTTCGTAGACGACACTTCGATTCTTTGCTCTCTTTTTTCAACTTCTTGTTATATAACTTGCTATGACTTAACAGTGGTTCGTTTATGCATTATTTAATGCTCATTTTTTAGATATAGACAGTTTTTAATTGAAGAATTTATCCTATTAAAATGTTGAGATTTGAGAAGCAAGGTGCTCACATATATAGAGCTTAGAGCATTTAATGGAATAAATACCCCTAAGCGGTTCAAGTCCAAGTATAATTAAGACAAATATTACATTTCTTAATTCTTAAACCTACCCTTGTTTATTCATACAAAAATAAAAACAACCCACTTCTAGTTTTAACTAGTCGGTTTTTAATTTACAAAGAGATTTTTTCTTTCTATATTTTTTAGAGTGCGAGAGAGAAAATAATAATAATAACTAGAAGAAAATAAACAAAAGTCACACGTTTACTCTAAAACCCAATAAAAAATGAATAAATATTTATATATTTTTTATCTTCAGCTCAGCATAATGAATAATCCATTCAAAAATAATATATTAATCAGAACTAAATATATTTAATCGTGCATATGCAAAAGACTTTACTTCGAGAAATGAAATTTATTATAATAATGTATACTTTAAAGGAATTAGTTTCATGCTTCACACCAAATGCTAAGCATAGTGGTTCCTTTATTTTGAATATTAATTTGTTCACTCAATGATAATTTATGCAATTTTAGTTTACTATTTCTAATTAATTAAGGATAAATTTGATACTATAATGAGAAGTATAAATCAAGATTAAAAATTATATTTTAAAAAGCTACAATATGTATTTATCTTTCTGTTGACTCTTTAATTAAATAAAATTTAATGGATACCATTTAATTAGGTCAAATCTTTGTCACTTTCTCTCTACTTTCCAATATGGTCCACACAAGTTTGGAATGGTATCCTTCTGACTTCTACTTCAATTTTCGTTTCTGTATTGTTTATAGTTATGTGGGACTGATGAAAATGAAGGGGTCATATGAATGAAAAGATTTTATAAAAAATAGCTATTAATTGTAAGAGTTTTTTTTTTTTTTGTGAAAATTAATAGTAAGAGTAGTAGTTGTTATTATCATATAACTAATGAAGTGTGCTTAAGAGTATAATAATAATAATAATAATAATAGTTATTATTATTGTTGTAAATATTTTTACATGTAATTTTATTTTCAGTTAAAATGATTTTTAATATTATTAATAACTTCATAAATATAGTTATGATTAAAATATTGTTTCATCCCATTTATTTTAGTTCTCTCTCTCTGAGGTTGGGAAAATAAAATTTCAAACCAAATAAAAACTAAAAAACTAGTTCTTAATTTTGTTTTCATTTCTACTTTTTTTTTCTTTCATCATTTTAAATATCAAGACCATAATACATTATTTAAGAAATCTTACCTTAAAAAATAACTTTTGAAATTAAAAATCGTTGAATAACTTCAAAATCTTAACTTTAAAATGACTTTTAAATTCTAATAAGGTTTGGTATCATCTTAACTAAAAATTCGTCCCAAATATATTGAACTTGGATCCATCTTCTGAAAGTATAGTTCACCTTTCTCCAACCTTTCTTTGGCACATGTGATTATAACTTATAAGTACTAGACATTCATCTAAATTTTTAAATTCATATCCTCTTGCAAATATATAGCACACGAAGAGTGACAACTCACGGTTTGACTTGCAGATTATTTTTTCTTTCTAAGTTTGATGGGCACTATTTGTTGAGTCCAGCTTGGCCATGAACTGCTTTGAGCTTAGGGTATAACAAGACAAGAGGATCAGTGGCCACTTGCCATTAATGAGCATTTCTGACTCCTCACTGCTTACGCTATTGTACTTCACTAAATTATTTTTTAATATTATTTTCTATTCCTTATTCATTTTTAATTTATCATCAGAATTTTCAAGCACGTATTTTATATATAAAAGTTCATATTAAACCTTTTATAGAGAGAAAGGATGTCATAATCAAACGACGAAGATACAGATCACATTCCATCAAACTCACCTTCTCAGTCACGGCATATGTTTTATAACCTGATTAACATACCAATTAAATTTGAAGGCCGGGAACGTGACTTTAATTAAGATATTATATGTTACCAAAAGAATATTATGTTAGTTTTACTCAATTCACTCTATACAAAATTAAAGCTAAAAAATAATGGAACCAGAACCAAGTTACGAAAGGAAAGATATGGCTTATTCTACACACATGTACCTTTGTAATTTTTTTATCTACCAAACTATTCATTCTTCAAAATTATAAAATTATATATATAAGTATTTTTCAACACTGTAGCAAGTGTTAATTCGGGAATGAAGGACTCCATTCACACCAATTTTTTTAAATTTCTTTATGCACCCCCTTGTAAATTCGGTAATGCTAAAATTGATTTCTGAATGGATTTTCTTAATTTAGTTCTTTTTCGTTTATTAATTCTTTCTTTTTATATTTTGTTTAAATTTTTTAATAATACAAATAAAATAATAACTAGTAATATATTTAAATGTTATATTTTAATAATATAAAAAATATAATTTTTAAATATTAACATATAATGTAACTAAAAAATACGAAAAATAACTTTTTTTGTAATTATTAATATTTTTTCAAAAATTAGTTTGTCACTACAACCAAACAATATTATGAAAATAAAATGTTATTTGAACCAAAATAGCTAATACACATAATCATATAGGTGTCAAAAGTTGTCTTCATGGAATGAAATTTTAAAGTAAAAGTAATTTTTTTTATTGTTTTTGGACAGTTTTTGTATGCATTTTTAAATCGGCTGAAGTCTTGAAAATTGTGTTATCGATTTTACCGACATGAAAACTATGGACATGAAGTATTATTTGAACTAAAATGTCTGATACACATAGTCATATAAGTGTCAAAAATTGCCCTTATGGAATGAAATTTGAAGTAAAAGTGATTTTTTCCTTATTTTTGGACACTTTTTATGCTTTTTAGGTTGATTGAAAACTTGAAAGTTGTATTATCGACTTTACTAACATGAAAACTATTGGATGAAAACAAAATTTAAACAAAAATACCTGATACACATAAACATATTGGTGTCAAAAGTTGTCCTTATGGAATAAAATTTTAAAGTAAAAGTCATTTTTTATTGTTTATGAGCACTTTTTTATGCAACTTCATCGACTTGAAAACTATAGGAATGGAGCATTATTTTAACCAAAATACCTTATATACATAACCATAACCACAACTCACAGGTGCTAAAAATTGTCCTCATGAGATGAAATTTTTAAGTAAAGATTTTTTTGATCTAGAAATGGTTCAGATAGTTTCACCTTAAATGACCAAAATGCCCTTGTACAAAAAAAGTCATGATTGATGACTAAAGCTCTACGTTAAAGGAATCCAATGACCTTGAGTCATTGTATTCTGCCTATGTGCAAAAAAAAAAAAATGGCAGATGATTAAATTGTCTTTTAAAGTTGTTGCATGAAGGTTGAAAATAATGGTAAGAATCTAATGACCTTGAGGCAATGTTGTGTCAATTTCAAACTATCCAAAGTTGTTTCATAATTAACTGGTATAGACTACTGTTATTCAACTATATCTATTAAATAATGTCTACTGGTGTATCCACATATATCAACAAAACATAATCTCAATTTTGTCATTAGCCAATCCCAAAATAATGTCTACTAGAAAGCAAACTATTCAGGCTATTATCCATTACGATGGGGAAATAAGTGATTTTGCTGAAGGAGTGGAGTTCAATTCTAGAAAACATGCAATATTACATGTGACACAAGACATCACATTAGAAACATTGCGTAGAGACATACACCGAGGAACAAAACTCAAACAAACCCAACATATTAAGGATGTGGTTTATAGATACCCTTTGACAACAGTTCAAGGGTTACTAAGGTACATGTCCATAAATCTTAAGGAAGACTCAGACATAGCTAGTATGTTCAAGGTATTCAACCAACACCTATGTCTTTCTAGGTTTGAGTTGTTTGTCACATACGTCAATGTTGATACACTCATCCCAATTCCTCAACCAAATTATCAATCGTACCAGCCAACATAATCTAAAACATCCCAACAACCAATTTATGAATAGTATCAACCAACACTTGATCTCAACCACACTCAAACTCAAGAGTATGAATGGGACACCAACCTTGCATCATACACGCAATTACCTAGCTAACTCAATCACCAACCTATTCCTTACGCTTTAAGGAGTACTCAACATGCATCATGGAGTGCCCCAGTTGTAGATCCTATGCCCATGTCGTAACAATCACAACTTCAGTTTGTAGAGAATGATGCACCTATTGGAGAAATTGGCATTTAGAAAAGATGAGGAAGACATAAATTTGAACAACAATGATGAAGATGACACAGACAAGGATGATAACCAAAACCTAAATATCGTCCCACCATCAGGTATTGAGCTTGCCTATAGTACGCCTACACACATGCATGACATAGGCAACAACGGACCTTGGGAAGATCACGAGTTTGGTCACTTGATGGACCGCCCAGAACTTGTCTATGAGCTGAGAATGCTCTTTCAAGGAATATGGTTTTCCAACAAAGCTAATGTAAAATATGTAGTAAATATTGATTGTAAAACAATAACATACCTTACAAGGTCATAAAGTCAAGGACTAACTAATGGATTTTGAAATGTATTGACAAAACATGCGAATGGAGGTAAATAATTTTAAGCTACATTTAGTAAATGTAGCAATTGACTTATGTGTAATTTAATATTTTAAAATACTAATATGATATTTCTTCCAACATGTTAAGAGCATTAGCGAGGGTACATACTCAATATCAATGAGAGATAAAAATACTAAAAGAACTCCACAATTATGTATTGACAATGATATCACAAGATCAAATAAACCTTAGGTACGACGTGATCAGTATAAGCATCATAGCAATGGCAAAGGATGATGCAACTGTGTCAGTACCAACCTTCATAGCCCACATCAAACAATTGTACAACTACACCACCACCTATAGAAAGGTTTGACTAGCAAAACAATGGGCGATCAAGCAAGCGTATGGCAACTGGGAGCAATCCTACAAAGATTTACCCAAATTGCTCTTAGCGCTTCAAACATTTGTGCCTGGAACCATTGATGAGCAAGATGTTTGAAGCCAATTTATAACAAACAATGACAACTACTTTCTTGTTGTGCAATGTACCATCCTTTTTTTGGACATTTAAGGCACTTGTTGATGGGTTTGCATACTGCAAACCAATAGTTTAGGTCGATGGTATTTTTATTTATGGGAAGTACAAAGGAATATTGTCAGTGACAGTCGCACAAGATAGGGCCAACCACGTCCTTCTGATTGCCTTTGCTCTTGTTGAGGGTGAAACTGCAAAAGTTTGGTATTTTTTCCTCCAAAACTTAGAAAGGCATGTGGCAAAGCAACACAGATTGTGTCTAATGTCAGACAAACACATTTCAATAACACGTGCTTCTTAGCAACATGGTACTAGGTGGACACCAGACAACTTGATGCATGTGTATTGCATTAGACACATTGCACAAAACTTCATGAGACATTTCAACAAGTCAAGTCTAAGGAAAGATGTCATTAGCATGGGTAAGTTCCACAACCAAAGAATTATTATTTTTACTAAACTTTACATTATATGGACAAACATTGTTAATGTATTTTGTTGATCATATGTCTAGGTACGCCATGACCGAGCCCAAATTTACATATTACTTCAAATGTAATGAAAGAAAATAAGCAAGCAACTAACTAGCTAGAGAAGATCCCAAAATAAAAAATAGACTATTGCTTGGGATAACGAGTAATGATGGGGTCACATGACAACAAATCTTCCTGAGAGCATGAATTTAGTATTGAAAAAAAAAAAACAATGAGTCTCCCGATCTTTGTTTTGGTCAATAGTAGTTACAAAAGATGCAATGAATACTTTGTCAAAAAGGGCATGGAAGCCATAGCAATGACAGCGTCATGTAAAGAAGTGGTAGAAAATGTTGACAAGATCATTGAGGCGAAGAAAAAAAGGTTTAACTTCATGCGTGTAATTAAGTTCAATCGATAAGGTACTCGTTTCTTAGTGGAAGAATTCCTAAATCCAAGACAATGACCTCTCCCAGAAAAATTTGTTGTAAACATTACTGAACGATGGTATGATTGTGGTAAATTACAAAAACTAAACAAGTCATGTTCACATGTAATTACAACATATAGGTACGTCCACGTTGAATACAAACGGTTTATGGATGACGTTTACAAACTCAATTGTGTCCAACGTTTACACTTGATCATTTGATCAAATAAATCACAATCATATTGACCAAAAAATGAAGGGTCAAATATGCATCATGATCCATAAATGCGGAATATCTGATAACTTATATTGTCGTTGTTTGTGATTACATATTATCACAAATGCTAATTGTTAATTCTGTCAAGTGTCAACATTTGTCTCTGATATTATTTGGCTGTTGCGATGAACTAATTTTTTTTAAAATATTAATAATTATAAAAAAAGTATTCTTCCAATTAGTTACATTATATGTTAATATTTAACAATCATGATAATTATTTATATTATTAAAATATGATATTTAAATATATTACTAATTATTATTATTATTTTTTGTTTGTATTATTACAAAATTTAAACAAACTATACAAAGAAAGAATTAATAAATGAAAAAAATAAATTAAGAAAATCCGTTGAGAAATCGATTTAGCAGTATCGAATTATCTTCAAGGGGTACAAAAGAAGTTTAAAAAAATTAGGTGTGAATTTGGATACCCATTCCCAAATTTACACTTGTTACAGTGTTGGAGGATCCTTATTTATATAATTTCGGGGGAGGGATAATTTGGTAGATAAAAAAATTGGAAGGTATAGATGTGTAAAAAATGGGAAATATATGTTTTGGTTCAAGACATGCTTTATTTTTGTCACTGTGCCAAGAGTCTCTGTTAATATCTAACATTCTAACTTTGTTAGGAGATCCATGCATTTGCAAGGGATGCAACTTATCAATTGAAAGGGATGCAACTTATCAATTGAATTTTTATAAGTATATTTTTCTCTAGTTTTCAATCAAGAAAATTATGTGAACTCATTCATTCTTGTTTAAATTTTTCAGCAAATGAAAACAATATTGTCCAAAAGGAAGGCCACGTATACTATATATCCTATACACTGCACATGAGAATAGAAAGTACCATCGTTTTTGTACACCAAAAGCACAGCAAGCACATGATAGTGAGGGGGAATCACTCACCTGTGGAGTCAACAAACGTATGCTCAATTTATATTATCCAAATCCAAAATGATGTTTGTGAGATCTTCACAGCATTGAAATATCAGCCAGCATGGCAGCGGCCAGAGTTAACTAGAATCACAACTGAGGAAGGGTAGACCTAAATGATTCAAATTTTTATAGTACCATACACTTATACACACAAAAGGTCAAAAACCATTCAAGGGTAAAAATGACATTTAAAATTGATTGATACAAGAAATGTTTTTTCCTATCATTTCCATAGAACATTTTTTGTGTTCTTTAATTTTGAGAATGTTTTTAAGATGTGCTTATTAAAATTATGAAAAATAAGTAAACAAACATAAAAGAATTAAATATAACCTTAAATACAATGATGATATATTTGATGTTTAAATTATAAAAGAATATTGATTTACTCACCTTTTTTCTTTAAAATATTATTACATAATCTTTAATCACTTCATATTCATGTCTTAACTTATAGTCACGCAGTAGATAATTAAGATTTTAAATTTATAAGAATTAATAATACTCAATTATTTATCGTTGGTCAAGACTATATAATGTATGTAATAATTTCTTTTTATCTCTCTTATATCACAGACCCAATGTGTGTAGTTAAAGATTTGCATCATTATTTTCATACAAAAGTTATAATATTACCTGAATCTTATTTGTGTGTATGACGTTTCTAAGCTGTTTCTTCTTGTGCACATTTATTTTCCGTATAATATTTGTTTGACATTGGCGGCAAAAAGAACAAAAGGAAAAGGAAAAAGAAAAACTATAACAAGACATTTTCAATTCTGTCTTTCTTGGTGGGCAAAGAGTTGCCATTATTTTTTTAATCACAGTGATCATGATTCCAAGAATTTTAAAAGCAAGGATTTGCATCCAACCCCACAAGCTGCCACAGTTAAAATTAAAAGAATTAACCCATTCAAAGTTTCACTACATTATTTAAGTAAAAAAATAAACACTAAAAAACAACAATAAACGAGGAAACATAGCAAGTTGTTCTGTACTCACATTCCATGTGGATTCATTGTGGAACACTTTCTCTCTCTTGCAGACACGCTCACATTCCCCATTATATAAGACCTTGATTTGGGGACAAGTTTCTCCTCACTCCTCGTCCTCTTTTTTCTTCTTTGAAAAAATCACGGAGGGATCGAAACCCGAGAAAATGGGTTTGCCATTAGTACATGCTCTGTTCTTGATTCTGTTTCTGCTCTGCCTCCAAACAAAAGCAGAGGATTTTGGTGCAACCGGGAAGCTCGCAGGAACATGCAATTTGTTCAGTGGAAAATGGGTCTATGATGCTTCATACCCTCTCTATGACCCTTCTACTTGCCCCTTCATAGATCCACAGTTCAATTGCCAAAAGCATGGTCGCTCAGATAAATTGTACCAAAAATATAGGTGGATGCCAATTTCTTGTCCCTTGCCAAGGTACTTCTACTTCTCTTATTAACCATTGGACAAAAAAATCTAAATACATTTCTTTAAGTGTTGTTTATGTTATTCTTCAATCAGAATTTTAGTGTCATGTCACTAATTCACATGATTAAAATATTATATAAATTATTAACATAAACTACGACTCTGATTGAAGTACAACACACACAGCATATAAAAAACTGTATCCATGTTTTTTTCCTCAATTATCATAGTCTCTTTTATGCATTTTTGTTTTGTCATGTTATGGTCCTAGGCTAAGTGGGGTTGTGAGATTTTTGTGCAGGTTCAATGGATTGAACTTTTTGCAGAGATATAGAGGGAAGAAGATTATGTTTGTCGGTGACTCCTTGAGCTTGAACCAGTTCGATTCATTGGCATGTATGCTTCATGCTTGGGTGCCAAGATCTAGGAGCACTTTCAGCCAGAGGGATGCTCTCTCCAAAGTGGCATTTGAGGTTGGTTCTTTTCATTCTTGTGCTTTAATTTACATATTTATTGCTCAGTGTTTTGATTTTTGAAACACTTCATTCTTTGGTGTTATTGTTTGTCCATTCAAGTTCTGTCACTTTCCTTTTCTAGCTTTCAAGTTTTTGACTGAAAGTTGAAAACTTGTTTCAGTCATTTCCATGTTTGAACTCAAATTCAGCTACCCTCTGATCTCATCTAAATTTGGGTATTTGAAGCTCAGAAATTGGCGTGGTGCATGTGCATAATTTTGTGGTTACTGTGTGGCATTGTGCACACTGAAGTAAGAGCAATAAAGGTTGGATGTGATTGGTTGGAGACTTTGCTTTTTGCTGGGGACATACCTGAATGTTAATTTAAGAGATAATAAATATTTGTGTCTTATTAATTATTAATTAATATACTTTACTCAAAAGAGTTCTCTTACTTTTTCTACCCAATTCAAACATTTCTGCACATAAAAGAACAAGAAAGTGAAAAACCATAATATGTATTTATTTCAGCAATTTTGCATTAATTATTCAGAACAAGCGTGGAGATTCATTTGCCACATATTCATTTGATTTTGGTAGAAAAGGGGAAATTATTTTTCTTGCTTCATATTCAAAACTACCAACAGTTCCTTCTTTTTTTCCTTTCCTTTTTTTTCATAGAAAACCTCAATTTTTTGTTACATCCATAAAGACTATGGAAACCCAGTTGCTTTATATAGAAACTTTATCAAACAAATGTTTCAATTAGAAATGATTTTTGTTTGGAGATCTGACTTTCCCTCCAATTCAGTGTGTTAATTCACTTAATTGACATCAATCCAAATTTTGAACAGTGGCTTAGTTTTCATCATTGGCTAAGACAACGACCAACACCATTTTTCAACAAAACCGTTTTTCTTTCCATGATTGCTTTCTGCAAATGAAACGAATGATAATTTGATATTTGACACTTTTTTTAGCCTCTCCTTCCACCAGAAAATCTTATTACATGCTTCATTATGCTTGTTTATGGTATAAGCTTCCATAATGCTATTTATATTATAAAATATTACAACAGATATATAATTATTCGTAATTGCGTGAAGGTTAATTTGGTTCGAAAGAAAATCTTAAAAAATAATAGGTGAATCAGAAATTTTAAAATATACGTGTACAACTGCGAAAAACCAGAATTCCAAGAAAACATTTTATGTTAATTTTAATTATAAACATATCATATTATTTTCACTTTATATTTTTTTGTCACTTTGAAAATAATAAAATGTTTTAAAATCAGAAAATAAAAAATAAAAATATTTCTTTCATCATTAATAAAATAATAAAATATTTTTTCAAATTAGACTGACCGTATTCTTTGGAATTCTGGTAGGGATGACAAAGTGAGTTAATCCACCCAAAAATGGGTCGGACTGGCCCAATCCATAAAAAAATAGGTCGGATTAGGCTGGTCCACTTTTGTAAAGTGGGCTGAAAATACTAGTTCGCCCCATTTTAAAATGTGTTAGTAGGCCAGCAGGCCAGCCCACTTAAAAAATAAAAAAAAATATTTTTTTAAAAAGGTAAAAATTTTATAAAAAATTCAAATGTAATTATTTATACTAAAAATTAATAATGTACTAACTTAATCTTATAACAATGATTTTTAATATAAAATGCATGTCTAATAGAAGCAAAAACAAGTAAAGAATACATGTCTAACAATGGTTTTCAATTAGCTTCTAAGTCTTAACAAATTCTTAGAAATTTGCTTCACAATGATACAGACAATCAAAACATATTTATACATGTATAACTCATTATTAAGTTCCAAATAGAAATGTATTAGGATTGGGATTCAAAATCACTCACTTCTTCTTAGTCACTCTCATTCTAAACCGCTCATTTAATTACCTATTAAATATTTTATTATTTTTTTATTGGTGGGTTGTTGGCCTGATGGATTGGACCGGCCCTGGCCCACATTTTTGTGGACCGGGTTGGCCTAACCCGTTTAATAAATGTGGGTTTAAAATCTCATCCCGACCCACATTTTTTTGTGGGCCAAACGGGCTGGTCCACCAGATCAGACCCGTTTTGTCATCCTTAATTGTAGGTACGCCTTCTAAAATAGCTATATAATTAATAATTTAACTTCCTATGACTTAGAGAATGGACCACTTGTGGTTGCTGACAGTTCTCTGTTTCTGCATTTACTCCACAAATCTAGTGAACTACAGAGTGTTAAAATTGGACCACTTCTTGGTGATAAGAAAGAGTCATGCTTTGCCTTTTATATTATCATTTTTTTAAACAGAGGATTAGTATTCTCACTAACGGTAAAAAGTGAGATAATAAATTTTGATTATAAATTCTAAGGCTATTCATATTCTCTTCATATCTCACAAAAATAGAAATCTTGTATGATTATTGCCGTCTTTTGATCATTTTTGAAGGGTGCTAACACATGCTAGCACTCCTATTGTCCTATCTTATCTTGTATTATTAGTGCTAATAATGTATTTTGATATTTTTTTTAATGAGAAGAGATCAACTACTCTAAGAGTGATATTAAAAGAGTTATTTTTCATCTTAATTATTGATTTTTTTAAATTTAATGATTAAAATTAATTATTCATGATGAGAATGAAAAATAACTTTGAAAGGATTACAATTAGAGTAAATTAATTCTTTTTTGTAATACATTTTCTTTTATAGATCAAAATTGGGTCTTATTAGTTTGAGAATGAGAAATGAATACCACATGTTAAATAAAATTCACATGGATTTCTACCAATAAAATATATGTGTAAAAAGAATATATTATTAACATTTTTCATAGTTTTGTTAAGAAGACTGAGACATGACATGAGTGGAAAAGAATTTTGGTAGAAGGGATTGCTTGAGAACTGACCTTACTTAATAAGGAGGTTTTACCAAATATAAAATTTATCTTAAAACAAAAAGTGTCACAATGCAAATTCTGTGTATTTTTTTCAGGACTATGGGCTTGAGTTATATTTGTACCGCACAGCATATTTAGTGGACCTTGACCGTGAGAAAGTTGGAAGAGTTTTGAAGCTTGACTCTATCAAGAACGGTGACTCTTGGATGGGGATGGACGTGTTGGTCTTCAACACGTGGCACTGGTGGACCCACACCGGAAGCTCTCAACCGTAGGATCATTGTTTTAAATTTTCAACGTAGTTTCCAATTCCAATGGTTAATTTAATGATGCTAATTTTTTTGGTCCTGTGAAAAAATCATGACAGGTGGGATTATGTTCAGATGAATAATAAGTTGTTCAAAGACATGAACCGTTTTCTTGCGTACTATAAAGGGTTAACAACTTGGGCTAAGTGGGTTCAGAGAAATGTAAATCCAGCAAAAACTAAGGTCTTCTTCTTAGGAATTTCTCCTGTGCATTACCAGTAAGTTGTTAATTTCTCCTTCATTCTAAATGCTAATTCATCCATTCAAGTATAAAGGGATATTTAGAAGACTTTTTTTATAAAATTTTTTTGAATTTATAAACTTGACTTATATATAAGTTTTTTTTTTAGTTTATTTCCATAAGATTATAAAGAAACTTATTAATATAAACTCTTTTTAAGTTAGTTTAATAAGACTTAGACTTATATACCCTTTGGGTTTGGTTTCTCTGTTCTTTTTTATTATTTCAGTTTGATTTCTTTAGGTTTTAACAAAATTATTTTGGTTCCTTAATGTGTCTTTGTTAGATCAATTTGGTCATTTGGTCAGTTTTTTTTTTTTTTTTTGCACTAATACAGTGTTTAATATTGGCTTATGTGACAAATGCCAATATGATGTAGCTTGTCATCTCAAAGATCGTGTGTCTCACACTTTATGGGATTAAAGTAAAACTTTTTGAACTTAAAAGGACTAAACTAAAATGATAATATTAAAAGTAAAATACGATACCAAAAGTGTATTTTAGCCGAAGATTTACACAAGTTTTTGAATAAATTCTCATGTGATAAGCTCTTGTTAAATACAGCATAAAAGGAGAGGCTCTTGTTAAATAAGTGTTTAATTAAGCTATTCTTGAAACATGCCCTTAAAATAAATCTACGTATATTCTATGATAATGTTAATGTACAAGTTTTTAATTAGTTACATCATTGGTGGTTTATGTGTTGTGGTGATTTAGGGGGAAAGATTGGAATCAACCAACAAAGTCATGTATGGGTGAGACACAACCATTCTTTGGACTGAAGTACCCTGCAGGGACACCAATGGCTTGGAGGGTGGTGAGCAAGGTGTTGAACAAGATAACTAAGCCAGTGTATTTCTTGGATGTGACCACACTCTCACAGTACAGAAAAGATGCACACCCTGAAGGGTATAGTGGTGTTATGGCAGTAGATTGCAGCCACTGGTGTCTTCCAGGGCTTCCCGACACTTGGAATGAGCTTTTGAGTGCAGTTCTTTCTGGCTGAAAACAATCAGAGATGACAACTTTGTTTATTAGGTCCAACTTGTTAGAGGAAAACCAATTGTTTTCAACAGTAGGAAATATTTAATTTGGCATTTTGGTTCTTGTAATTGTTGGAGAATAATAGGGCTTGATGCTCCTAATTGTAAATGTGGAATATTAATTTGGCAGAAATTTGCCTTCAATTGTACCAAATACCATTTTGAATTTTGAAAAACATTAATGTGGAAAGATGTGGTGGCTCATTGTAAAGTAGTTTATGAATTACCCTTTTCTAAAGCATTGAAGTAATAATGCAGTAGCAGAATCTGATGTACTGATCTTGATTGTGGAGTAGCAAATTTGAGCTATTATAATTTTTATGTCGCGCCTCTCAATATGACCTATTTTAGTATTTTATATGCTGAATGTCGTTGGCCTCCAATGTCAAATAAAGTGGCATGCAATTCCATGTGGGTAACAAAAGCAGTGCATTGTTGGACTTTGTAATTGGTGATGATTGAGGAATCAAATCTTTACCATTATTTGGGTTTCAAATAATTGATGCCCAAATAATCAACTTAGGAAAAGTCTAATGGCACAACCAGATGCAATTTCTGCATACCAAAATATTTTAATTGACCAAAATTTCTTACATCATTTTTTTATGAAGACGATATTATGTATTTTCCAAAATTTATTATATGGTTCAGAATTATCATTAGTCTATTATTCTAATCAATTTTCATGTCAGAAATATACAGATATTATATTCAGTAAAAAAAAACTAAGACTATATTAATTTTTGTTAAGAAAAAAAAAAGCTAAGACTATATTATATATGATATCAACCACTATTAGGTTTTTATTATATATAACTTGGTGTCTAAATATCACTACTCGTTACCGTAAGACCATGTAATAACTTCTCCTTTAATCCAACCGGCCTTTAGCTTACACCTCAAATTTTTTAAATCAATTTGGTTTCCTGAACTCTTATTAATAGAATTCGTTTAAAAGAATTGGGTCATTTAACTTTCTTTTAATGAGAAACAAACAAGAAAACGCTTTTTCTTATGTCACATGCCAACTTAGTGATAATATTTATTGAAACTATCGTAAAAATAAAAGACAATGTGAATTATGAAGAGATGCTCATTAAATTATATAAATTCAACAATATGAACTGTTTGTCCTAAAAGAAACATGGGAGGGGATATTTTAAAGAGTACTACTGATCTAGAATATTGATCACATCATAAATAAAGTTAGAGATACTGATTTAGAATATTCTTGTTTATATATTTTGTATAAAAAAATAATATCCGGATATGTACCTGTATAGAGAAAAAAAATAGCTGTTCTAATATGAGGCTTTCCCCTAAGCTGCAACGTGTCTCAAACCTAAAGCATCACAATAAACCTTGGAAAATAATAACACACGACTCATGTGCATGCTAAGTATTGCATACTCGGTAAGTGTACCGATCGTACAAGTAATAAAGTGATAAAGAAAGATATCGTCCCACGAGGATTGTTGGACCAATTAAATTATAAATCAAATCAATAGGTTGGATGACAAATAAAATGATAAAGTTGTTGTTGTGTGTGTAGAACAAATTAAATTAAAACCTAATTATAAACATGAATATTATGGACAGACTATGGAGGGTTGTAATGATATATGTAGTGAAGTAGCTAGGGCAATTCACACTAAATGCTTCCTACCTTTGTACATGTATTGTCTACTACATTCATCAAGTCCAAGTTACTCAAACATGCATCTTCATACAATGATAGCTAAGCCCTACTCCCATAGTGATCTTAACCCTTTAACCCACTTTAATACCCTAATTCCTTAGTGGCAGCTGTTAGGTTAAGCATTAAATGATGCAATAAATGGTTGCAAGCATACACTCCTATCCCTAGACAATGTAAAGCTTGTCACTTTACCCCAAGTCCAAGCATAGGGCTCCAATATTCCTATTGTAAACCCTAGCTTTCAGTACCTAACTAGAGTGATCAGTTCCAGAGAGATAGAAACATGCATTCAACAAGATAAAGTGAAATAACTTGATATAAATGAAATATAGCATCCAATACAATCCAAAAGAGGTTACATTCAGTGCTTAGCCCTAACTACAATAAGGAACTAGCTAAACCTCATTGTGGGTGGCTGTGTTACAAAATAAAATGGCATACCTAGCTGAAGCAAAGGAAGAAGAAGATAGAGAACACCTCCACTTGAACCTTCAATCTCCCAAAACCCTAGCTAAGGTACCCAAGCTTTCTAAAACCCTATTTTGAGTTGTTTCCCTCTAAGAAGTCGTGCATTGAATGCTGAGGCTCAAGCATTTATAGTGTAGCTTGTGAAGTCCCTGTTTTGCCCTTGACAGCTTTAATTACAGGACTTCTGTCGACTTGTGGCGCCCTTGGCGTGAGTCTGGCGCTGACGGCGCCAGCTTACAGAAAGAATGGCGCTCATGGCGCTGGCTGACAGAGACGCTGGCGCTCCTAGCGCGGCCAATGGCGCTCCTAGCGCTGATGTCCAGAGATGGTGGCGCTCCTGGCGCCATACTGGCGCCCTTGGCGTTGGGTTCCAGAGTTGCTGACGCTTGTGGCGTGACATTGGCGCTCCTGGCGCCAGGTACCAGAACATGTGGCGCCTTTGGCGTGGCTTGGGCGCTCTTGGCGCCAGCTTCCAGTGCTTCTGGCGCTCTTGGCTCCGCTTCTAGCGCTGATGGCGCCAGAGTCTTCTTCCAAGCTTTGTTCTTTTCTTCTGATATTTGCTTGATCTTGGCACCTTTGGTTGATTTCCTGGCAATTCATCACATTAGCTCAAATCATGACACAAAGAGGGCAATTATCCATGTTTAATGTTCAATTCTCACTCTAAAAAGCTTAGGAAAACCTTATATGCTAGGCGCATATCACTAAGCCAACACTGTCACACGTTGTAATGGCCACAAGGCAATGTACCACTTGTTCCTTCCCCATGCAAACCTCATCCAACACCACCTCTTCAAACCGACACAACCCTTCTTTTAAAGCACCACACTTAACACTACAGCACAAACCAAAACCGCACAAAACAAAACAAAACAGTGTCTTTGATTACTAGAGAGAGAACAATTAAAAAATGGCTTCTGAGCAAATGCATCGTAGAGAGAACAACAATAGGGTGATAGATAGAGAGGTTCACGTTGAGACACACAAAAAGGAATCCCTTGCTGATAAGGGGAGGGTAGTGATAGAGAGTGAGAAGAAGGAGAAAGAGAGAGTTGGCTTCTGATAGAGCCAGGTCTGGGAGAGAAAGTGGTGGTGGTGTTCAGCATGTGAGGAAGTTTGAAACAAAAGGTGAAGAGAAGAAGGGTTTAGGGGAAGAGGCTGAATTCGAGGGAATAACAAGAGTAGTGGTGGGAAGAGAGTGCAACAAAGAGGAGAAACAAAGAAGCATGCCAAGAGGGAATGTAGAGGCAAAAAAAGCAAGATCAATGGAGAGAACTAGAGAGGAAGCTATAGGAAGAGAACAAGCTGAAACCAAAGGCTAAATTAAGAAGGTAAAATAAAAAAACAGTAGCTTCTAATATTCTTTGTATGCCAACTGAGCCTCTCTATAAGTTAGTATTATAAAGTGAAAGAAAAATTATTATATTGTCTAACGTCATCACATATTTATACATGGTTTGACATAGGCTAATCTTAAATATATAGTTAAATTTTATTAATTCTTTTTACTAAATTAAAAAATTCAGTTATGTCTCATTTGTTGGACATTGTCCATGATCATGCACACGTGTGATCCTAAACATTCAATAATCTCTCTCAAAAGGGATCTCTCTATCAAGTCTTTAATAATCAGAAATAAACATAATTGTTTTTTAATTTATCGAAGATTCAAATATTTATTAAGAATTTAAAACATATTTATTTTATTTCATTTTAATTCATGGTCTCTAATTTTCTTTGTACGCATACTGAGTCTCTATCACTTAGTATTCTAAAGTGAATGAAAATACTTAGTCTTAAGTATTCATGGTTTGCCATCAGCTAATCTTAACATAATAAATAGTTAAATTTATTTGTTTTTTTTATTAAATTTAGAAATTTAGTTGTCTTATTTTGAAATTGACCATGATCATGCACGCGTGACCCTAAACATACAATTATCTCTTTAAAGGGATCTTTCTCAGTTCTTCTTTTTTTTTTTTTAATAAAAAGGGAGCATGTAGAAAAATAACATAAAGTTGTAGAAATATAATTTTAAAGTTTTGTGATTGTTGGTTTATGCTAGGGTGGTGGTGAGGAACAAGGAAGAAGAAGAGAAGAAAATAAACAATCCAGCCTAGCCTAGTGCAGAGATGAAGCTCAAGAGAAAGTTAAGGAGAGAAATGAGAGAGCAAAAGAAGCAGCAAGTGAAGCTGCCAAAGAGAGAAACAAGCAGGCAACAAAGGGAAAAGATGTCACAAGAGAGAAGGGTCAACAAGGAAATCTTAAACCAGAAAATGAGACACAAGACAATGTCCAGAAGGGTTATGGTGGAGCAAAGGGCACCATTCTTAGTGTTGACCACATTACTACACCACTTGCTGAAAAGGCCAAAGTTGCTGCTAGCACCACTGCTCAGTATGTTGAAGAGAAATCAGCACAAGCCAAAGATGCTACAGTAGGATCAATGGAGCAAACTATAGAGGATGCTAAAGGAAGAGAAAAATCAGGAACCAAAGGTCAAACCAAGAAGGTAAAATTAAATAAAAATTAGCCTCTAATATTCTTTGTATGCAAAGTAAGCCTCTATAACTTAGTATTCTAAAGTGAAGGACATATGACATATAGAAGGTGTTGTTGAATCTTAACATATGATATATAGTTGAATTATATTGATACATTCTGGTAAATTAAAAAATTCAGTTATATATGTCTCATTTGGAGATTGTCCATGATCATTGACACCTGTGACCCTAAATATACAATAATCTCTCTCTAAAGGGATCTTACTTTTTTAAAATAAAAGATGAGTTTTTGTAATATTAACCCTTCATTTTTTAATGGAGCATGTTAAAAATAATATGTTGTGATAGAAGGTGACTTCACCCTGATTTTAACCTTTTTGTCATTGTTGGTTTATGCTATAGGGTGGTGATGAGGAACAAGGAAGAACAAGAGAAGAAACTGGAGAAGAAAACGAACAATCCAGCCTAGAAGAGATTTCTAAGCACAGAGCTGAAGCTCAACAAAAAGCAATGAATGAGATTGAAGGTGCTAAGGAGAGATACGAGAGAGCAAAACAAGCAGCAAGTAAAGCTTCCAAAGAGAGAAACATGCAAGCAAATGAGGGGGCTGAAGAAGGAAGAAGAGAAGCAGAAAGTGGCGGGGGTGTTCATCATATGGCTAAGTGTGAAGGGAAGACGGATTCAGTGGGGAAAGCAGAGCTCAAGGGACAAACAAGAGAGGTAGTGGGAAGAGAGTGGAACAAAGAGGAGAAACAAAGAAGTTGTCCAAGAGGGAAAGTAGAGGCAGAGAAAGCAAAATCAATGGAAGAAACAAAAATGGAAGCTAAACGAAGAGAAATAGTTGAAACCAAAAAGGTAAAAATTGTTTATATGCTAACTGAGCCGCTATGACTTGATGGACTAAACTCAACTCAGTCTAAAGTTGGATCTCTCTTACTTTCTTTTAAGAGATTTTGTATTATAAACCCTTCCATGCTAAAAGGGAGCTTGTCAAAAAGATAAATAAAGTTGTAATACAAAGTGTCTTCACCTATAATTTTAACCATTTTGTAATTGTTGTTTTATGCAAGGGTGGGGGTGAGGAACAAGGAAGAGGAAGAGAAGAAAATGAACAATCTAGTCTGGAAGATCAACAAAATTCATTCAATGCTATTGAAGCTGCTAAGGAAAGATACGAGAGAGCAAAAGAAGCAGCAAGTGAAGCTGCCAAAGAGAGAAATAAGCAGGCAAATAAGGAGGCAACAATGGAAAAAGATGTCACAAGAGAAAAGGGTCAACAATGCAATCTTAAAATAGAAAATGAGACACAAGACAATGGCCAGAAGGGTTATGGTGGAGCAAAGGACACAATTGGTTCTGTGGACCACATCACTACACCACTTGCTGAAAATGCCAAAGCTGCTGGTAGCACCACTACTCAGTATCTTGGAGAGAAAGCAGCACAAGCCAAAGATGCTACTGTGGAAACTGGAAAGAGTGCTGCAAAGGTGGCTGCAGATTTGAGGGACAAGGCTTTGTCCATAGGTTGGAGTGCTGCACAGTATTCTACTGAGATAACTGTGGAGGGAACCAAGGCTACAACCAATGCTGTTATTGGAGTAGCTGAGTATGCAGGCCAAAAGGCTTCTGAACTTGCAGGTATGTCAGTGGATACTGCTAAAGGTTTAGCTGCTGCAGCTGGGGAATGCCAAGGAGTACACTGCAAGAAAGAAGGTGGAGGCTGAGAAGGATTTGGAGGCCAAAAGGGAAGCTCCAAATGAGGTGGTTATTTATATCAATGGCTCTTCTAGTATGTGTAGGTAGAGAAATGCTATGGTATTATTGAAAATTTAAGAGTTTCCAGAAACTTTTTCCTTCTCTTCTTTAGCATGTCCAAAAGCCTCTCAATTAATTATTGAATTAAAAAAAAATCATACCACCTTAAATTTATCAACTCTCAATTATGTATATATGCCTCATTTAATTATAAGACTATGGTATGTTGTGTATAACCATGAGGGTAAGGCTGGAAACTTCTTACACCCTTGGACTACACTAGGTGTGAGCCTTGTGCTGTGGTTCTACATATTATGCGTATTGTGTGTGCATGTGTTCTACCTCATGAAATTGAGTAGAACAATATGATTGATTCAACTATTCGAATTAGCTGTGGTAAAATGTTTGTGCCTCTTGATATGCGCCTAGCATATAAGGATTTTTCCAAGCTTTTAGACCAAGAATTGAGCATAAAGCATTCATTATTGCCCTTTTTGTGTATAAATTGAGCTAACATGATGTATTGCCAGGAATCGATCAAAAATGTCAAGATTCAGCAAGAATCAGAAGAAAAAGAACCAAGATTGAAGGAAGGTTTGGCGCCATCAGCGCCAAGTGTGGCGCCAAAGGCGCCGCAAGCTCTGGAGTTTGGCGCCAAGAGCGCCACAGTGGTGCCAAGGGCGCCATTCCCTCTGCAACCTGGTGAAAAACAAATGAATACTTAAAACAACCAAGAGGGGGTGAATTGGTTGAAAAACTTTGTCCAATTAAAAATTTAAATCAGAGTAGCCACAGGATCTTTATCACTTATTAGAAATTCTTTTGATACCAGAAATCAATTTTCAATCAACTCCCCTTTTCAAGAATGCAGAAAACAGAGTATCTCAAACTGTGCTTTGAATATGATTCACAAACAATGTAATAAGCATGTACAA